>OX104111.1:17505326-18105326 GCA_944474755.1 Limnoperna fortunei | reverse complement strand
TGTAGTGTGATATCGCCTTCCATTGGTGTAGTCTCATATCACCGTCCATTGGTGTAGTCTCATATCACCTTCCATTGGTGAAGTCTAATATCACCTTCTAGTAGTGTAGTCTGATATCACCTTCCAGTGGTATAGTTGATACCTTTCAGTGGTGTAGTCTGCTCTTACTTTCCAGTGGTGTAGTCTGATATCACCCTTTAGTGGTGTAGTTTGCTCTTACCTTCCGTGTAGTCTGATATCACTTTCCATTGGTGTGGTCTGCTCTTACCTTCCAGTGGTGTAGTCTGATCTACCCTTAAAGGGATGAAGTCGGCCCTTACAATTCAGTGGTGTAGGCTAACATCACCTTCCATTGGTGTAGTCTGCTGTAACCTTCCAGTGGTGTAATCTGATATCACTTTCCAGTGGTGTAGTCTGATATCACCTTCCAGTGGTGTAGTCTGCTCTTATCTTTCAGTGGTGTAGTCTGATTTCACTTTTCAGTGGCATAGTCTTCTCTTACCTTCTAGTGGTAAAGTCTGCTCATACCTTCCAGTGGTATCACCTTCACTTGGTGTAGACTTATATCACCTTCCGGTGGTGTAGTCTGCTCTTACCTTCCAGTTGTGTAGTCTGATATCACCTTCCATTGGTTTAGTCTGCTTTTACCTTCGGGTGGCAGTCTTATCTTACCTTCCAGTGGTAAAGTCTGCACTTACCTTCCTGTGGTGTAGTCTGATATCACCTTTCATTGGTGTAGTCTGATATCACCTTCCAGAAGTGTAGTCTGCTCTTACCTTCCAGTGGTAAAGTCTGCTCTTACCTTCCAGTGGTGTAGTCTGACATCACCTTTCATTGGTGTAGTCTGATATCACCTTCCAGTGGTGTAGTCTGCTCTTACCTTCCAGTGGTGTAGTCTGATATCACCTTTCATTGGTGTAGTCTGATATCACCTTCCAGAGGTGTAGTCTGCTCTTACCTTCCAGTAGTGTAGTCTGCTCTTATCTTCCAGTGGTATCACCTTCACTTGGTGTAGACTTATATCACCTTCCAGTGGTGTAGACTGCTGTAACCTTCCAGTGGTGTAGTCTGATATCACCCTTCAGAGGTGTAGTCTGCTCTTTCCTTCCAGTTGTGTAATCTGATATCACCTTCCCATGGTGTAGACTTATATCACCTTCCAGTGGTGTGGTCTGATCTTACCTTCCAGTGGTGTAGTCTAATATCACCCTTCAGAGGTGTAGTCTGCTCTTTCCTTCCAGTTGTGTACTCTGATATCACCTTCACTTGGTGTAGACTGATATCACCTTCCAGTGGTGTAGTCTGCTCTTACCTTCCAGTGGTGTAGTCTGATATCACCTTCCGGTGATGTAGCCTGATCTTACCTTCCTGAGGTGTAGTCTAATATCACCCTTCAGAGGTGTAGTCTGCTCTTTCCTTCCAGTTGTGTACTCTGATATCACCTCCAATGGTGTAGTCTGCTCCTACCTTCCAGAAGTGTAGTCTGCTCTTACCTTCGAGTGGTATAGTCTGCTTTTACCTTCCAGAGGTGTAGTCTGCTCTTACCTTCCAGTGGTGTAGTCTGATATCACCTCCAAAGGTGTAGTCTGCTCCTACCTTCCAGAAGTGTAGTCTGCTCTTACCTTCCAGTGGTGTAGTCTGATATCACCTCCAATGGTGCAGTCTGCTCCTATCTTCCAGAGGTGTAGTCTGCTCTTACCTTCCAGTGGTGTAGTCTGATATCACCCTTCAGAGGTGTAGTCTGCTCTTACCTTCCAGTGGTGTAGTCTGATATCACCTCCAATGGTGTAGTCTGCTCCTACCTTCCAGAGGTGTAGTCTGCTCTTACCTTCCAGTGGTTTAGTCTGATATCACCTTCCATTGGTGTAGTCTGCTCTTACCTTCGAGTGGTATAGTCTGCTCTTACCTTACAGTGGTGTATTATGCTCTTGCCTTCCGCTGGTGTAGTCTGCTCTCACCTTCCTATGGTGTAGTCTGCTCTTACCTTCCAGTGGTGTAGTCTGATCTACCATTAAAGGGATGAAGTCTGTTTTTTTCCTTCCAGTCTGAAATCACCTTCTAGTGATGTAAACTGGCATTAACAGTTTGCGGTCAGTGTTCGTTTATTCCGCAGATTACATTATATTTGAATGCAAGGTTGGACAAAAGGTCACGGCATGCCGTAGTTTCAGTGCGATTTACCATATTTAGCCACCGCTTTATACCACTTACAGCCCCAATATTACCAAGTTGCGTTACAGTTATCAAACTGGGAGTGGGGTACTGTCACGTGTTCACAGTCATCACAAAAATAGCTGTTTGATATTTATTACACAATACATTAAATGTTGTTACCACGCATATTATGTATACGATGTAGTAAATGTCTGAAGATGTTATTTTGCGTTCGTTTTGGGAACATATATTTATGACATAAGAATAACATTTAAAGGCAAAATCCGCTGACGCAATAGGATAAGCCGTACTGTCTGATGTTGTGGGTTGTACTTTGGTGTGGATAACCATAAGTTGGATGTCATAACAAGGAAGAAATAAACGTCCAAAATTCGACTAGGCAACGACAAGAAATATGGTTAAGGAAAAAATAATGGCGAAACGTTTTGTTAATACGACAATTGTAAACATAAATATTATATTAAATCAAGGAAAAATATAATTCAGGAATACGCTAAATTAAAAATTGACGGCGAATGTTCGAGTGAACTGGAAACTTCAATATTTACGAAGATAGAAGAAAAAAGCTAATTAACGTTGAGGGTCAAAATATTTTACTATCCCACCATTCAGAAATAGATATAGTAATAAAGTATGTTTGTAATTGAAAAGAAGCAACATGTTGTTACATTTTCCGTGTTCTTCAAAGAAATAAATATAATTCAAGGAAGTTTAAATGTAAATGTATTGCGTTCAACTGCACTCGTTTACGAATTTGCACTGCAATGCTTATTCGTTTTCCACAAGTCTGAAGACGAGAGAGAATTGCAAAACCTCGTACTCTTACGAAAATAATATATTCAACAAAAACTACGGGTTGAAATTTGTCGAACCAGCTTATAAGTTTGCAATTGTTTTTATGTAAATATGCTTAAAGTGTATGGACATTATTGTTATTTTATTTGCTGATATTACAGAAAGACTATCTTTATATATAATCATACTACAAACCTAACACATTACACAGTAATCATACTACAAACCTAACACATTACACAGTAATCATACTACAAACCTAACACATTACACAGTAATCATACTACAAACCTAACACATTACACAGTAATCATACTACAAACCTAACACATTACACAGTAATCATACTACAAACCTAACACATTACACAGTAATCATACTACAAACCTAACACATTACACAGTAATCATACTA
The DNA here is from genome assembly GCA_944474755.1 of Limnoperna fortunei. NCBI lineage: Eukaryota > Metazoa > Mollusca > Bivalvia > Mytilida > Modiolidae > Limnoperna > Limnoperna fortunei. The sequence goes on along the minus strand of OX104111.1, from coordinate 18,101,942 downwards.
CAAACCTAACACATTACACAGTAATCATACTACAAACCTAACACATTACACAGCTTTCATACTACAAACCTAACACACTACACAGTAATCATACTACAAACCTAACACATTACACAGTAATCATACTACAAACCTAACACATTACACAGTAATCATACTACAAACCTAACACATTACACAGTAATCATACTACAAACCTAACACACTACACAGTAATCATACTACAAACCTAACACACTACACAGTAATCATACTACAAACCTAACACATTACACAGCTTTCTGTTACACTTTATATATAATCATACTACAAACCTAACACATAACACAGCTTTCTGTTACACTTTAGATATAATCATACTACAAACCTAACACATTACACAGTAATCATACTACAAACCTAACACATTACACAGTAATCATACTACAAACCTAACACATTACACAGTAATCATACTACAAACCTAACACACTACACAGTAATCATACTACAAACCTAACACACTACACAGTAATCATACTACAAACCTAACACATTATACAGTAATCATACTACAAACCTAACACATTACACAGTAATCATACTACAAACCTAACACACTACACAGTAATCATACTACAAACCTAACACATTACACAGCTTTCTGTTACACTTTATATATAATCATACTACAAACCTAACACATTACACAGCTTTCTGTTACACTTTAGATATAATCATACTACAAACCTAACACATTACACAGTAATCATACTACAAACCTAACACATTACACAGTAACCATACTACAAACCTAACACATTACACAGTAATCATACTACAAACCTAACATATTACACAGTAATCATACTACAAACCTAACATATTACACAGTAATCATACTACAAACCTAACACATTACACAGCTTTCATACTACAAACCTAACACATTACACAGCTTTCATACTACAAACCTAACACACTACACAGTAATCATACTACAAACCTAACACATTACACAGTAATCATACTACAAATCTAACACATTATACAGTAATCATACTACAAACCTAACACATTACACAGTAATCATACTACAAACCTAACACACTACACAGTAATCATACTACAAACCTAACACATTTAACAGTTATCATACTACAAACCTAACACATTACACAGTAATCATACTACAAACCTAACACATTACACAGTAATCATACTACAAACCTAACACATTACACAGCCTTCTGTTACACTTTATATATACTCATACTACAAACCTAACACATTACACAGTAATCATACTACAAACCTAACACATTACACAGCTTTCTGTTACACTTTAGATATAATCATACTACAAACCTAACACATTACACAGCTTTCTGTTACACTTTAGATATAATCATACTACAAACCTAACACATTACACAGTAATCATACTACAAACCTAACACATTACACAGTAACCATACTACAAACCTAACACATTACACAGTAATCATACTACAAACCTAACACATTACACAGTAATCATACTACAAACCTAACACACTACACAGTAATCATACTACAAACCTAACACATTACACAGTAATCATACTACAAACCTAACACATTACACAGTAACCATACTACAAACCTAACACATTACACAGTAATCATACTACAAACCTAACACATTACACAGTAATCATACTACAAACCTAACACACTACACAGTAATCATACTACAAACCTAACACATTACACAGTAACCATACTACAAACCTAACACATTACACAGTAATCATACTACAAACCTAACACATTACACAGTAATCATACTACAAACCTAACACATTATACAGTAATCATACTACAAACCTAACACATTACACAGTAATCATACTACAAACCTAACACACTACACAGTAATCATACTACAGACCTAACACATTACACAGTAATCATACTACAAACCTAACACACTACACAGTAATCATACTACAAACCTAACACATTACACAGTAATCATACTACAAACCTAACACATTACACAGTAATCATACTACAAACCTAACACATTTAACAGTTATCATACTACAAACCTAACACATTACACAGTAATCATACTACAAACCTAACACATTACACAGTAATCATACTACAAACCTAACACATTACACAGTAATCATACTACAAACCTAACACATTACACAGTAATCATACTACAAACCTAACACATTACACAGCTTTCATACTACAAACCTAACACATTACACAGTAATCATACTACAAACCTAACACATTACACAGTAATCATACTACAAACCTAACACATTACACAGCTTTCATACTACAAACCTAACACACTACACAGTAATCATACTACAAACCTAACACATTACACAGTAATCATACTACAAACCTAACACACTACACAGTAATCATACTACAAACCTAACACATTACACAGTAATCATACTACAAACCTAACACACTACACAGTAATCATACTACAAACCTTACACATTACACAGCTTTCTGTTACACTTTATATATAATCATACTACAAACCTAACACATTAGGGACCGGTCAAAATTTAGTGCAACATAGGACCGGTGCAAAAAAAAATAATGGCTAAAAAATAAATAATAGCCCTATGGGTATAAAACTGGAAAAAAAAGTGCTGTCCTATGAAACCTTGGTTAAAAAATATAGGTGTCCTATTGTAAATTTCATGTATTTCAATACTAATAAAAAAGCAGTTCAAAGATGTAATATACTTTTATAATGACAATAAGCACATATATCTCAAATATCATTGAATGGCACTGTGTTAGTTTTATGTTTTCTTTTGTTATTAAAGTGAATAAAAAAAATATTCCAAAGATTTTTCATTAAAAAAAACCCATGTCCTATGCTGATCTTAGTTTAAAAAAGTGGTGTCCCAACAAAAAAATTACAAGAAAAAAATGAATGTCCTACTATGTTTTGCACTGGTCCTATGTTGTACTAAAATTTGACCGGTCCCTTACATAGCTTTCTGTTACACTTTATATATAATCATACTACAAACCTAACACATTACACAGTAATCATACTACAAACCTAACACATTACACAGTAATCATACTACAAACCTAACACATTACACAGTAATCATACTACAAACCTAACACATTACACAGTAATCATACTACAAACCTAACACATTACACAGCTTTCTGTTACACTTTATATATAATCATACTACAAACCTATCACACTACACAGTAATCATACTACAAACCTAACACATTACACAGTAATCATACTACAGACCTAACACATTACACAGTAATCATACTACAAACCTAACACATTACACAGTAATCATACTACAGACCTAACACATTACACAGTAATCATACTACAAACCTAACACATTACACAGTAATCATACTACAAACCTAACACATTACACAGCTTTCTGTTACACTTTATATATAATCATACTACAAACCTAACACACTACACAATAATCATACTACAAACCTAACACATTACACAGTAATCATACTACAAACCTAACACATTACACAGTAATCATACTACAGACCTAACACATTACACAGTAATCATACTACAAACCTAACACATTACACAGTAATCATACTACAAACCTAACACATTACACAGTAATCATACTACAAACCTAACACATTACACAGCTTTCTGTTACACTTTATATATAATCATACTACAAACCTAACACACTACACAGTAATCATACTACAAACCTAACACATTACACAGTAATCATACTACAGACCTAACACATTACACAGTAATCATACTACAAACCTAACACATTACACAGTAATCATACTACAGACCTAACACATTACACAGTAATCATACTACAAACCTAACACATTACACAGTAATCATACTACAAACCTAACACATTACACAGCTTTCTGTTACACTTTATATATAATCATACTACAAACCTAACACACTACACAGTAATCATACTACAAACCTAACACATTACACAGTAATCATACTACAAACCTAACACATTACACAGTAATCATACTACAAACCTAACACATTACACAGTAACCATACTACAAACCTAACACATTACACAGTAATCATACTACAAACCTAACACATTACACAGTAATCATACTACAAACCTAACACACTACACAGTAATCATACTACAAACCTAACACATTACACAGTAATCATACTACAAACCTAACACATTACACAGTAACCATACTACAAACCTAACACATTACACAGTAATCATACTACAAACCTAACACATTACACAGTAATCATACTACAAACCTAACACACTACACAGTAATCATACTACAAACCTAACACATTACACAGTAATCATACTACAAACCTAACACATTACACAGCTTTCTGTTACACTTTATATATAATCATACTACAAACCTAACACATTACACAGTAATCATACTACAAACCTAACACATTACACAGTAATCATACTACAAACCTAACACATTATACAGTAATCATACTACAAACCTAACACATTACACAGTAATCATACTACAAACCTAACACACTACACAGTAATCATACTACAGACCTAACACATTACACAGTAATCATACTACAAACCTAACACACTACACAGTAATCATACTACAAACCTAACACATTACACAGTAATCATACTACAAACCTAACACATTACACAGTAATCATACTACAAACCTAACACATTTAACAGTTATCATACTACAAACCTAACACATTACACAGTAATCATACTACAAACCTAACACATTACACAGTAATCATACTACAAACCTAACACATTACACAGTAATCATACTACAAACCTAACACATTACACAGTAATCATACTACAAACCTAACACATTACACAGCTTTCATACTACAAACCTAACACATTACACAGTAATCATACTACAAACCTAACACATTACACAGTAATCATACTACAAACCTAACACATTACACAGCTTTCATACTACAAACCTAACACACTACACAGTAATCATACTACAAACCTAACACATTACACAGTAATCATACTACAAACCTAACACACTACACAGTAATCATACTACAAACCTAACACATTACACAGTAATCATACTACAAACCTAACACACTACACAGTAATCATACTACAAACCTTACACATTACACAGCTTTCTGTTACACTTTATATATAATCATACTACAAACCTAACACATTAGGGACCGGTCAAAATTTAGTGCAACATAGGACCGGTGCAAAAAAAAATAATGGCTAAAAAATAAATAATAGCCCTATGGGTATAAAACTGGAAAAAAAGTGCTGTCCTATGAAACCTTGGTTAAAAAATATAGGTGTCCTATTGTAAATTTCATGTATTTCAATACTAATAAAAAAGCAGTTCAAAGATGTAATATACTTTTATAATGACAATAAGCACATATATCTCAAATATCATTGAATGGCACTGTGTTAGTTTTATGTTTTCTTTTGTTATTAAAGTGAATAAAAAAAATATTCCAAAGATTTTTCATTAAAAAAAACCCATGTCCTATGCTGATCTTAGTTTAAAAAAGTGGTGTCCCAACAAAAAAATTACAAGAAAAAAATGAATGTCCTACTATGTTTTGCACTGGTCCTATGTTGTACTAAAATTTGACCGGTCCCTTACATAGCTTTCTGTTACACTTTATATATAATCATACTACAAAACTAACACATTACACAGTAATCATACTACAAACCTAACACATTACACAGTAATCATACTACAAACCTAACACATTACACAGTAATCATACTACAAACCTAACACATTACACAGTAATCATACTACAAACCTAACACATTACACAGCTTTCTGTTACACTTTATATATAATCATACTACAAACCTATCACACTACACAGTAATCATACTACAAACCTAACACATTACACAGTAATCATACTACAGACCTAACACATTACACAGTAATCATACTACAAACCTAACACATTACACAGTAATCATACTACAGACCTAACACATTACACAGTAATCATACTACAAACCTAACACATTACACAGTAATCATACTACAAACCTAACACATTACACAGCTTTCTTTTACACTTTATATATAATCATACTACAAACCTAACACACTACACAATAATCATACTACAAACCTAACACATTACACAGTAATCATACTACAAACCTAACACATTACACAGTAATCATACTACAGACCTAACACATTACACAGTAATCATACTACAAACCTAACACATTACACAGTAATCATACTACAAACCTAACACATTACACAGTAATCATACTACAAACCTAACACATTACACAGCTTTCTGTTACACTTTATATATAATCATACTACAAACCTAACACGCTACACAGTAATCATACTACAAACCTAACACATTACACAGTAATCATACTACAGACCTAACACATTACACAGTAATCATACTACAAACCTAACACATTACACAGTAATCATACTACAGACCTAACACATTACACAGTAATCATACTACAAACCTAACACATTACACAGTAATCATACTACAAACCTAACACATTACACAGCTTTCTGTTACACTTTATATATAATCATACTACAAACCTAACACACTACACAGTAATCATACTACAAACCTAACACATTACACAGTAATCATACTACAAACCTAACACATTACACAGTAATCATACTACAGACCTAACACATTACACAGTAATCATACTACAAACCTAACACATTACACAGTAATCATACTACAAACCTAACACATTACACAGTAATCATACTACAGACCTAACACATTACACAGTAATCATACTACAAACCTAACACATTACACAGTAATCATACTACAAACCTAACACACTACACAGTAATCATACTACAAACCTAACACATTACACAGTAATCATACTACAAACCTAACACACTACACAGTAATCATACTACAAACCTAACACATTACACAGTAATCATACTACAAACCTAACACATTACACAGCTTTCTGTTACACTTTATATATAATCATACTACAAACCTAACACATTACACAGTAATCATACTACAAACCTAACACATTACACAGTAATCATACTACAGACCTAACACATTACACAGTAATCATACTACAAACCTAACACATTACACAGTAATCATACTACAAACCTAACACATTACACAGTAATCATACTACAAACCTAACACATTACACAGTAATCATACTACAAACCTAACACATTACACAGCTTTCATACTACAAACCTAACACATTACACAGCTTTCATACTACAAACCTAACACACTACACAGTAATCATACTACAAACCTAACACATTACACAGCTTTCTGTTACACTTTATATATAATCATACTACAAACCTAACACATTAGGGACCGGTCAAAATTTAGTGCAACATAGGACCGGTGCAAAAAAAAATAATGGCTAAAAAATAAATAATAACCCTATGGGTATAAAACTGGAAAAAAAGTGCTGTCCTATGAAACCTTGGTTAAAAAATATAGGTGTCCTATTGTAAATTTCATGTATTTCAATACTAATAAAAAAAGCAGTTCAAAGATGTAATATACTTTTATAATGACAATAAGCACATATATCTCAAATATCATTGAATGGCACTGTGTTAGTTTTATGTTTTCTTTTGTTATTAAAGTGAATAAAAAAAATATTCCAAAGATTTTTCATTAAAAAAAACCCATGTCCTATGCTGATCTTAGTTTAAAAAAGTGGTGTCCCAACAAAAAAATTACAAGAAAAAAATGAATGTCCTACTATGTTTTGCACTGGTCCTATGTTGCACTAAAATTTGACCGGTCCCTTACATAGCTTTCTGTTACACTTTATATATAATCATACTACAAACCTAACACATTACACAGTAATCATACTACAAACCTAACACATTACACAGTAATCATACTACAAACCTAACACATTACACAGTAATCATACTACAAACCTAACACATTACACAGTAATCATACTACAGACCTAACACATTACACAGTAATCATACTACAAACCTAACACATTACACAGTAATCATACTACAAACCTAACACATTACACAGTAATCATACTACAAACCTAACACACTACACAGTAATCATACTACAAACCTAACACACTACACAGTAATCATACTACAAACCTAACACACTACACAGTAATCATACTACAAACCTAACACATTACACAGTAATCATACTACAAACCTAACACATTACACAGTAATCATACTACAAACCTAACACACTACACAGTAATCATACTACAAACCTAACACATTACACAGTAATCATACTACAGACCTAACACATTACACAGTAATCATACTACAAACCTAACACATTACACAGTAATCATACTACAGACCTAACACATTACACAGCAATCATACTACAAACCTAACACATTACACAGTAATCATACTACAAACCTAACACATTACACAGTAATCATACTACAAACCTAACACATTACACAGCTTTCATACTACAAACCTAACACATTACACAGTAATCATACTACAAACCTAACACATTACACAGTAATCATACTACAAACCTAACACATTACACAGTAATCATACTACAGACCTAACACATTACACAGTAATCATACTACAAACCTAACACATTACACAGTAATCATACTACAAACCTAACACATTACACAGTAATCATACTACAAACCTAACACATTACACAGTAATCATACTACAAACCTAACACATTACACAGTAATCATACTACAAACCTAACACATTACACAGTAATCATACTACAAACCTAACACATTACACAGCTTTCATACTACAAACCTAACACATTACACAGTAATCATACTACAAACCTAACACATTACACAGTAATCATACTACAAACCTAACACATTACACAGCTTTCATACTACAAACCTAACACACTACACAGTAATCATACTACAAACCTAACACATTACACAGCTTTCTGTTACACTTTATATATAATCATACTACAAACCTAACACATTAGGGACCGGTCAAAATTTAGTGCAACATAGGACCGGTGCAAAAAAAAATAATGGCTAAAAAATAAATAATAACCCTATGGGTATAAAACTGGAAAAAAAAGTGCTGTCCTATGAAACCTTGGTTAAAAAATATAGGTGTCCTATTGTAAATTTCATGTATTTCAATACTAATAAAAAAAGCAGTTCAAAGATGTAATATACTTTTATAATGACAATAAGCACATATATCTCAAATATTATTGAATGGCACTGTGTTAGTTTTATGTTTTCTTTTGTTATTAAAGTGAATAAAAAAAATATTCCAAAGATTTTTCATTAAAAAAAACCCATGTCCTATGCTGATCTTAGTTTAAAAAAGTGGTGTCCCAACAAAAAAATTACAAGAAAAAAATGAATGTCCTACTATGTTTTGCACTGGTCCTATGTTGCACTAAAATTTGACCGGTCCCTTACATAGCTTTCTGTTACACTTTATATATAATCATACTACAAACCTAACACATTACACAGTAATCATACTACAAACCTAACACATTACACAGTAATCATACTACAAACCTAACACATTACACAGTAATCATACTACAAACCTAACACATTACACAGTAATCATACTACAAACCTAACACATTACACAGCTTTCTGTTTCACTTTATATATAATCATACTACAAACCTAACACATTACACAGTAATCATACTACAAACCTAACACATTACACAGCTTTCATACTACAAACCTAACACATTACACAGTAATCATACTACAAACCTAACACATTACACAGTAATCATACTACAAACCTAACACATTACACAGTAATCATACTACAAACCTAACACATTACACAGTAATCATACTACAAACCTAACACATTACACAGCTTTCTGTTTCACTTTATATATAATCATACTACAAACCTAACACATTACACAGTAATCATACTACAAACCTAACACATTACACAGCTTTCATACTACAAACCTAACACATTACACAGTAATCATACTACAAACCTAACACATTACACAGCTTTCTGTTACACTTTTCTAACAACATAATTGCGCGTGTGCAATGGTATATACTTATATCACCAATTTTTGACAGTTTCTACGATCATAAAAAAACTTCCCACAACGTAGGCTCTTACTTTACCTATGAAGGCGCTAAATTCTAAATTGTCATCTTCACTGAGATTTCATATTTAAGGACCTTATTGTTTTTGTTCGGATTATTTTTCTTTTTTTTCCGCCAACTTCAAAACCAAACGGTTTAAAAACTACGCGACATATCATTTTGGCCTTTCGCGACAAGTTTTGGGCACTGAAAGTCTATTCGGAATTCACCCTATGAAATCGAAACATTTTTCTTTACGGAGTTATCTGCCCAAACACCGAAAACCTTGTTATCGCGTAATCTCTGGAACTATAACAGATGCAAGAAAACTAAAAAGTGACAAATGTTAAGGAACTTTTGAGACAATTTTATGACATATTTTTGCTAAAAATTTCTGACTAGTGAAGGCGAGAGGTATACCTTGAATGTTTCAAGGACTCCGCTTATCACAAAAACTCACAAACAGTATGTCGAAATCACAAAAGGTCTTCACCATTTATCGTCCTGTGACATGCCCTTAAAGAAAATCTCGAAGTCAAAGTTCAGAAGTGACCGTAACCTTAGGCCTCCAATCTTGTTATCATTACAACTCAAAAACTGTAACAGATAGTAGAAGACAATAAATGGGAAAAATACTCCTCTCATTAAGGCCTTTATTTGATACATTTGGTTCGAAACTGTGCGATGAACCGTTTTCGAGTTCGGGCACTTGACTCATTTCGGTTAATCAGTTTTTGGCATACAACTTGAAAACGGTTACAGATAATATAGTCAGTGTCATATAGGTTTAACCTGATCACCAAGTAAAGGCCTTCAATTTTTTACTCAGGACCACAGAAATAGTTCATTCCGCCTAAAAAATGGTCCAGTTACTAATGTTGTCAAGTTCACAACAAGAGATGAAGAAAAATTAATTTAATAAAGGTATCTGGGAAAGACCTTTCTAATTGTTCTTGAACAATTAGCCCTATCTTTTTATTTTTGTTATTAAATATGATTATGTACTATAGTCATAATTCTTAAAAAAAATAATTACATAAAATACGGACGTCGATCCAACTGTTCGTCTTTGATTGCTTTAAGAGCTTTAATAGAAACAACTGCATTTTAATTAGATGATTATCTGTTTTACTGCGGTTTCCTCACAGCTGCATGTGCTACATGTACATATAAATAAATATATGCAATACATGGTCATTAATTAGCTTGATTAATTTTTTTATTCATTCGTTCCATTCTGCTTCACAAAACTTAAAAAAAAACAAAAATAATTAAACCGAATAATAACAACACCGCATTTAAATACTACTAGTACTACATGTACCATCAACAACAGGGACAGTGTTTCACATACATGTATTCCATCTACATGGCCACTGGCCTACAACAAAATTCAGGTTGTAGGAAAAAAAGTCACGGAAAAAAAGTCACGGATAAAAAGTCACATGAAAAAAAGTCACAATTAATAAGTTGTATCGGTATTGAATGTGTGTGTTAAGTTCTTTTTGTAAGATTTATATTCTTGTGTATAAAAAGTTAAGTGGATATTAAAAGACATTTAATTTTAAAATATATATTATGACAATTTAACAAAATTTTATATAAAAACAAGGAAATAAATAAGCATTTAGTAGTGCAGTAATTGGTCATTTTGCACTAAACATTATTTAATAAAAAATCACTAAAATGTTGAAGCCATGTTGTTTGCTATGTATTAATATAGTTGTTTATCCTATTCTTTTCTTTGATATACATATTTTTAACTGTTAAAGCAGCACAAAATGAGCTGTCAACAGTAATGTGTTTTAACTAAAATGTTTGATAGATTTTGATTGACTAAAATACAATTTTTATTAATGGTATGAAATAACTAATCAAGTTTTTTACATAAAATATGACTATAATTATCATAAACAGAAAAATATTTTCTTATTATGACAACATATGTGACCAAGACCAACATATTAATTGTGACTTTTTTTCCTGTGACTTTTTTTCTTGTCACTTTTTTCCTGTGACTTTTTTTCTTATCAAAACTGTGACTTTATTTCCTGTGACTTTTTTTCTTATCAAAACTGTGACTTTATTTCCTGTGACTTTTTTTCCTGTGACTTTCTTTCCGTTTACCAAAATTCATAGCACGGCACAGTAATCCAATATAAATAAACTTAGAGTTGCATTGGATTAGACAACACGTAAATAAATATCAAATTGGATAACATCCTGACGGTACCATATGCTTACTTATACCAAACAAATAAACTGCAGTCAGAAATAAAGAATTATACAACTTATACAAAGTAACAAGAAAAATTTCAGTAATATGAGTCGAGTAACAATAAGAGGCTGAACAATCAAATGGAATTAAGTTTAATCCGTCACATTCGGTACACACCCTAAACAGTTTTTTAAACGGTATTTTATTTGAAATTATAAGGGAAATATATTTCTATGGTAGTGATTGTTGCTGTCGTGTTGAAATTAGATTATTCGTTTTTAATACGAAATGATTAGAGATTTGTAAATGACCTTTTCATCCCATAAATATCCACCAAACGATCAACAAATTCATTGCAAAAAAATCTTGTCCGACAAAATTAAATAAATTAACAATAATTACTAATTTTGAGGCATACATGTGCAGCAAAACTTAACAACTGTTTTGTAACGCAAGTCTATCGTGAAAATTCATTTTCAATATTACGAAAATGCAAAGATAAGATGGCCGTTAGCAAAACTAAATGAACTTTTACAACCTTTATATTCAGGAAACAATCGAGACAAGATCCTAATTTCTGTTTTTCAATTATATTTTAATTGCGCTTGCCCTCCAACCACGAAACAAAATGTCGCAGCGTGATTATAACCTTTAACCAATAAGAACGCAATAGGACTAGCCCGATATCCAGTACAACACAAGACACACACGCAGCATTTTATACCCGAAGTCAAATACGTTAAAACTTCTAGCTGATTAGTCAATTTCTGTCAAATTGTATTTTCATCGTCAATATTGTCACAGCAGTGTTATATTTTCTTAATGAGATTTATGCAAGCAGTATCCAAAGAATATCGAGGGGAATGGCTTAATGTCAGATGCTAAGATCAATTATATACAATCACATACACAGTAAACAAAGGAATGAATAACTATATAGATGGAACAAATATATATAACCACAGTGCCTTATATGATGGGACTCCAGGAAATGTGGAAACAAAAATGCCGGCTGTAAACATGACGACAAATTCTACTGATGAGGACTACATGTATGATTATGACTATGAAGCCGCCGTCAACCACTTACCTCTCAACGAGTTAATACCAGTGACTATTATCTACACCATTACCCTCATCTTGGGTTTAGTGGGGAATATATTAGTGATTATATCTGTGGCACGTTTTAAGAAAATGCAAAACACTACGAACACCTTCCTGCTGAGTCTGTCTACCGCGGACCTTTTGTTGGTAGTTATCTGTGTACCTGTTAAGGTAAGACAATTTCTATTAAGTCTGACTACCGCGGACCTTTTGTTGTAGTTATATGTATACCTGTTAAGGTAAGACAATTTCTAATAAGTCTGACTACCGCGGACCGTTTGTTGGTAGTTATCTGTGTACCTGTTAAGGTAAGACAATTTCTACTAAGTCTGACTACCGCGGACCTTTCGTTGTAGTTATATGTATACCTGTTAAGGTAAGACAATTTCTAATAAGTCTGACTACCGCGGACCGTTTGTTGGTAGTTATCTGTGTACCTGTTAAGGTAAGACAATTTCTACTAAGTCTGACTACCGCGGACCTTTTGTTGTAGTTATATGTGTACCTGTTAAGGTAAGACAATTTCTACTGTCTTACTACCGCGGACCTTTTGTTGTAGTTATATGTATACCTGTTAAGGTAAGACAATTTCTACTAAGTCTGACTACCGCGGACCTTTTGTTGTAGTTATATGTGTACCTGTTAAGGTAAGACAATTTCTACTGTCTTACTACCGCGGACCTTTTGTTGTAGTTATATGTATACCTGTTAAGGTAAGACAATTTCTAATAAGTCTGAATACCGCGGACCTTTTGTTGGTAGTTATCTGTGTATCTATTAAGGCAAGACAATTTCTACTAAGTCTGACTACCGCGGACCTTTTGTTGTAGTTATATGTATACCTGTTAAGGTAAGACAATTTGTAATAAGTCTGAATACCGCGGACCTTTTGTTGGTAGTTATCTGTGTATCTATTAAGGCAAGACAATTTCTATTAAGTCTGACTACCGCGGACCTTTTGTTGAAGTCATATGTATACCTGTTAAGGTAAGACAATTTCTACTAAGTCTGACTACCGCGGACCGTTTGTTGGTAGTTATCTGTGTACCTGTTAAGGTAAGACAATTTCTACTGTCTTACTACCGCGGACCTTTTGTTGTAGTTATATGTATACCTGTTAAGGTAAGACAATTTCTAATAAGTCTGAATACCGCGGACCTTTTGTTGGTAGTTATATGTATACCTGTTAAGGTAAGACAATTTCTATTAAGTCTGACTACCGCGGACCTTTTGTTGTAGTTATATGTATACCTGTTAAGGTAAGACAATTTCTAATAAGTCTGAATACCGCGGACCTTTTGTTGGTAGTTATCTGTGTATCTATTAAGGCAAGACAATTTCTACTAAGTCTGACTACCGCGGACCTTTTGTTGTAGTTATATGTATACCTGTTAAGGTAAGACAATTTCTACTAAGTCTGACTACCGCGGACCTTTTGTTGTAGTTATATGTATACCTGTTAAGGTAAGACAATTTCTACTAAGTCTGACTACCGCGGACCTTTTGTTGTAGTTATATGTATACCTGTTAAGGTAAGACAATTTCTATTAAGTCTGACTACCGCGGACCTTTTGTTGTAGTTATATGTATACCTGTTAAGGTAAGACAATTTCTAATAAGTCTGAATACCGCGGACCTTTTGTTGGTAGTTATCTGTGTATCTATTAAGGCAAGACAATTTCTACTAAGTCTGACTACCGCGGACCTTTTGTTGTAGTTATATGTATACCTGTTAAGGTAAGACAATTTCTAGTAAGTCTGAATACCGCGGACCTTTTGTTGGTAGTTATCTGTGTATCTGTTAAGGTAAGACAATTTCTACTAAGTCTGACTACCGCGGACCGTTTTGTTGGTAGTTATCTGTGTACCTGTTAAGGTAAGACAATTTCTACTAAGTCTGACTACCGAGGACCGTTTGGTGGTAGTTATCTGTGTATCTGTTAAGGTAAGACAATTTCTACTGTCTTACTACCGCGGACCGTTTGTCGGTAGTTATCTGTGTATCTGTTAAGGTAAGACAATTTCTACTAAGTCTGACTACCGCGGACATTTTGTTGTAGTTATCTGTGTACCTGTTAAGGTACGACAATATCTACTAAGTCTGACTACCGAGGACCGTTTGTTGGTAGTTATCTGTGTATCTGTTAAGGTAAGACAATATCTACTAAGTCTGACTACCGCGGACCGTTTGTTGGTAGTTATCTGTGCATCTGTTAAGGTAAGACAATTTCTACTAAGTCTGACTACCGAGGACCGTTTGTTGGTAGTTATCTGTGTATCTGTTGAATTAAGGCCATTAATACTGTCGGACTACCGCTGACATTTGATCTGATTTACTCAAATTGTCCTTTTGTGACATTCCAAGATTTTAACATAAATTCAATATGTATTACGTTTCATTACATCTTGTTACTGCCAAGCAATGAATTTTCCATCAAGACACACATTTTGCTCAACTTAAGCTCTTGTTAACCTATTGTGTACTCGAAATGTATATAATCATTGATGATACCTTTTTTGGTGCTCAGTTTGACAGGAAAACATGTTGACACCAAAAGAACGACTAATCTCAAGGGTGACATAGATCCAGTAGTTTTATTATAGTCTTACCATTTGTATAACATAATATTCTAAACAACTATACATACAATTTACATACATGTTAGTTTTTTTAATTACAACATTGTATCAAATACAAGTGCCATTCTTAAAAGAATTATGAAAAGTTATAAAACGTACACGTTATTAAAAGAATATATAAGATAAATATAAAATATGCCATGAAAAATTAGTTCCTTCTGCTTAAAATGTTATAGCAGGCTGGCAACATTAAATACTGGTCCGATTTAAACAGATAAATAAACTTTTCATCATCCGAGATCTATATAGATTTAGTTTGGAAACATTGACAAAAAGATCATTCCTCAAATCTTCATATACTTTTGATAGAATAACATGTTTTTTTTATCTTCAATGCAATTGTTAAGTTAAAACAAAACATTTTCGTCAACTTTATCAAATTTTCTAGTCTGGTATTAGTTATTCAATCTTTGCTTAATATGTCATCAATGTTTGTATAATCAGTTAACTTTCTATTTACTTTTGAACACCAGTGTTTTGTTAACTTCATTTATACAAGAAAAGTGTGTAGTACCCCATATAGCAGAGCCATAGATTATTACCGGCCAGACGAGAGTATCAAAAAGCTTAGAGAAAGTTTCATACTGTAACCACCATTAGATTTGCTCCAGCAGTAGCTCAGTGCTCTGTTGGCTGACTTGGCCACTGCTTTAGCCATTTCATTTTAATCCGAGTGTTGTGTAAGTAAAAGGCCTAAATATTGATATATGGACAGAGTTAGAACGAATATTCGTACCCTCGCTTTTTTTGGCGAGTTTTATCCGATAAACCACAAAACTAATTTCGGATTATAACGGCAGTAAAATTCGGCCTAGGACAGAGTATCAATATAAAAATACTGAATGGTTTTTAAACTGTACGATTATATTACAGCTCATAATTAGGTCTACCGAAAAACCTCTAAGGATTTCATTGCTTCGTTATGAACAAATAAACAGCCAAGGTCAGTTAAATGGGACCAATATGAATATGAATGTCCAAAGACTTCTGACAAGGTTTTGAAGTTGAACAGACAATAATATTAGCTGTTGATTTACAAAAGAAACAACGAAAGAAATTAATGATTTTTGAAATGAAGATCAGTTAAAAACAGCTTTTGCGTTTTTTCTGTTAAATGTCGGGTCCTTCACCTTAGAAATACCAAAAATGTATACATCTTGATGTAAGAAAAATATTAAATCTTACTGGTTGTCCTGCAATTCGTTTTGATCAAAATGTCAAATCATGTTAACAATTTCCTTTAAAATGTTAAACATTCTAGTTTTTTTATATTTCAAGGGTTGATTGTTTGTTAGTATACAAGGCTTCATCGGATACTCCACAGATACAATCGAAGTCAAGTCGTTTTACAGATAATTCTAGGCTCAATGCTTCATTGTTTAATAATCAACAGATGAAAAAGGATCGGATTGATATGCCAAGGATCATTACATTGGCAATTATCATTACTTTCTATCTGCATTTGTTTCTAACCAACAAATTTGTATTAATATTTATGTAAAATGCGCGTTAACATCAAATAAAAAAAAATGTTGATTTGTCAGAACCAAATAATTTGACGACTTGTGTAATGCAATATGAAAAGAAAAATGTCAAATTTCTGGTAAAAGGATAAACCTGGTTATGAACTAATGAATAATGCAATCATACCCAAACCAGGTTATAACGTGTTCAGAAATTGAAATATTTATTATAAATTGCGTTAAACGATAATCCCATATTCCCTTAAATGATCATTTAACGTCCGTTTCCGTTGCGTTATCTGCCGCCAAAGTAACATAGCAACAAACATTTCAATATGATTATGAAAAAGAAAACATATGTTCATAAGTTCCGTTATATGTAACCCACTATTCAAAGAATGAGAACAATTTCTAATACAGGTTAGGAAAGAACACATTTCTTTCTTGAGTTGTCGAAAAAAAATTCCACAAGAAACGCAAACACATTAACACTTAAAGCACAGAGACACTTTGTACAGAGTCGATCATACAACCAACCGTAAAATAGGTACGGAGACATGTCGAACACAGGAACTATATTTTTCCAGAGCTAATCATACAGCCAATGATGAAAAAAGTATGGAGACACTTAAAACACAGGGACTCTTCGACCAGAGTCGATCATACAACCATCGTAAAATAGGTATGGAGACATGTCATATACCGTAAGTCTTCGTCCAGATTCCACCAGGTTATGCAGGTCAGGTCAAACTGTCAGTAAATCAGTATGGTAACCAAGTTACGGTTTATTAGTACTCCGGAAAACATTTTTGTATAACAAAAAATCGCCAGAGGTCGTGCCAGCTAATAGAAATCAGAAATGGCCTCAGTCTATGATCCATCGAAATAGCTGAAATTTACACATCTTTTATTATAGTTATTTGTCTCTGTTTTCATGTTAAGTACTTACATTTATCAAGAAAAACGACAATTTAGATGTAGACAGATGCATAAAAAGAATATAA
Organism: Limnoperna fortunei; assembly: GCA_944474755.1. Taxonomy (NCBI): domain Eukaryota; kingdom Metazoa; phylum Mollusca; class Bivalvia; order Mytilida; family Modiolidae; genus Limnoperna; species Limnoperna fortunei. Next base: position 18,083,329 of record OX104111.1, on the reverse strand, counting down.
AATAAATTAAATATACACGATGATGACAAACTTATTCCATGAAAATGAAAATAGAGACTTTCATTGTCACAAAAAATCCGATTGATCGCAAGCAGTAGACAACTACAATTTCCGTTCGGAAATTGCAATAACCTCTCAATAACGATAATAATATATATTTCACGATCTTGCTTCAAATTAAAACTTAATTTATCCATGGTGGATTTAAGGGGAAATCAGAAAACGCACACACAAATAATTTCATGAGTAACAGCATCGGTAGGATTTGGATTTCAATTTAAAAAAAATGTATATAATTCTTTTCGATGTTCTTCTATGACGTATTATTAAGGCCAGACATCTTGTTTATATAGTCTAAACATGTTTATTTCAAAAATATCATACAAAGTTACAAGCATGCATATCCATAAATACGCAAAGGATTTGGAAACAAGCTAATAAAAGCTAATATCCGTATCCTAATTGTAGAAAGAGTACTACATATTAAGATGAGTAAACATGCTACATGAAGGAATATGTTTATATAATTTAACCATTGCTTGACAATATATAACTAGACAAAGTCGATCTAGCGATCGCTGATACCCCCGCTTTTGTGAAAATTTCTAACCTTTTTCGTGGATTGTGACCTTGAAATTGGATGGATTTCCACCAAAATCAATAGGCTTCTTACCAACAAAATATATAAGAATATTTTACAGTTTCATTAAAATCTGATGAAAACTTTTTGAGTTATTTTCCGGAAACAACTTTTTGTAAAAATTTCTAACATTTTTCGTGGACTGTGACCTTGAAATTTGACAGATTTCCCCAAAAATCGATAGGCTTCTTACCAACCTTATATATAACAATATCCCAAAGTTTCATTCAAATCACATGCAAACTTTTTGAGTTATCATCCGGAAACAACTTTTTTGTAAAAATTTCTAACGTTTTTCGTGGACTGCGACCTTGAAATTTGATGGATTTCCCCCAAAATCAAAAGGCTTTTTACCAACCTGATATATAACAATATCCCAAAGTTTCATTCAAATCGGATGCAAACTTTTTGAGTTATTGTCCGGAAACAACTTTTATGTTAAAATTTCTAACGTTTTTCGTGGACTGTGACCTTGAAATTTGACTGATTTCCCCCAAAATCGATAGGCTTCTTACCAACCTGATATATGACAATATCCCAAAGTTTCATTCAAATCGGATGTAAACTTTTTGAGTTATTGTCCGGAAACAATTTTTTTGTTAAAATTTCTAACGTTTTTCGTGGACTGTGACCTTGAAATTTGACGGATTTCCCCCAAAATCAATAGGCTTCTTACCAACCTGATATATGACAATATCCCAAAGTTTCATTCAAATCGGATGTAAACTTTTTGAGTTATTGTCCGGAAACAACTTTTTTGTTAAAATTTCTAACGTTTTTCGTGGACTGTGACCTTGAAACTTGACGGATTTCCCCCAAAATCAATAGGCTTCTTACCAACCTGATATATAACAATATCCCAAAGTTTCATTCAAATCGAATGTAAACTTTTTGAATTATCATCCGGAAACCAAATGTGGACGGACGAACGGACGGACGGACGGACGGACGGACGGACGGACAGACGGACGGACGGACGGACGGACGGACATGAGGACCACTATATACCCCCGACTCTGTCGAGCGGGGGTATAATTAAGGAATAAAAGAAACAACACAAATATAAAAAAAAACTATAAATTAATGATGAAATGCAAGAACAAATATGATATTGCTTAGAATCGTTTACTTGCTATGATGAAGTTTGAGTTTTGATAAATATATCTGTATTTTGTTCAAGCGTTAGGCTATCTGACCCAAATAGTAAAAGGTCCACATCAACAGGTACATTGCAGTTAATAGTAAAAATGGTATTGTCTCTAATGTTTGTGTATATATGGCAGTAAAGTAAGTAATGTGTAGTTGACTCAGTGTGTCCACATACACAGTTGGGTGAGTCGATTAGATTACGTGAGAAAAGGTTTTCGTTTAGAGAACAATTCATGCGTAATCTAGAGTGGAATAGTTGACATTGTCTAGAGCCAGAATAATAATATGTTGGAGGTAACTTATTACCTTGTTTTTTTAAATTGGTTTTAGAAGTATAAATAGACGTAGAATTTCGAATGTCAGGTAGGAGCTTTGTTCCTGATTTTTATCGTAGAAGGTAGAAAGTAGTCTGAATAGAGGTTACTTCTAGTTCGTATTTCATATATATTATTTGATCGTCGAGTAAAATGGCCATGTACAGACGCCACTGAGTTTGGGACTAGATTTCTTAAGTATTCTGGCGTTTGTTGGTTGATAATCTTATATAAAACCATTAATCGATGTTTTTCCCTCCTGTCCATCCCGTTTCTGTGTAAAGTTTTTGAACAGATATAAATTTTGTCCCACCCGTAACAATACGCATCCCTCAATTTGCACATTTTCTACATAATCTACAAGATACTGGGTACTAATATTCCATATCACGTCACCGTATTCTAATAATGGTCTAATTAAAGATAAATACCCCTTTTCGAGGGTACATCGATCTAAAATAAAGCGCACTTTTCTCAGGAAGTTAATTCTTTCATAATAATCAATATGAGAACTACCATTGTTTGAAATATATAAACCTAAATGAATGTGATTATTCATGAGTAGAGAAGGGTGGACTGGATTCACTAACTTCCTGGATATTGTCATGGTTTCGGTCTTCTGTGGATGAAATTTAACAAGCCACTTTTGCGACCATTTATTAATAAGATCGAGATCCCTGTTTAAGACTGATGCTGTATTTTTAGGAGTGTCGACAATTATATAGACACTAGTGTCTTCAGCAAAAAGCTTAATGCAGGCACCTAAATCAATAACTATATCAATTATGAATATTAAGAACAAAGGAGGGCCAAGAATGGAACCCTGGGGCAACCTGCCCCAATAATTTTCCACTCTGAGCACTCCTTGTTTTACACCACCTTTTGAACCCTTCCCGATAAATTATTTATGAACCATGCCAAGAGTTTCCCTGGAATACCATAGTTATGTAATTTAAACAGGAGACCTTTGTGCTATAAAAAATCAAAGGCTTTGCTTATGTCACAAAATACAATTCGTATCTCTTTCTCATCATCTAAGGCCTTTCCAATATATCATTTTATATGTCAATCACCTGGTTAGGGGCTGAACCTCCTTTTGTAAACCCTGACTGAACTGGAGTAATTACTTTATTCTGTAATAAGAAATTATGAATATGTTTAACAGGAAAATAGGACGACGATAACGACATACTGAAGAGTTTTCTTAAGGGTGTGTTTAGGACCTGGGGCCTTCCTTTAATAGTCTTAGATTTACAAATTCAGGTCCGGAAGCTTTATTTATATTCAATATAGTAAGAACACCTCTTACTTCGTTGTTCGACAGTACAACTTCGCTTAGAATATTCCCCGAGTGATCACTCAGATCTGGGAGATTGACAGAAGAATCATCCAGTTGTGTTTGGGATACGAAAAAATTATTAAACCATTCTGATTTCTCTGAGTAGTCGGATACAATATTATCGTTAATTAATAGAATGAGACGGTTTAATGCCGGATATTTTCTGACAGACAGTCCACCTTGATTTCGATAGACGGTTATCACTCAAGATCTTACTGAGATTTTTAGTGACTAATATTTCTAGCTTGTCTGGCTTGAGATTTTACTTTATTTCGTAAGATCTAAATTTACTCCAATCAGTTGGACGGTTAAACCTCTTGGTTTTTCGGTGAACGCGGTTTTCCTTCCTGATTTCCTTCCTTATATTATTAGTAAGCCAATCAGTAACAAAGCGGTTCGGAGTGCAGGCTTCGGCTACACATAGGATTCTGATTGTAATTTCATCAAACACCCCGTCAATGTCATTCGAGTTCGTTATTGTGTCCAAGTCAGTTTCAGCCAGCATCCCTTTATACCTATCAAAATCACCTTGTTCATACAGCCATATCTTACGTCGAAGAGTTTTCTTATTGATTTTAGGGCATGTTTATAAAACCAACAGTAGGGCAGTGATATCTTATATGGTCTTGAAGTGGTCCCACTACGACGTACGGAACAACGTTTGGGTCATTAGTGATAATCAAATCAATAAATTGAGAGAGGACGAGTTTCAGTAAAATTAGTTGGTTCTTCAACTAGTTGCTTTAGACTATATTTAATATATATATATATTTTTTTATTTTAGAATTTGTTAATAATTGATTTATCGTTAAAGTCTCCCCTGATTATAACATTGTCACAATCAACGAGATTAACAATGTTATCAATAGTTTTCTACTTTCCTCCGTGTATTAACAGTACCCCCATGTGGGACCCCCAGGTGGGATAAAATATGTCTTGTTTATTTAAAGACATCAGTGTGTCATTGTTTAATATTTTGTCGTCTCAATTATTAAAAATAAAACTGCGTATAGTGTACAATGAATGAATTTAAGCATTAATAAACACGTGTTCGGAAAAATCTTTGTTCGCTGGTCAGAAAAATTATATGGGCTAGAATTCACTAATGCAACTGAAAGTGCGACAAGAGAACAAAATAATTAAGTGATGAGATAAAATAAACACTGTCAATAAGGAGTGAGGCCATGGTGGAATTGATTCTTCTTTATTCCATTTCGTCCGTGGGTGGACTACAACTCCTTTCCATCTTTCTCTGTCCTTTGCCTTTGTTTTTGCCTCATTCCAGGTCATTCCAATCTTATTCATTGCGCTATTGATACCCCTTCGCCAGATGTTTTTTGGCCTACCCCTTTTGCGTTGTCCTTGGGGGTTCCAATCTAAAGCTTGTCTTGTAACGTTCAGAGGATTGGCGTTTGTACTCGTTTCTGTAACTATTTTGGATCCACTAGTGGGGGGTTGGCCCTCTAGTTTCAGCTTTTTCTAATGTGGTGGTCAGCAACTCCCTCGCATGGTTTTATATCAGAGTTTGCTCTCCTAGATAGGTTCCCAACCAAGGGTATATTTATATATAATTGCTAGGATCCATTAATTTCCCGAAATTGAAAACCTTAATAAAGGGTCATTTTGTGTATACGAAAATCGAAAAACAGAATAAAAAGCTATTTTATGTATACAATTCCCGAGTATGCCGTCTTTTGTAAGAAACAATAAATAAATGTTACTAATGTCAGTAATTTATTTAGTTGACCACGTAAAAATTAGTTTCAATCTCAAGTATAGTTATGATTTAATATATATAGTTATGATTTAATATATGACAAAAGAATTACATGTGCGCAAATTTAGAAATCGGTAATTCAAACGAGGCCCAACTTAAAGACTATTTTTATAAGCCTCACCTAGGACCTTATGGGGGAAAAAATTCAATTGCCTTTTTCTTAGAAATTTCAATTCTGACTATAAGAGAATGTTGGTTTTAATCTCGATCTAAAATCCAAAATGCTTGCTACGCATGCCTTGATGTTATGTCTGCGATTATTTATGCTTCTCTGGACCTCTAGAGGTACAATATTTTTTATCAAAGGTGTACAATAGGCAAACTATACATTTTTAAAATCTTCAAAATATTTAATAGGATTATTACTGAGCTCATGTGTTTTCACATGTTAAGCTCAGATAATTATAGGGTTATTTGTTATATTAAATCAGACTTACAAATGTGACATCCTTATTCTCTAGAGATACGATATATAATTCTGTAAAAGCAGAAGCTAATAGAAAATTACTTGTTTCCGCAGGGAGTCATATTAACCATTAGCCCATTTACAGTTTTCTTGACTTGTTTAGTAAAATAGGTGTCTGTGCAAGGATAAAAACTGACAACTACTATCAATATAATTTGTCGCTGCTAGTTTCTGCTTTCTATTGAATCAATAAAGCATTTTAAGTAAAGCAAAACACAAAACATAACAATGCAGGAACAACTACAAATGGTCCCTATATAGACGTTATATTTTATTTTTGTATGTTTCCGTTGAAGATAGGGTTTACGTACCAAAATACAGTTTTCAGTTTGTAATACGGAAAGCATTAGTTGATGATGTGCTGTCGAAAAGACAAGCTTCATGCACGTATTAGACGCATTTCGTAGAATTCTGAAAAAGGTTGACTTATTGTAACCACAACACAAATATCTGAAGTCTTTTATCCTACCTAATTCTTCATACCTTTCTAGTGGTCAAGCGTTTCTGTATATATGATCACGTTTCTTTCCCGTTCGATTAATTGTTTGTAAATTGTTGTATAAGTTTCAGTTTATTTTTCTATTTATATCTGATGTATATGCTGTTGTATGTAAAATTTTGTTTAATTAGCTAACCGATAGCTTACAGTTTATTAATATGTTATGTTGTGTGTATGAAAAATGTCATATGTTACGTCGGTCCAAAATAAGGAAATAACCGCTTCTTACAGACAAATTCAGAAATCGTGACTTTAATTCTATTAATTTGTAATGTGTTTAAAAAATATATAATTAAATTATAACATTTTTTCATTACTGTTTATTACAACGTCATAAATATCACATGAACCAAAGAATGTTTTAAGTGTGTTCAGAAATGGTTAGGTAATAAGCATATATTTTTCTTATTTCGAGATTTTTAGTTCACACACGTTTTTAACGGTTTCGAGTTAATTTTTCTGTTGTTCCTTTTGGCCCATTCCACTTCCGTCAGTTACCTTGTTCTTGACCTTAGTACATGTATAGCTGGTACATTAACCAAATCAATCAATCATATGTTTAACGAAAGTTTGGCAGTTTTATCAATTGAAACAACAATAATACCCCATTGGAATGTATCATGGATAACATTTATACAGCTATAGCAAATCGTCAACTTCAATGATAAAGTACAGTATCGTTGTCGGCACACATTTTCGGAAATCGTTGTTATCTACAACGTCTTGTTTTCGCAGTTTAAATATTATTCATTTCTTACCAAATTTCGACAGCATAAATTCTTTGAAATTTTTAATTTAAAAAGTACTAAGTATCAAGCAGCGTATTATACTGTCTTTTGGCTATCGATATAGTGGGTTAAACGGGCAACACTTTTGTAAATAAGTAGCAAATATTATTTTACGATCCGCACTTATTGTCGACATGCGTGGTCGTATCTAGTGCAGACACCATGTTTATTGCGTTGTGAAAAAATCCATCGTATGTTTTTAATTACATTATATTGTTTTTAACCGGCATCATATGAATTTGGAAACCGAATACCAGACAAATAAAGCACAAATTAATTTGTATATCTTTGTCGTACAACACAATCCAAGTTTTAACGATAGTTAGTTTTACTGCTAATAGTGCACTTATCTTTAACATTACAACTTTGCATTTACAGTAAGTAATAAATAAATAAACATGCCGTTTTAGAGATAGTATTGAATTTTGAATTGGAAACTGACTGTCGTCGTATCAGATCGAACTGAATACAAATAGATATCTAACTGAGGTGTATTATAGCCATTATCATTTAAATGCCAATACAGTACAATGCATTTCTAAGATTTACACGAATGCTATCAGATTTCTGCTTATCTATGTTTTGTTATATAAATTGCTATTCAAAGTCCAATTATATTGATAATTAAATACAGGAAAAACATTTGCGCCAATCATATCGATATAAACACTTAAATGTCGTCAACAAAGCGGAAGTCAACAAATCAAACTGGAATTGGGACAGTGACGTCTGTAGGCTTTACTAAAAATAATACGATCTACTTTCTTTCACATTTTTGATTCTTTAAATATCAAAATACAATAGTTTCTGATCGAAAATAAACAACTTAATATTTTGAATCAAGTTTGAGACGGCGTTAAAGAGAATAATGTTACTAAAAACAATATAGGTACATTGAAAATGTTCGAAGAACTCTGCTGAGTATTAATACACTATACTAAACTTTACCGTGTCAATCCAACGGTTTTTTGCTTGACAAAATGGAAAACTGCTAACGCGTTTGGTCGAGTTTATGGGCCTTTTGTAAATCTTAAATTACTTTTTTTGAAATCAACAATTATTTTCCACAGCTAAACGGCGTTGTGAAATGCGGCTGAATTTTCATTTTGGTAGATCGAATTTACATAGGAAGTCAGCCCTTTTTGTTTCTAAAGGGTTCTAATTAAGGATTGTTTCAATTGCTGGTTAGATTATTGGATATAAACGACTTTGGGTCGATTTACGCTGATGTTGCAGCGTAAATCGATCCAAAGTCGTTTATATCCATTAATCAAACCAACAATTGAAACAAACCTTATATTTTAAATTCTATAGTAAAAATGAAGTAACAAGAACAATATTTTACAAGTAATCAAATAATATTTGCAATTCACAAGTTTAGTGTCGTCACTTGTTGTTTGCGGAAGAATTCATGTATAGTCAACGTCATCAATACATCTTATTATGACGTCACAATCAGTCACGTGCTGAAAAACTAAGGTTATACGAAATAACCAACTTTGCTCATGTGTTGAGTATTTAAACGAAAGTAAAATATTGTTGTTTATAAACGTTCGTCTGATTTCGTAACGTACAATGGTATTCGGACAAACAGCGAGACTTTTCCCGCCTCAGCTGCAGACGACATTGCCCGAAGGATTTCGAATAGACAACTTCGGAATTTTCTAACGTACACTTCCTTTCAAAACAAGGTCAAAATTTAGTATGGAAAATCGATCTGGCAAAATGAAAAAACGGCCGCATTTCAAAAAGCCGATTAACTGTGGAAAATAATTGTTACTTTCAAAAAGTGTAATATATGTTCTTCTTAAACACCAAAAACTCGACCAAACGCGGTAGCTGTTTTCCATTTTGTCAAGCTAAAACCCGTCGGATTCACACGATAAAGTTTAGTAATCATCTGATATTATCTGAGAGTCCTTGTCTGATACATTGTTAGTATGTATATGGATAGATATTAATTGAACCATACATTAATACAAACGTTTGTATAAAAAAATAATTCTACATATTTCAAGTAAAAAAATTAATGCTTAGAAAAGCAAGTCTCTATTCAATTTTGCACATTTATGGATCTACAAACAGAGTATAACATCCATCGCGGTATGCAGTTATTGACATTATATACTTCAAACTGAAATACGATTGGCCAATTCATATAAATACAGGTTATACGAACTTTCTTAAATTGGACACACGACATATTATTACGCCATTACTGTTCAAATAATTCCGTGAGGTCAGCGCTGTTCTTACCATTTATCTAGTCAAGTATTATCATTAAAATTAAATTATAACGAGTATTTTAAATTTCTGAACATTGTTATACTTAAGAAATAAATCATGGCTGTCCCAATTTTATGGATTATTTAAATATGGGTAGGCATTATATTCATGAATATTTTACCATGAGCGTTAGCGAGTGGTAAATTATCATGAATATAATGACTACCCATATTTAAATAATCCATAAAATTGGGGCAGCCATGAATTATTTCGATTCTGATATGAAAATACAGAAATTTTACATTTCGCGACTACATAGGTAAAGGTTTATTTTGGCTGTTCCAATTTCCGAGATCCTCCCATTTTACGAAATTATTATATTTCTCGTGTAAAACTTGGTAGAAAAAAACCGAAGAAATATATATTAAAAACAAACTAACATATTTATTAACATTAACAATAAAATTTAACAATCAAAACAAAGAACGACAAAATTGAATGCTGAACATTACAACAGTCACCGAGTGGCGTGTCTGTGATTTTTGCTGTGTTTGCGTGACAAATGAAAACTGCTTACCGCATTTGGTCGATCTTATGCTCCTGTTTTAGATCCACAATGGTGAAAATTTAAATCAACAGTTATTTTCCACAATTAATCAACATTTTGAAATTCGGTTGCGATTTCATTTTCATACGGTAAATTCGTTTGCGGTGGGGGCGGGAAAAGTCTCGAGGTTTGCATTGAATGTCATTGTAAACACGCAACGTCCCTTGGAAATTTATTGTACCAAAATCATGTAAACTATAAAGGCAAAGAATAGAAAATGGGCGTGTTATCGTGCAAACATGTTTACTATTGGATTTTCTTACAAAGGTACAATATAACAAAAATTTTTAAAGCAAAAACATTAACACACGGGGGATTTTGAAATGGCTGGAACAGCCAGATTTTGTTGAATATTTAAATAGGGGTTTGTTTCCAAAGCGTTTGAAGGACGTCATATTAAAATCTATATTCCTGAAATACGCAAAGATTTTTTTCTATACGTTTTGACAAAGCAGAATATTAGCAATCCATCCTTTGTCGTAATATTAAATGATCAAAGAGTAAAAATATTGTAAAATAGATTGCACGACACAGTTGATTCTAGTATGCAATTTGTAACAACTCGATAGTTTCCGCTGGTGTTGTTAGTGTAATACGTCACAGGACTCTCAGACACGCTAGTGTTTTGAGTGCAAATAAAACGCCACACCACTGTCAGACACGCTGCTGTTGTTACTGTAAATAATACGTCACAGCACTGTCAGACAAACTGGTGTTGTTACTGTAAATAATACGTCATACCACTGTCAGACACGCTGGTGTTGTTACTGTAAATAATACGTCACACCACTGTCAGACACGCTGGTGTTGTTACTGTAAATAGTACGCCACAGCACTGTCAGATACGCTGGTGTTATTAGTGTAAAAAATACGCCGCACCACTGTCAGACAAGCTAGTGTTATTAAAAAATACGTCACACCACTGTCAGACACGCTGGTGTTGTTACTGTAAATAATACGTCACAGCACTGTCAGAAACGCTTGTGTTATTAGTGTTAATAATACGTCACAGCACTGTCAGACACACTGGCGCTTTTAGTGTTAATAATATGTCACAGCAATGTCAGACACGTTGGTTCTTTTTGTGTAAATAATACGCCACAGCTCTGTCAGACATGCTGGCGCTATATGTGTAAATAATACGCCACAGCACCGTCAGACACGCTGGTGTTATTACTGTAAATAATACGTCACAGCACTGTCAGACAAGCTGGTGTTATTAGTGTAAATAATACGTCACAGCACTGTCAGACACGCTGGTGTAATTAGTGTAAATAATACGTCACAGCTAGCACTGTCAGATATGCTGGCGCTATTAGTGTAAATAATACGTCACATCACTGTCAGACACGCTGACGCTTTTAGTGTAAATAATTCGTCACAGCACTGTAAGACACGTTGGTTCTTTTTGTGTAAATAATACGCCACAGCTCTGTCAGACATGCTGGCGCTATATGTGTATATAATACGCCACAGCACCGTCAGACACGCTGGCGCTATTAGTGTAAATAATACGCAACAGCTCTGTAAGACATGCTGGCGCTATATGTGTAAATAATACGCCACATCACTGTCAGACACGCCGGTGCTATGAGTGTAAATAATACGTCACATCACTGCCAGACACGCTGGTGTTATTTGTATAAATAATACGTCACTGCACTGTCAGACAGATTACTCAATTAGTGTTTCTGTAAACAAGCTAAGTCTCTGGCTGTGACAATAGCTGTCACTTGTTAACGTAATTGTACTGAATATAACAAACTTTATAAGCTTACAAATCAAGAACATAATTGTTTATTACAAGTCGACAGATTTACCCCGTCTGAAATTACACCAAACAAACATCACAAGGCCGAGTAAAGGAATGAAATGAATTACTGCTATGCATTAGTATGTTACTCAAATATTTAAACATGTCTTACTCACAATAAGCAAACATTTATTTAATAATAAATATTACTTTATTTTAATACATAATTACATTCACTATTCTTATTGTACCATACGACACATGAAAAGTGTATAGCACAAATATTTACTACTCCGACGCTAGTTAAATTTGTCTCATATTCACCAGTAGAGTTCAAAAGTTTTTAAACATCTAAAACAAAAATAAAAATATTCAACAGTTTTATCACCGAAATGTTTAATCTGGCTAAGGCATCTACACCTTGTGAATAGAAAACAAAAATCATTAAAGCATTTTCGTAACTTTAGGTCAGAAATTTTAAACAGTGAAATTTTAACAAATGTATCAATAAAATACAGTGATACTATAGGGCTGGTGATACTTTAGTACAATGAGACTACAGGGCTGATGATACTTTAGTACTGTGAGACTACAGGGCTGGTTATACTTAAGTACAATGAGACTTCAGGGCTGGTGATACTTTAGTACAGTGAGACTACAAGGATGGGGATACTTTAGTACAATGAGACTACAGGGATGGGGATACTTTAGTACAATGAGACTTCAGGGCTGATGATACTTTAGTACTGTGAGACTACAGGGCTGGTTATACTTTAGTACAATGAGACTTCAGGGCTGGTGATACTTTAGTACAGTGAGACTACAGGGCTGGTGATACTCTAGTACAATGAGACTTCAGGGCTGGTGATACTTTAGTACTGTGAGACTGCAGGGCTGGTGATACTTTAGTACAATGAGACTGCAGGGCTGGTGATACTTTAGTAGAGTGAGACTACAGGGCTGGTGATACTTTAGTACTGTGAGACTACAGGGTTGGTCATACTTTAGTACAGTGAGACTACAGGGCTGATGATACTTTAGTACAGTGAGACTACAGGGATGGGGAAACTTTAGTTCAGTGACACTACAGGGCTGGTGATACTTTAGTACTGTGAGACTACAGGGCTGGTGATACTTTAGTACAGTGAGACTACAGGGATGGGGATACTTTAGTACAGTGACACTACAGGGCTGGTGATACTTTAGTACAGTGAGACTACAGGGATGGTGATACTTTAGTACAATGAGACTACAAGGGTGGTCATACTTTAGTACAGTGAGACTACAGGGCTGATGATACTTTAGTACAATGAGACTACAGGGCTGATGATACTTTAGTACAATGAGACTACAGGGCTGGTGATACTTTAGTACAGTGAGACTGCAGGTTGATGATACTTTAGTACAGTGAGACTGGAGGGCTGGTGATACTTTAGTACAGTGACACTACAGGGCTGGTGATACTTTAGTACAGTGAGACTACAGGGATGGTCATACTTTAGTACAGTGAGACTACAGGGATGGGGATACTTTAGTACAGTGAGACTACAGGTTGATGATACTTTAGTACAATGAGACTACAGGGCTGATGATACTTTAGTACAATGAGACTACAGGGCTGGTGATACTTTAGTACAATGAGACTACAGGGGTGGTCATACTTTAGTACAGTGAGACTACAGGGCTGATGATACTTTAGTTCAATGAGACTACAGGGCTGATGATACTTTAGTACAATGAGACTACAGGGCTGGTGATACTTTAGTACAGTGAGACTGCAGGTTGATGATACTTTAGTACAGTGAGACTACAGGGCTGGTGATACTTTAGTACAGTGACACTACAGGGCTGGTGATACTTTAGTACAGTGAGACTACAGGGGTGGTCATACTTTAGTACAGGGAGACTACAGGGCTGGTGATACTTAGGTACAGTGACACTACAGGGCTGATGATACTTTAGTACAGTGAGACTACAGGGGTGGTCAAACTTTAGTACAGTGACACTACAGGGCTAATGATACTTTAGTACAGTGAGACTACAGGGGTGGTCATACTTTAGTACAGTGAGACTACAGGGCTGATGATACTTAAGTACAAGGAGACTGCAGGGTTGATGATACTTTAGTACAGTGAGACTACAGGGGTGGTCATACTTTAGTACAGTGAGACTACAGGGCTGATGATACTTTAGTACAATGAGACTACTGGGCTGGTAATACTTTAGTACAATGAGACTTCAGGGCTGGTGATACTTTAGTACAGTGAGACTACAGGGATGGGGATACTTTAGTACAGTGACACTACAGGGCTGGTGATACTTTAGTACAGTGAGACTACAGTGATGGGGATACTTTAGTACAGAGACACTACATGGCTGGTGATACTTTAGTACAGTGAGACTACAGGGGTGGTGATACTTTAGTACAATGAGACTACAGGGATGGGGATACTTTAGTACAATGAGACTACAGGGATGGGGATACTTTAGTACAATGAGACTACAGGGGTGGTCATACTTTAGTACAATGAGACTACAGGGCTGATGGTACTTTAGTACAGTGAGACTACAGGGCTGGTGATACTTTAGTACAATGAGGCTACAGGGATGGGGATACTTTAGTACAATGAGACTACAGGGATGGGGATAATTTAGTACAATGAAACTTCAGGGCTGGTGATACTTTAGTACTGTGAGACTACAGGGCTGGTTATACTTCAGTACAACGAGACTTCAGGGCTGGTGATACTTTAGTACTGTGAGACTACAGGGCTGGTGATACTTTAGTACAATGAGACTTCAGGGCTGGTGATACTTTAGTACAGTGAGACTACAGGGCTGGTGATACTTTAGTACTGTGAGACTGCAGGGCTGGTGATACTTTAGTACAATGAGACTACAGGGCTAATGATACTTTAGTACAGTGAGACTACACGGCTGGTGATACTTTAGTACAAGGAGACTGCAGGGCTGGTGATACTTTAGTACAGTCAGACTACAGGGCTGGTGATACTTTAGTACTGTGAGACTACAGGGGTGGTCATACTTTAGTACAATGAGACTACAGGGCTGATGATACTTTAGTACAGTAAGACTACAGGGATGGGGATACTTTAGTACAGTGACACTACAGGGCTGGTGATACTTTAGTACATTGAGACTACAGGGGTGGTCATACTTTAGTACAATGAGACTTCAGGGCTGGTGATACTTTAGTACTGTGAGACTGCAGGGCTGGTGATACTTTAGTACAATGAGACTACAGGGCTGGTGATACTTTAGTACAGTGAGACTACAGGGCTGGTGATACCTTAGTACTGTGAGACTACAGGGATGGGGATACTTTAGTACAGTGACACTACAGGGCTGGTGATACTTTAGTACAATAAGACTACAGGGCTGATGATACTTTAGTGCAGTGAGACTACAGGGCTGGTGATACTTTAGTACAGTGAGACTACAGGGGTGGTCATACTTTAGTACATTGAGACTACACTTTAGTACAGTGAAACTACACGGCTGGTAATACTTTAGCACAGTGAGACTACAGGGCTGGTGATACTTTAGTACAGTGACACTTCAGGGCTGGATATACTTTAGTACAGTGAGACTGCAGGTTGATGATACTTTAGTACAGTGAGACTACATGGATGGGGATACTTTAGTACAAGAGACTACAGGGCTGATGATACTTTAGTACAGTGAGACTTCAGGGCTGGTGATACTTTAGTACAGTGACACTACAGGGCTGGTGATACTTTAGTACAGTGACACTATAGGGCTGGTGATACTTTAGTACAGTGAGACTACAGGGCTGGTGATACTTTAGTACAAGGAGACTGCAGGGCTGGTGATACTTTAGTACAGTGAGACTACAGGGATGGGGATACTATAGTACTGTGAGACTACAGGAGTGGTCATACGTTAGTACAGTGAGACTACAGGGCTGATGATACTTTAGTACAGTGAGACTACAGGGAAGGGGATACTTTAGTACAGTAACACTACAGGGCTGGTGATACTTTAGTACAGTGAGACTACAGGGGTGGTGATACTTTAGTACAATGAGACTACAGGGCTGGTGATACTTTAGTACAATGAGACTACAGGGATGGGGATACTTTAGTACAATGAGACTACAGGGATGGGGATACTTTAGTACAATGAGACTTCAGGGCTGGTGATACTTTAGTACTGTGAGACTACAGGGCTGGTTATACTTCAGTACAATGAGACTTCAGGGCTGGTGATACTTTAGTACTGTGAGACTACAGGGCTGGTTATACTTCAGTACAATGAGACTACAGGGCTGGTGATACTTTAGTACAAGGAGAATGCAGGGCTGGTGATACTTTAGTACAATAAGACTACAGGGCTGATGATACTTTAGTGCAGTGAGACTACAGGGCTGGTGATACTTTAGTACAGTGAGACTACAGGGGTGGTCATACTTTAGTACATTGAGACTACACTTTAGTACAGTGAAACTACACGGCTGGTAATACTTTAGCACAGTGAGACTACAGGGCTGGTGATACTTTAGTACAGTGACACTACAGGGCTGGATATACTTTAGTACAGTGAGACTGCAGGTTGATGATACTTTAGTACAGTGAGACTACAGGGATGGGGATACTTTAGTACAAGAGACTACAGGGCTGATGATACTTTAGTACAGTGAGACTTCAGGGCTGGTGATACTTTAGTACAGTAACACTACAGGGCTGTTGATACTTTAGTACAGTGACACTATAGGGCTGGTGATACTTTAGTACAGTGAGACTACAGGGCTGGTGATACTTTAGTACAGTGAGACTACAGGAGTGGTCATACGTTAGTACAGTGAGACTACAGGGCTGATGATACTTTAGTACAGTGAGACTACAGGGAAGGGGATACTTTAGTACAGTAACACTACAGGGCTGGTGATACTTTAGTACAGTGAGACTACAGGGGTGGTGATACTTTAGTACAATGAGACTACAGGGCTGGTGATACTTTAGTACAATGAGACTACAGGGATGGGGATACTTTAGTGCAATGAGACTACAGGGATGGGGATACTTTAATACAATGAGACTTCAGGGCTGGTGATACTTTAGTACTGTGAGACTACAGGGCTGGTTATACTTCAGTACAATGAGACTTCAGGGCTGGTGATACTTTAGTACTGTGAGACTACAGGGCTGGTGATACTTTAGTACAATGAGACTTCAGGGCTGGTGATACTTTAGTACAGTGAGACTACAGGGCTAATGATACTTTAGTACAGTGAGACTACAGGGCTGGTGATACTTTAGTACAATGAGACTTCAGGGCTGGTGATACTTTAGTACTGTGAGACTACAGGGCTGGTGATACTTTAGTACAATGAGACTTCAGGGCTAATGATACTTTAGTACAGTGAGACTACAGGGCTGGTGATACTTTAGTACAATGAGACTACAGGGCTAATGATACTTTAGTACAGTGAGACTACAGGGCTGGTGATACTTTAGTACAAGGAGACTGCAGGGCTGGTGATACTTTAGTACAATGAGACTACAGGGCTGGTGATACTGTAGTACTGTGAGACTACAGGGGTGGTCATACTTTAGTACAGTGAGACTAGAGGGAAGGGGATACTTTAGTACAGTAACACTACAGGGCTGGTGATACTTTAGTACAGTGAGACTACAGGGGTGGTGATACTTTAGTACAATGAGACTACAGGGCTGGTGATACTTTAGTACAATGAGACTACAGGGATGGGGATACTTTAGTACAATGAGACTACAGGGATGGGGATACTTTAGTACAATGAGACTTCAGGGCTGGTGATACTTTAGTACTGTGAGACTACAGGGCTGGTTATACTTCAGTACAATGAGACTTCAGGGCTGGTGATACTTTAGTACTGTGAGACTACAGGGCTGGTGATACTTTAGTACAATGAGACTTCAGGGCTGGTGATACTTTAGTACAGTGAGACTACAGGGCTAATGATACTTTAGTACAGTGAGACTACAGGGCTGGTGATACTTTAGTACAGTGAGACTACAGGGCTGGTTATACTTCAGTACAATGAGACTTCAGGGCTGGTGATACTTTAGTACTGTGAGACTACAGGGCTGGTGATACTTTAGTACAATGAGACTTCAGGGCTGGTGATACTTTAGTACAGTGAGACTACAGGGCTGGTGATACTTTAGTACAATGAGACTTCAGGGCTGGTGATACTTTAGTACTGTGAGACTACAGGGCTGGTGATACTTTAGTACAATGAGACTACAGGGCTAATGATACTTTAGTACAGTGAGACTACAGGGCTGGCGATACTTTAGTACAAGGAGACTGCAGGGCTGGTGATACTTTAGTACAATGAGACTACAGGGCTGGTGATACTTTAGTACTGTGAGACTACAGGGGTGGTCATACTTTAGTACAGTGAGACTACAGGGCTGATGATACTTTGTACAGTGAGACTACAGGGATGGGGATACTTTAGTACAGTGACACTACAGGGCTGGTGATACTTTAGTACGGTGAGACTACAGGGGTGGTCATACTTTAGTACAATGAGACTTCAGGGCTGGTGATACTTTAGTACTGTGAGACTGCAGGGCTGGTGATACTTTAGTACAATGAGACTACAGGGCTGGTGATACTTTAGTACAGTGAGACTACAGGGCTGGTGATACTTTAGTACTGTGAGACTACAGGGCTGGTGATACTTTAGTACAAGGAGACTGCAGGGCTGGTGATACTTTAGTACAATAAGACTACAGGGCTGATGATACTTTAGTGCAGTGAGACTACAGGGCTGGTGATACTTTAGTACAGTGAGACTACAGGGCTGGTGATACTTTAGTACATTGAGACTACACTTTAGTACAGTGAAACTACACGGCTGGTAATACCTTAGCACAGTTACACTACAGGGCTGGTGATACTTTAGTACAGTGACACTACAGGGCTGGTGATACTTTAGTACAGTGACACTACAGGGCTGGTGATACTTTAGTACAGTGACACTACAGGGCTGGTGATACTTTAGCACAGTGACACTACAGGGCTGGTGATACTTTAGTACAGTGACACTACAGGGCTGGTGATACTTTAGAACAGTGACACTACAGGGCTGGTGATACTTTTGGTAGCCTATTTCTCAGACTAATGGTCCACCAACTGAAGCAACGAGTCAATGGTTTCAAAAAGTTCATCACACATCACAAGGTTATAAAATGTTCAAGATAATGTTCTTGACTTCAAAGACTGTAGCTATCTTGCATGAAAGCAAGCATTGATTAATTAAAACAAAATGTTTTACCCTTGTTTCATTTTTTAAATATTATTTAAATCTAGCGCAAACACTGTTAATATTATCATAGTGGTTTATTTAAACCGTTGATCAAATGATTAAATCTTTCACTTAAAATAATAAAAAGAAGTATAATTATAATTCTCCTTGTGTACCGAAAACATTTCTCATTAATATGCCACAGCAAGCTTATTATACACTTATATATTATTATAGTTTAAACAAAACACTTACAAAGGCTCTGATATACTACAGTAAACAATCTAAGTGTCACAGTGGTAAACATACAAGCTGTCATTTGGTGTTATAATGGCGACAATAGGTGCCCAAATGGAAAGACAATGTTCATGTAAATTAAGAGAGTAATTTGGACTAATTGCCTAGTTCCAATATTTCTATTTTCTATAAAATTACTATGTTGATGTTGGTACCTGACTAAACAGCCTCGGCGATAAGTTATTTTCATAATTATGCAATTTTATCCAATCTAAACCATATAAACTAGTTTGCATCTAGCTGCTAAATATTACTTACAGTATACAGTTGTTTCATATTTGATTCGGGAACAGTCAAAGAGGAGATAGTTTTGAACTGTTGCCAGAGGCCGAGGTATAGAGGGGAAAGTGTTCTGAACTATTGCCAGGCCGAGGTGGAATGGATAGTGTTTTGAACTGTTGCCCGAGGCCGTGAGAAAAAAGGAACAAGGAAGTAGTTTGGCAAATTTGTTTATAATAAAACTTTATCAATTTGACAATTTTTTAACTATTTTACACCGCCAACATTTTATACGTCTTTAGTTTTTCATATTATTTGTTTGTTATTTCGTCAAAAAAAAATTAAGGAAACAGTAATTTTGCTATTTTCAACTGACAAAATTGTAATTTGTTTAAATACTTCAACACAATTTATTAATGGAAAATAGTCATTGGCTTTTTTCCAAACAGGTTATTTCCACCACAAAAAGTAAGATAATATAGTCATTTTGTTTCTTTACTGTTCCACAGAAAATTAGAAGAAAAAAAATCAGTTTTTTCAGTGTATAGGAGAAATGAGCACGCGGAAGGAAACAGTCGAATTGATTGACCTGTTAATAGTTTGCGAGCGGGGACGTTTTTAGAATTTCGTAAAACAGTAAAAAAATACCAAATTACATTCATATAAGGTATCGGGTAATAAAAGTATTTAATACGTTTCTCTATGCTATAACATTCTGTCATTTGACTATTGTCACAATTCATTTCATAAGTCATTTCTGCGCGGCGTTTTTCTTGATTTTGGTAAAGACCTACAGTTACGGCCTTGATTATTTGAACCAATAAAAAGGTTTATCTGAGATGATTTGCCATGTTTCATATTACATTAAACTGATACGTGACGTCAGAGTTAACCGTGAATCCTAACAATTGAAGTGAGAATGTAGCACACAACTTGGTAAGATTCTAAGATACTATGGATAGTACGGAAGCCATGAAGGGAAATGCAAAAAAAATATTAATCCGAGATCTCGGTTTACTAATCCGTTATCTCAGTTTACAAATCCGTTATCTCGGATTACCAATCCGAGATCTCGGTTAACTAATCCGTTATCTCGGTTTACTAATCCGTTATATCGGATTACCAATCCGAGATCTCGGTTTACTTATCCGTTATCTCTGTTTACTTATCCATTATCTCGGAGTACTAATCCGAGATCTCGGTTTACTAATTCGTTATCTCATTTTGCAAATCCGAGATCTCGGATTACCAATCCGAGATCTCGGTATACCAATTCGAGATCTTTGTTTACTAATCAGTTATCTTGGTTTACTAATCCGTTATCTCGGTTTACTAATCCGTTATCTCGGATTACCAATCCGTTATCTCGGTTTACTAATCGCGTTGGCAACAAACGATCCTCATTTTGAAAGGATCCAAAAAAAACATGGCCGCTGTCACTAAAAATAGAACATATGGTAAAATCACTTAAAATGACTTATAACTCAAATAACAGATAGGAAAAATCTGATGGATCTTAGGCTCTTCAGAACCAAAAGTTCTACAAAAGTCTCTATTAGGTGACCCCTTTTAGGGGCTATGCCCCTTAAAAGTCACAATTCACGTTTTTTTAATGTGTTTGCCTTTTAGAATGAAAACTATTGCATATATATATAGAGAGAAAAGCTGTTGCTTGCTTACACGTTCAGCTCATTAAACCCTACTAAAGTCCCCATTAAACCGTAGCCGTCAGATGACCCCTTTAAGGGGTTATTGCCCTTATTATGTAAAAAATTGTTTTTTGCCCATAGAATGGGAACAAGTTTTAAAAGGCTTCTTCTCTGAAACTGGTAAACCAATAGAAACAAACTACTACCAATATTGTTTTGGATGATCCTCTATAACTTGATGTTTTTTTTTATGCCAATCGGAAATTCAACATGGCCGCCACCGCAGGATAGAGTTTAACATAGGACCCTATGGGAAAAGCGTTTTAAAGGCATCTCCTCTGAAACCGGTATAACAATGGAAACAAAAATTACTAGAAATATTGTTTGGATGGTCCTCGATAAAGTTTATGTTTATATGCCACTTGGAAATTAAAAATGGCTGCCACCACATGACTTGGTTTAACATAGGACACTATGGGACAAAGTTCAAAAAGGCTTCTCCTCTGAAACCAGTTAACAAATTGAAACAAAAGTTATTAAGAATATTTATCGGATGCTCCTTTACCATTTTTTATGCCAATAAGACAGTAAAAATGGGCCACCATTACCATTACAGACTAAGTTTAACAGAGGACTATAGGAATAATTTTCAAATGCCATCTTTTCGGAAACTGCAAAGCTGATTCAAGCCATATTGTATGTGAATGCTTATTGGTGGTTCTCTTAAAAGTTTATGCTTGCTTATTTGATCGAAAGTTCATGTTGGTTGCTTCTTCTTCTTCTTCTGTTTGTATTTTCCTCCACTACTGGAGCACCAAGAATCAGTTGAATCTTGTAGTATAATCCTACTGGGTTAGTGAATAATTAACACATTTACCGTTTATATTACACTATATCAATAAATATATACAGTTCCTCCTTATATTGGGTTTCAAACGGTATTTAATGACAAACTCTGTGAAATCATAAGATAACCATCATGTGAATAATTAACACATTTACCGTTTATATTACACTATATCAATAAATATATACAGTTCCTCCTTATATTGGGTTTCAAACGGTATTTAATGACAAACTCTGTGAAATCATAAGATAACCATCATGTAATCCTCTCAATACATCTATATACAGACTAACAGAAGTCCTATTATAACATAACTGTTATGATCAACTATCCTTAATTAAGTCTATTTAGCAACTATTTCATTTAGCAGAGTAAGACGTTTAATATACATCTGATGACATAATTCTGTAGTTATTCTAGTTATTAATAATATCTGGTTTTCACTAAGATGTTTATCGAAGACTGAGCAGTCTAATACTAATTGAAGAACAGAGTCCTGTGTACTAAATAGTTCCATATACTTGGATTTACCAACTTCTTCCTGAATTCTTTCAAAGTATCTTTTTCTTATTGTGAACAGGACAGAGCATCTCATAATGATATGTTTCAGGTCTTCATTATCAACTCCACATAATAGACATGTAGCATTAGCATGGTTGATGTTAAATTTTTGACGTAACGATTCTGTAATAAAAGTTCCTGTTAACATTCGAACTTTCGTGATTCCTTTTTTGACATCTGATACAGTAGATTTTAATGACTTCCAACAGACATGAGGTTTACCAATTTTAACACTTCCTACATTTACATATTTTAGAGTTGATTTTGTTGATATTTCAAGCTGTAAATTTTTAGTCCATCTTTCCTCTATTGCCGATTTGCAACAATTCTTAAAATCTAGTTTTGTTGGGTACAGCTGTAATATCTCATTTATATCGGGCAGGTTATAGACATGTAAAATCTCCAATATTCTACCAAAGTAACTGTCTAGATTATTACTTTGCAATACTGTTTGTCTTCTTAAGAGATCCAGAATGGTTGAATTATCAGAGGTAAGTATGTTGTATAGAAGACTTAGATGTTTCTTATGTATTTCTGCTTCAATAGGTAGAGCCCCGACCAATGAGTATACAATACAACAGGCTGTCCGTGGTGGAAGCGACTGAAAGCGGCGTAATGTATCTATGTGAAATCTCCTTAGTTGCGTCATATGAGTTTGCTTTAGAGGAAGAATTTCAAGTCCATATAACAATTTAGGTAGTACATATGACTGGTATATTTTATAGGCAACAATTGGATTCACACCATTAGTCCCATGGAGACCTGTGTTTATCAAAGCATATAGGGTTCTTCTTGCCATACTAATTCTATCTTCAATGTTGATTCCTGATTCATTTATTTCTGTTCTAAGAATTCCTAGGTGGATAGTCTGACTAGCGGGAGAGATCTCTGAGTCCCCAAGTTTCCATGATAATATGGACTTTAATGATTTAGATTTGCGGAATGACACTGCTTTAGTCTTTGTAGGATGGATAGAAACTCTGTCTTTTCTAGAGTGACGGTGTAATGTGGATAGCATACTTTGTAATTCCACTGGACAGTCGGACAATAATGCAATGTCATCTGCGCATGTGGGGCAGCCAATGTATATGTTTCCAATTGAGAGACCAAGTTTAGTATTATACAGCTCTTTCAAGAGGTTGTTATTATAGATCTTATAGAGAAGTGGTGACAAAATGCCCCCTTGTCTCACTCCCTGCTGAATTAAGAATTTTTCACTGATACCATTAGACCATTTTACTTTAGATGACATATCACTATACAAATCGCTTATTATTGTCCATAACTTTGGATGAATACCAGTCTCATATAATTTATCAAGTAGAATAACATGATTCACCACGTCAAAAGCTTTTTGGCTATCCACTGTAACCATAAATAACGATACTGACTGCCTTTGAGTTTCCACTTTAGCTTCTGAAACAAATAGAGCGGCAAGGAGTATAGAAACGCCAGTTGTAAAACCAAATTGCATAGTGCTCTGTTTATAATACGGTTCTATCTTTGGTAGTAGGATGTATTCAAATAGCTTCGTTAAGATTGGGGTCACAGTTATCCCTCTGTAATTATCAAGTTGTGTAGCATCTTTGGCCTTCTTTAGAACTGGTGTAAGTAAGCCAGATTTTAGAATCTCTGGAAATGAACCCCTTTCAAGAATTCTATTGAAGATGTCAGCTAGAGTTGGTATTATTATGTCACCTGCTGCTTTGATCTGCTCTGCACATATTCCAAATTCGTCTGGGACTTTCCCTGTGTGTAAACGAGCTATTCCCTCCTTGATTTCACTTGGAGTGATTGTTTCTATTTGAATATCACAATGACTAAAAGATTTCTTGATCAGTTGATTACGGATGGTGCATAAGGCCAAATAATCTGAATCATATCCCTTTTCTTTAGGAATGGCTAAGTCCTCAAAGTACCTAAGGAAGCATTGTCTCTGATCATTGGTATCATAAATGTCAATATCTTTTACAGTAATACATGTAGTCTGGGCATTGTTAGTGCCCCTATTTCTTCGAATCAGGCGGTGAAACAACTCAGTCGATGGATTATCCATAATTGCTTTATACAGGTTTTGTCTATCTTGGCATTTTTCTTGCCGGAACTGTCACCTTAAGTCTCTCTGACTAGAAATCTTTAGGTCTCTCAGAGGACCTAGCGGTTTACCATGTTCAACCCATTCCTTATGAACTTGATGACACTTTTCAATTAATAATTGAGCACAGGGTGAGGCTTTCCATTTTGGTCCTTTAAGCCTGACAATTTTTCTAGGAGTAGATGCTGAAGTGGCTGTCTGAAGACAGTTCATAATCTCCTTGAGCATACTAGAGTCTGACACGTTATCGTCTATACTATTTGTTAGGTTTTGTATGTTATTACTCAGATTTTGTTGGAATATTAAAGTATTCATGTCTTTCCATTGGAATTTCCAGATTGCCTCCTCTTTATTTTTTGTCTTCTGGAAACATTCATTTTCTACTAATAATTTCCCAGAAATTAGCATATGACTTGAGAGATTAGTTGCAAAGTTATCATGAATCCTATATTCTGAGACTAAAGATGTATCATTGCAGATAATGTAATCAATTTGAGAGCTTCCAGGCCCAGAGTGTTAGAAAAAAGTCTTAGCGCTTGATTTTGTATGCTGCAAAAAGTGATCCTTTGCAAATTGTTGGAGTAATACATCATGTTTATTTCCTGGCCTTGGGGCTAATAGCGTTCCATTAAAATCACCAACTATAACTATTTTATTATCATTACTGTATTTATTAATAATACTGTCTATGATGTCAAGACATTCTCCATATTCTATATGTGATTGGTTAGAACTATTATTTGTAGGTAGATATACACATATCAAACAGACACTAGGCTTAGTTTTTAGAAGAATAGGTATTACTCTTTGATTTCCTTCGTCGAGTTTAGTTATTTTACCTGCCAGACTAGAGTTCCACGCAATGCCTACTCCACCTTTTCCCCTTGGAAGGCTGTGTCCCTGTATTGGGTCTACACTATCAGAACACCTAATATGACATAATTTTTGTGGAAAAAATTTCTGAAATTCATGCTTTTGACAGTCATACAACCAATGTTCTTGAATACATATGATATCAAAGCCAGAGTTTATATAGTCAGTAAATGCAGAATTAGCCACGATACCTTCGATGTTACATGATGCTATTGTTAGTCCGTGTTGTTTCTTAGCTGTTCTTCTATTATCCCTTCTGGTGGCTTCCAGCCTGTCGTTGGTATTTCTAAAAAATGATTTGATCTTTGAATTTCTTCCTTGTTCTTTAGATCTTCCTTCTCGTACTCCTTGTGAGTGGTTGGTCTATTTAGTTGCTCAAGATCACTCTTATGATTTTCCCTATCCTGAATAAATTTGTTGTCATATATATTTTGATTGTCACTATGTGTGTTATTTGAAGTACAAGTCACATGTAACCTCTGTAACATATCACTCCTACTAGGTTGATTTTTTTCCATGTTGGAATTATCTCTTTTGTTAATCTTTGAGTCTTTGTTCTGAACAACTTGGGCCAAACTATTGACAGTAACAGGATGTTGTTGAGTTGGTACTTTTATATTCGGTTGTGCGGCCATCCTTTGTGTAGCATCTATATGTGAATTTACATGTTGAGGTATATGGTGTACATGCATAGGTTGACCCAGATTTAGGTGCTGAGGTTGAGCGCTATTCACATTATCATTAGCTGATGGAAATTGCTTCTGATGATTATGGAACCTAGGAGGTGGTGGAGGTTGAGGTCGCATCTGTGACTGATGTTGGTATTGCATTTGGTTATAGGCTGGCATACTAACAATTGGTGGATATGGAGGTCGGTAGTTTATTGGGTATGGCCTCGGTGCAAAGGTAAACGCTGGAGTGGGAGCGTTATGTAAGAACATATGATTTTGTTGCCACATTAGTTGTTGGTAATTTAATTGCTGTACTTGTAACTGTGTCATTATTTGTGCTTGCTGTACCTGGAACAGACTGAGATTCTGGGTCATCTGCATTTCCATAACTTTCATTCTATGGTCTAACAACCTCATTTCTGTATCCATATTTGAGTACGGTGTATTTGGGTGACTGTCTCTTATATTATTCCCATTAATACTGTCTTTGTTAAGGCTTTCTGATTTTCTATATAACTCCACAGTTGACCTCAATATCTCAAGTTCAGATTCTAGCTGTCCAATATATTCCCTCTCAATGCAGTTGTCACTATTTCTGTGATTGTGTTTAACTGGCTGTTTTCTACTTTTAGGTTTCGCATTGGAACTATTATCGATGTTGTAGTGCTTCAAGTTTCCTGATTGTTTATGTTTACTTGGGCTAGACCCCTCATATATAGTTTTCACGTGTGTCCCTTCTTCGTTCTGGACCAGTGACCTGACATTGCTAATAGAGTCTGTATTATTAAATGATGATACCGGCTCATTAGTTTCTATTGTGCTCAGTTCTTTGTTTTCCATCTCCGAGATTGATGCTGCAAATAGTAGTCTGTCGTTACAAATTGAGCAAACAAATTCTTTGTCGTCCATTGATTTAGGGTTTACTATATTTGAGCAATGGAAATGTATCCACTCTTAGTTTCCGCATTCTATTGTATCAGTTCCTGCTGAGAGGTTACATATAGGGCAGATAAATGATATTTCTGTTGTGATATCTTCACTTTCCTCCTGATTATCATTTATGTGTGTATTCTCCTGTATGTTTATACTAGGTGTTAGGTTGACTATGTTGCTAGAAATCTTAGTCGAAGGAAGTGCTAATTTGTTGCTATTATTTGTGCTAGTGCCTGTGTTATCATTCTCCCTCATTGATGTTTCACATGCTTCTATGTTATTAATGGTTTGGAAAATCCCTCTATTAATGATAGATAAATCTTGACAGTGTAGCGTCAATGCTGTGCAGATATCTTTGTACATGTCTGAAACAAATAGATCTACTCTGTTCCCATTTATGACTATCTTTGAGGAGGTGTGGTATAAATTGATAACAAATTTGAGAGTTCTCCCTATCGAACCATCTTTCAGTTGATTGTAAACTTTGATCGACGTGTCCACTTTGACATTTTGATTATCAATTCCTTCTGTTGTCTTCACTTTAAATACCTTACTCTTTAAAAGTAAGTCAATTAATGTTACTTTTGTAAGTTCATAAGCAGCTGTACTCATTTCTAATACTAAGTTGTTAGCTTTCCATTCTGCAGTTATATGCTGTTTTGTACAACTGTCTTTTTTCTTATCGATGGCCTTGCTTTGAATGAGGCTATAGGTGCGTGCAGACTGAGTGTGGGGTAAGGCACTTGTAGAACTTGCTCTACGTGTTAGTGTTCTAGTCACAATATTATTTGAGGATGCCATGCTGTTTATGTATAGCTATATCACTCGCTAATCAGTATACAGGTGTATGAGATGACCACATGAGGACTTGGGGGACGCTAATTCATTGCTAATGTTTGTTATAAATTGGTGACGTCTTAGGGTCGTTTGTTTTACTTTAAAGGATGAGTTTAAAGTCACTTGGAAGTATTGTAGACGTCTATATATCATACACAATCACAAGAGTCAGGATAAAAAGTTAATAAAGTCTAAAATCTAAAAAGCCGCCATCTTGGATTATTAAAAATCACTGCAATTTGAGAAGAATTTTGATAAAATACGCACTCAGGAGTTGAGTAAGATTGTTTCTAAGAGTTAAAACGCTTAAAAGGTAAAACACTGAGTCTAAAAACACAAGTGGACTGGTGAAAGATATCTATAAAACACTAAAAGTTCTGAGCAGTTAAAAATCGGTGCTGTGTTGTGCTGTGCTGTCACCGGAAGCAATTGTAGGTTAATTTAACATAGATAACGGATTTGTAAACTGAGATAACGGATTAGTAAACCGAGATCTCGAATTAGTAATCCGCGATAACGGATTAGTAAACTGAGATAACGGATTAGTAAACCGAGATAACGGATAAGTAAACAGAGATCTCGGATTGGTGGTAATCCGAGATAACGGATTTGTAATCTGAGATCTCGGAAAAATTAACCCGAGATAATACGATAATGCTATCTAATTACGAAATCTAGTATAAATTTGGTTTTCGTACTAAGTAATTCCCGGTTACAGTTGGTTTGAAGTAATATAAACATTTTACTGTTTCACCACTGATTATAAAAAATGAATCTGTAACGGAAGCATGATCTCTATTCTTTTGATATACTTTGTTACCCTCTTTAATCTATGTCAATGCTTGACACATATTCCTTGTTAAAGAGTACATTTGTAGAAACAAATTTGAAAAATGTTAACTCATAAAATGGATATATTTTTCATTTTTCTCAAACAACAACTCTTAAGCAACTGTTATGACTCAGACTGAAAGAAATTCTACAGCTACATGTATATACCATAAGCTTACCAAAAGGTCATTGTAAGATATGTGGAAACGAATTTTCACAGAGAAAGATGAATATTAAATAATAATTTTGTATTTTTTAAAATTTGAATCGAAGACATCAAACAGTTTTGCTTCCAACAGAGTTTCTGCATTTAATATGCAATCATAACTTTGGCAACATCGAGAACTTCAGTGAGTTTTGGTGAAAAAATAGAACGTAAAAAAATTCTTGATGAATATTTTAGTTAAAATTAATTTGACTCAAATGAATTTAAGAACATTAAATTAAAAAGTTTCTTTCTCAAATAACTTGTAATGTAGATTACCATAGCTTAGTCACGAAGAATACATTAACGTAATAAAATGTTAAATCAGATCTATTTCTGGTCAAATCTTACAGCTAAACAACGCTTTTTGTATAAAATAACCATACCAATAAATGTATAATAAATGCCAAAAAATATTTTGGACCAATATAATAATAAATGTCTCAATTCGCGTCATATTTGTAAAATAGCAATGTATAAAAAAGTCGTTTTAAGAATTAATTTCAATTTTGCCATAATTTCCTTACAGTCATTAATTCATTCATAACTTTATTTCCTCAAATACATGAAATATATGAACAATTAATTAATGTATATAATGCAAAAAACTAAACCTATCATTACATGGAACAGAGACAAGTTATTAAATATTTACAAGTATCAGGTCATTTCATATAATATTTCAATCGGTGGTATTTGTATTAGTACAATCCTGAATGAGTTTAATTTGACGGTTGTATTCTGTAGCGCCTTGTACAACGTGAGCGTGGCAGAGCTTCGTGAAGTCGATGGTGTCATCATCATTTTCGTATAAAGTGTTCGGTATTTTTCCATGTAGGATAGGGCCTCGGTGGCCGAGTGGTTAAGGTAGTTCGTCTACTATTGATTTATCACGTGGTCTGTCAACACTGAGATTGCGGGTTCGATTCTCACTGCAGGCAGGGTGTACTCGACTGTTATCTTAATTGACAAGGATAGCCAGTTTTCCTGCCGCAGGCCGGGGGTTCTCTTAGGGTACTCCGGCTCCCCCCCCCCGATAAAAACTAGACGCCATGATATAGCTGAAAAATTGCTAAAAGTGGCGTTACAACACCATTCAAACCAAACCAAACCAAACCAAGTAGGATATTGTAAAGCGCAAACTGTAAGTACGAGTCGAGTTCGACAAAAAACTCTAAATCGAAGTTTTCAATTATCAACTATAGTAAAAAGAATCCTAAAATATGTCCTAAAATCAATTTATTGTCAAATGTATTTTTGCTTGCTGGAAGTTAAACAACAATCAATCAATCAATCTTAAGTCTTTTAAGGCTTTTGCTACATAATAACCCCTTATCCTCTGTCTTTCTTTTTCTATTTGTGTTTGACCTAGTTTAGCTTTTTCTTTATACCCATTTTGTTTTTCTGCTTTGTCATTTGGCATTCTGAGAATAAATATTTAACCTACCTTACTTTATACAGTAACCTAACTTCATCAGATGTTTATAGAAAACAGATATTTTGTACAATCTGAAGACTTTATAGATGCGTCATTAATAAAATTAGTTGACAAAACAGACAATATTTATTAAATTATAAAATAAAGAAATCTGATAAATCTAGGTCCTTTCACATTACATCAGGAAATAAAGTCTATTAAATTTATTGTGCATGCTCATTTTTATAATTCCAATATTTGTTAAAATGTACACTGCATACAATCATTTTCTATAAGTATCATGTAAGACATTCGTTTGTAATTTGTTGCTTCTTTTGCATTTCTATTTATCAGCAGTCTACACTTTGGCTTTGAGGGCGACTTTGCAATAAACATAGAGAAGTCCATAGAGAAAGATGAAATCTCGTAGTACTAAAATACATTTGCTTTTTGTTATCTATGTGGGAAGCGAAGCTAATTGCTGAACATATTTCAATAGATTGCTTTAGATAATTAGATCATTGATCTCTAAGTATGCCATTTTCAAATATAGTTTTAATGCAAGGTTGCAAGTCAACTAACAAAGAGAAAATCTTAAATTTTTTTCTATAAAATGAGTTGACGTTTTTTATTTCGTTGCAAAGACGTCACAGATAACAATATAAATTATAATGTGACATTTCATTCATTTGATGTTAAAGAGCGGAATATCAGAAACGTTCTGATACACGGACTTTGAATCATCGTCAATTTGTTACAAACTGAAGGTGTTTGTCATAGCTCAAGATTAAAGACAAACATTTTGAACTCTGATTTGTATTAAGATTTATATTTTGCAATCCACAAGTAAGGCAGATTTAAATTCGAAAGTATGCATAACTTGCTAGACCCACAGCAAATTACGTCATTGGGATTTGTCGCTTAGATAAAGGTTGATGAACATGGGTTTCTGACAGCCACGGTAAGGACGTCATTACAGTTTGGGTTGATGTGAACGGGCTCTTGACAGTCACGGTAAACACGTCTTTACGTTCTGGGCCGATGTACGTTGGTTTGACAGTCACGGTAACGCCGTGGTTACGTTCCGGGCTGATATACATTGGTTTTTTGACAGTCACGGTAACGCCGTGGTTACGTTCCGGGCTGATATACATTGGTTTTTTGACAGTCACGGTAACGCCGTGGTTACGTTCCGGGCTGATATACATTGGTTTTTTGACAGTCACGGTAACGCCGTCTTTACGTTCCGGACTGATTTACATGTTTTTGACAGGCACGGTAACGCCGTCTTTACGTTCTGGGTTGATGTACATGGGTTTCTGACAGTCACTGTAACGCCGTCTTTACGTTCCAGACTGATTTACATGTTTTTGACAGGCACGGTAACGCCGTCTTTACGTTCTGGGTTGATGTACATGGGTTTCTGACAGTCACGGTAACGCCGTCTTTACGTGCAAGTTAGATGTTCTTGGGTTTCTGACAGTAAACCCGTCCTTACCTTCTGTGCTGATGTACATGGGTTTCTGACAGTCTCGGTAAAGCAGTCTTTACTTTCTTTGCCGATGTGCATATTTCTGACAGTCACCGTAAAGCCGCCCTTACATTCTGAGTTGATGTACATGGGTTTCTGACAGTCACCGTAAAGCCGCCTTTACGTTCTGAGTTGATGTACATGGGTTTCTGACATTCACAATAACGCCATCTTTACGTTCTTTACGTATATTTTATGATAGCCATTTTCAATTGATTGATATATATAATTTATGTCGCACGGTTGGGGGCGAATTCTGTTGGGTAATATACTAGTCTGTCCTCGCACTGATAAGTAAAATGAAGGGTGTCACTAGTAAAATGTATTATGCTCACTCTTCCGGATATAAACCCTTTGTTCAGTATCGTTCGTTGCTTCCTGGTTTGAAGGTTTTGATTGTTTTTTTTTGTTTTTAGTTCGACATGAGGTTGTAATTTCGTACTTTGACATTGTTAATTATATCTCGGTATCGCATGATTTATTTATACTTAAATAACGATTTTGGTAAGTCATGTTAAGTTTGCACTTAGGTGGTGACAAGAATACCATTGATTCCTTCAGTGATATAGTCATTATCTGAATTTACTGCCAAGAAATTTCGAGGATATAAACTCAAAGGCTTTTCTATTCACAAAGTGCAAATGACCTTAGTCTAGCAATTTCGAATTTAGGTAATAAAAGCCCTGCCATTTTTATTTTAAATATTTTTTTTTCGGTTTAAGCGCAACTGATGTGTGTTGATTAGACAAAAGCGCGTCTTTACAATATAAGCAAGCACAATAGAAAGATTTTAAACGTATGCATACACACATTTGACCATTTTGGTATATTGCAAAATTAGCAACTGCAATTGCAAGTATCAAATAATCTTTTCCGTCAGTTATAGTAGCGCAAACCTTAAATTCATTTTTTGCTATTAGGCGAATTAGCTTTTTTACAGTACATTTTGAGAAGTAATAAACCAATCAGATTTAAGATGCTAAAGTCTTCACATTTGTTTGATTACCAATAATTTATAAAAATATCAATATATTACAGATATTTGTTAAATTGTGTTTTAGCTTAAGAATACATTTATCTTGAGGTGAAAACAATTATATGTTATAACTAATGTTATTGAAAAGCAAATCGTGGGCTAGTTTTTTGCTGGTTTAATTCTATAAAATACAAGAGTTTGACAGGCATGTATAGGGAGTGCTCAACAGGTTTGAATAGGTTGACAGTTTAAAGTAAGTTGTTTCATTACTACTTGATAACTGCGTTTACTAAATTTAAATTGAAATCGTCTGACTTACTTTTATCGGTATAGAATATTGACGTTTTGCTTAAATAAAACCATTCCCATGGACTGCATTAAATCTTCTTCTCCGAACTGCGACCTGTGTTATACTTTATGTAAATGATAATTGGTGTTAGTTGCTGTCATTACATAAAATGAAATACTTCATACACCAATGGATTCAAATGACGAGGAATAAGTAGATTATACAACGTGGGAGGTCTATCCCATTACAGTTTGAAGAACCACGAGGTGTTATTGCATATAAAAAGGAAAACATTGAATATTTCGTGTACCATATTAAATGTATGTGTATTTTAAAAATATGTTAAAATACTGCACATATCCCCTTCATTCAAATATAAAAGTATAGTTCTTCAAGGAAAAAAACAATAGTTTGCAACTCAAGCCATGGACAACAAACTTTAAATAGAACAGCTGAATATAGATCTTCAGCTTAACATTTCCTATAACTATGATCGATGATGTTGAAACGTATGTTTGGATACTAGCATTATCATCCTAAAAGCATTACCAAACATACATTTTTTTTCATCTAAGCCGTTTCGATTGAAGATAGATCTGACTTTGCTCCATATTCTTTGGCCACGGTATTACTAACTAAATTTCTCCACTGTCAACTTCATACTGACAGTTTCATTGTAACTGTTTCTAGCTGTTATTCCTGTTGTGCATCATGCGCCGTTTTTCTTTCATTCCTCGTCACATTTTCGAGTTTTTATCCCTGTTTTTCATCATGCTCTGTGTTCCTACCATTTCTCGTCGCGTATTTGACTTTTGGGCTTCCAGGATATTTTTATTTATAATTTTGTTGTGTATTGGTTTGTCTTCCAACCCTATTTTTCCGCGATACTATCTTCATGTTTAAGTCTTATTTATTTCCTTTGCAATGTTAATCAATTTTACATACTAGTTTGGATGTCTTGCATCTTTGTACTGTAATTTCATTGTTTTTGGCATTCATGCTTGACCAGCTTATTTGCTTTCTTGTTAATTTGGCATACCCGGTGTCTATATCACTTGATCTTAATCAAATCAATTGATTTCCGAATGACTTCAACGCATGTTATTTATTAGTTTATTTTGATCTTCTTGCTAAAATGAGGTTTGAATAATAAAGGACATCAGTTTTTTTCCCTTTAAAGTAACATTGTTATTTATAGATTTGGGCTTTATTGCTGCTTTCACTTTATTTTATTTACCTATGGAAACATCAAATGTCAAGTCATAGAACTATTGTGTTTCAGAACAAAATATGAAGAGGTTTCAGGCATATAAGTCGGTGCAACGATCATTACAATAAAATATTAATATCTGAAAGGCCTTTATATGGTTATGTTTCAGAATCAAATGACGAAAGGAACGTTTTATTATTCAAAAGATAATTTCTCTTTCTATAAATATTAAGTTCTGACACTAGTATTGCAGGCGATCTTTAAAAATTCACATAAAAATGGGGTTATAAAATAAAAATTGCATACTAAATTATCTGGTGATAAAATGTGATTCCAGAAATAAATTTTCAAAACCTCAATGTTAACCTGTGCATAAATCTAGGATTTTAAAATACTTCATAATAAATTATGAACGCGCGCAATGTTAAAAGCTGTGTCGTTTACATGCTTACGGAACCACCAAATAAACAAGAATTACAAACTCATATAATTTCCATTAAGGCACGTATGGCGGACATTCCTATTGAAAAATTCCAAATTTTACTTCTACAAACAAACTTGTAAAGCGTATTTAGTCCTAAACATTAAAATTTTGTTGCTCAGTTTAATGTTTATCGTCCTTGTTTCGTGTATATTTTCCCGATTTTGATGTCGAAAGTTTTGATGGCACCATGGTAGCTATCTAGACAGGCAACAGGTGGTCAACCTTATAATCAACATACTGCTATTGCTACTTAGCTGTCAAGTTGACAAGCAACCCGGGAACACAATTCGTATTGTACATGTAACGAGGCGAAGACTTAGGGGTCTGTTCCAAGGTTTATACCTAATGAGATACATATATCTATAACATTCAAATTCAATAAAAAAGCCTGCGTCAAAATTATGGTACTTGTTTTTCGATAAGTTACAATCATACATTAATTTCATTCATAACAGGTATATAAGGACGTGCTTTAATTACTGTTTTTTTTTAAATTAAAACAAGACAACTTAATGTTCTGTTAAATTACAAATCAAATTATGACTAAATCACGTATCACGTTTTTTCTCTGAAATTGCATTCAAATAGATACATGTATTTTAAAACTTCATCATGAGAAAACAAATCTGTATTTTTATTTATAACATTGTCCTTGGCAGAATTGATAAGAATGTTATGCAGACTTTGACGACAAGTCTTAATTGACCTCCATAACAGATCAGTTTCGGACTGAGATGATGCAACCATCAGAGACTATAAAAAAAACATCGAACAACCCATCTAACCTTGGAAGGACAATGTTGTCATATAAGCAATCGAACTAATTTTTTTTAAAATTTCTATTCTTTAAAAATAAAATAGCTTTTAGATGTTTTAAATATTAAAAAGTTGAAATGGTATCTTATAGAACCAGAATACTATATAAAGGCATAAAAGCGATGACAAAAAATAAATTATAAAAAGTGTCTATTTACTACTCTTTGTAAAGTGACATTACCACGTATTAAAATGTATCACATTAACTTAAAAGATGCCTGTTTTGTCGGAATTATTACGACTTATAATACTCCTTTGATAATTACTCTTTTTAAATTATCGCATTCCTGTTGTTTATAAAAATGACAAGTACCAGTAGCTTCCCACAAGTCCAATAAATATGGTAAAACGGCGCATTATATGGCTTTGGGCCAATTAATCTGTCCTGATGAACATAGTTTGATATGCTGACGAGAGGAAAGAAGTCAAATTTCAAACAAAGAAAAATAAAAGAACAAATCTGTGGGATTGTTTGACGAATTTACGACTATAGATTTTATTTAATGAGCATGAATTTGTAAATCCAGAAGGCTTTCAAGCCTTGATGGTCGAGCACACGGAAAAATCATTACATTTAGTAAGATGGCGTAGTACTGATAAAATGCAATCAAAGATACCAAGGTTAATATAATTTACTACGCCAGATGCGTTTTTGGTTTTTTCTGTGCATTAAAGAAGATATCAATTATCAACACTATTGTAACAAAAAGAAGAAATATGTATAAATCTGTTATAGGATTTTAAAGACTGAATTATTACGTATATCTGCCTAATCTTATATTTATTGAGTGCGTGGAATTCTCTCATCACAGAAAATAAGCATGCACTTAGACAATTAAAATAAGCACAACAGTCCTCCATTAAAGTCATAGATACTTGCTCTTAAAATCAGTTGTATAATCAAAGCACTGAAGTAACACAGTTCGCTTTATTGATCGTGAGGCAAGAGTTAAAATAATACGAACCGCTACAGCAGTAGCGCTTACTCCAGTTATTCCAAGACGCATAGAATATTTTCAAACAAACGTAGGATTTCAGCAGTGAAGACTCATGATTCGAGATTCCTGCAGACAGTACAGCCTAGGTATACTGATGACAAAATTAACGTTTGTTGTAGGGAGATAAAAGTCCTGTAACAATGGGGGAAGCAAAACATTTTTTTACATCATTAGTGCAAGGCAGACATTGTGCTAGAGTCAAAATTTGAACAACTACATTAATGTCTTAAAGATGTAGCCATGTATTAAATAATCATGTCCAAAGTATACTTATAATTTGAATCGTAAGTAATTTTATTATGCATTTCTGTTTTATAAGACAATAACTTACATTTTGTTAATAGAAGCACATGTTTGGTATATGTATGATTAAATATTTAATATGTATGTTAAATTGTTAAAAGGAATATTTACTATATTTTTTATTTAAACAAACACAACTTTTCAATAGGGCTTCACACTTTGGTTTTCTGCCACATGCATTTTAAAATCACGTTTAAAGACATTACCGTATAAAACACTGCTTGTCCAAAGAAATTCGGAATTCGACAATATAAGTACCTGAAAATAGTCTACACGGAGAACTTTATCAGCAAAGATTCCAAAATTAATACCAAGGAACAAACTAAATAACAAGGGTTGCGACCACTATACAGGACTTATAAATATGCATAACAATCACAGGGAGAACTTAACAAGACTAGATAGGGTATAAAAATGTATAACAATGAAAGGAAGAACTTTTATGAATAGATAAACAATGGTTCGACCAATAAGTTAACCACGGACCTAAAACTTTCGCAATAGTTTGTATCCATGACTGTGTTTATCTATAGAAAAAATCAATTATCTGTCCCAATTTTCTCGATGGCGTCTGCTGACAGAAAAGCTATTTAACAAGTGGTTTAGGTGCAAGATTGATGTCATCAATTTTACGGTCACATTTTGATATATCCTATTACTCACTAGTGTTGTATGATTCCCAACTATTTTTATCAACTCACAAATTCACACACTCAAATAATGGGAGCGAGAGGTTTGGCATGCCATTAAACAGCAAAATCACTATTTATTTCGAAACGCCTGTACCAAGTCAGGACCATTGCATGTAGTTGCTGTATGTTTCGTTGTTGTTTCTTAATTTTGCCGTTTCTTTGACCTTTGATTTGTGGATTTTCTTTTAAGACAGTTTAATTGATGTTCGGTGGATTGTTTTTACCTTCATTGGTTGAAATATCTGTGTCGCAAATGACCATTGATTTATTCCGTTTTCCCCTACTACGTTTACCTCTTCTTATTAGTTTAATGACGGATGCCACACTTGGAGCAGGAATTCTTAGCTTTCTGGAGCGCTAAGACATACCCCGGTTTTTAATGGGTTATTGTTAGTTAGGTTTTGGTATTTTGTTAAGTATTCATAAGACCAAAAATATATAAGAAATCAATAATACATATATCAGAACTAAATTATAAAGCAATGGCCTCGACAACTACGAACAAGACTAGCAAGAAACACTAATCAACACGAGCCACTCTAGACAAATCAGGAACCGAGGTCTTAAGAATACAAAAAATGTATAATTGAAATAACAGTAGTCTCGCTCATCGTAAATTTTAATGTTAAACCGGCATTCGTTGTTAACTTCAAGATATAGATGTAAATTACACACAAAAACATTTCAAACAATATTTTTGTGGCCAGCAAAAGAAAACAAACGCATATAAACGCATGCAAAAGTTTTTAGAAACCATTCAACACTAGACATATGACCAGTACTGCGAAGAATTTGCACTAGGGTGGCTCGTCTCAAACCATTTCACACTATACTTATGACCAGTAC
This sequence comes from Limnoperna fortunei, assembly GCA_944474755.1. Classification (NCBI taxonomy): domain Eukaryota; kingdom Metazoa; phylum Mollusca; class Bivalvia; order Mytilida; family Modiolidae; genus Limnoperna; species Limnoperna fortunei. The sequence continues at coordinate 18,044,912 of OX104111.1, read as the reverse complement.
AAAAACTTTACATTGGGTGACTCGTCTTAAACCATTCCACACTAGACATATAAATACTACGAAGAATTTTCATCAGGGTGACTCGCCTCAAGCCATTCCACTCTAGACATATGACCAGTACGAAAATAATAAAAATGCCTCCAAAATATAAAACAAGAGCAGTTAATGTCGCCAAACAATAAACCATGTGTCAAAAAGAACAAAAAAGATTTTTTTTTAAATAAATGTTACGTAAACGCTTAAAGTTAAATTCATCATTTAACAATGAGTAAGAATATCACTAACGATACAAAAAGAGACTTATCACATGGTAAACATAATACCTGGGTAGCTCAGACGACAAATTTGTTGGCGCACACTGATTTATTCAAAATCATAAAATCCTGAATATTCTTATAAGAAATATCCCATTAGGTAGGATATTTGACAAAATTCAGATAGAAACTTCGAAACTTGCAACTGGTCCCCTTCTGTTCAGTATGTAATAACTCTGTCGCACGGAATTTTTTTAATGAAAAGAGCATGACACCCTGTACTTAGTACTTTTGATTTAACTTACCACTTCGATACTAGCCATATGTTCATTCCTAAGGAGATGTTAAACCACAAAAGAAAGAAGAAATGTGTACCACTCTCTGTCCTGCATGTTTTCTATAGCGCGAAAATTAAATTGCATAAAGTCTGTTTTATATAAATATTAGACAGTACAGTTGGTATTAATTGTTATTTTAACTGTTTATTTACATTGTATTTGAAAGTCATGAAGTATCAATTATATGATACCACAGTACTAGTTATTACTTTTTATTGTTTAAATGTGAGTTTGTAGTTTAAAGAAAGTTATGCGATGCACATAATACAAAAATTGTACACAATTTTTATCGAGTATGCATGTGCATAAATGTAGTTAAAAAATTCTAAAAACATTAGTGTGTTTTTTAAACGATAAATTAAATAAAAACTATAGATTTAATTAAAATCATATGTAAATTTGCAGAACTAATAAGCAAGAAATAATTGACACGCTTATACAGCAAGCTCGAAATAAAGAAATCTCTCCCAACAGAGGTAACGTGATCTATATGTAATAGTGTTATTACACTACAGTTTGTTGATCTGCTTTGTTTTTCATTCTTGTGTGATGTTTTTAATAATTGTCTTTGCATTTAATCATCACATTAACAACTTACAAACTGCGATAGCGTCGACTAATCGTAAATTTATGTCCTTTCCTACTTGGTGTAATTTTCTTTTGAACCATAATCAAGACAATATGGACTATTTCTGAATTTGAAAGAAGCAATAGTTGTAATAGTCTAAAGAAACTGACGACTCTCTACAAAGATATAAAGTTTAGTTGAACTTTCCATATAATCCGGTGCTTCGTTTGAAGAGTTGTACACTTTGTGTTGAACTTTCTATATAATTCGTTGCTTCGTTTGAAGAGTTGTACACTTTGAGTTGAAGCCTACTATATAATTCGCTTCTTCGTTGACAGAGTTCTACACTTTGAGTTCCTATATAGTCTGCTGCTACTTTGTTTCGGTGCGTTTGTATACTGACGCTGTTTTTGACCATAATAAAAGAGGTTTAAATCATTCGTGAAATAATTGTGTATAGACTGTTAAATTCTATAAAGACTTTTCCGTTGAAATTTAGGTTTTGCATTGCGATTGCTGTCCCCTATGCAAAACATAAAAATCACAAGGATAATACTCGAAGAAACTAAACTATGTTAGATGATAAAAAGAAAATTTATTTACCATTTACCACGCACATTACGTGTAGACATAATATTGTCTGTTTACATAGCCAGTCTTGTACAGATCCTAAATAAACAGAAATCAGACACAAATGTCTAGAAGTAATGATAAAGAAAACATTCATGTCATTCATAACAACACATTTTACAAATTAACTCGGGGAATATATAGGACAGAAATCCGCGCTATTTAAGATTATGATTACTCATGAGAAAGTTCTGTTTTATATTTTGTATTTTAATTTTCAAACAATGTCTTTGAAATCCAAATCAATGTCAGAACTCTTGATAATAAAAGTGTCAGGATAAATCCTTCCTTGTGTCATAGTTGACGATCATGCGACAATTCATTTATATTTAATACGATTGTCAAAAATTTTACAGGAAAGCAAAATAATATGTTTAAAGCTAGAAACACAAAATATTTATAAATCTATATTAATTTGGACAGCATTACTAATGTTAATGTCTTAATTTTACTGGGTAAAAATATTGACAAAAAGTTAGGTAAGGGGTTTGTTTAAATTATCTTTTTGTTCTAATTCAATTTTCAAATACCTGTTTCAATAGATCTTGTAATTTAAATATATTGACTTGTGTAGAATCGTGTTTATCAAATGATAACCGAGAGCCAAGTTAGCATTTAAAAGAAGCATTGTTGAATTAAACTAAAATCAGTCACCTAACAACTAATTTCAACTCAATAATTTTATAACAAATGTGCTGTTTTCCAACAAAATCAGATTCAATATAGTGGAATTAGATTTGAGATATCTATTTCAATGCACGATTCCATCTAAATAAGTTACTTTAGGACATTCACAGCGATGAACTAACATGCAACCTAATAACCCTTTAAGTCAACTCGACCCTGTGTAAACACGAAACAGTCTTATGTTGTGGTTTTCAAGATTAAGTCATGCAACCTTGTGTAAAACGAAGCAGTCTTATGTCGTTTCTTTACTTTTGGGTTTATTTCTTGACACTGTGGCTGTTCGGTTTGACCAACTTAAACTAGCAGTGCTCCTAGGTAGTGATCGATGCGGTGAGGTGGTTGTGTACAGAAACCCTGCTCGCGGACTATAGTTGGTAACGACTTTTAAACTTTTGCACCTTAAATGTTCCTTCAAGAGATGTAAAAACAGTATATTACAAAATGGAACAACAAGTCTATTCCTAACTCCTCCCATGTTTCTGATTTGATTTTCTAACTTATTCTCGTCCTGAATAATGACAACCAAACATTAAGCAACAATTCAATCTGTTTGATTCTTTTTTTAGTTCTCGTATATGCTAAAATGTCGATGAATAATCTTGTCATTGTAACGGTTAAAATCATGAAAATATATAAGATGCGAAACAGATATTGAAAGTAATAAATAGCAGGTCATATAAATACTAGCTTTCAAATGTTTACTGTTTTTGTTTTAGTCCAGCTTTATCAGCCAAGAGTTACATATCGCTCCTAAGGATTATCTACTGAAAATGGTTGAAGCGATTATAATTGTTAACACACATATAATACAAAAAGTATAAAAAATGTTTCTCTCTTTACCATTGAATATGTCTCCATGTACAGTATTAACATATAATAAAAGTTATCTACCAAATAAAGCAGACACAATACATCAACATTCATTTCCGAAAAATAGTCAGAACATCAATTGAATTGTAGAAACATCAATCACCAGCCAGTTAATTTTTATTCAATTGTCTCGCCATAAAAATAATTGTGTTGTTCATTACTCAATACCGTGAAACCTAACATAATTATGAAGCGTTTTGACTATTACTTATTTGTAAGTGTGTTATCAAGATATCTGCAAGCGAATATTTTCCTACATAAACAATGTAAATTCGAAAAACAAATGTTATATTTATATATACCACCGACAATACGTTCTATGTACTTTTTACTAATTATTTAGTATCGTTGTAGTTTTTACAATTGCAGATATTTGATTCGAATTGTAAAAAAAATGAAATTATGAAAGAACAAGCTAAATTCGAAACGAAACATATTAAAAAATTGTCAGATTGGTCAGTTTTTTGTTTTCCTTAGTAACCATTAAAACAAACAGATATTTATTGTGATACGTTCACTTTGAAGCAGGCAACACATTCAAGGTTTAATGTGACATAATAATATAGGTAGAAGGTGTTTCGTTTGTTGTTTAAATCTGTTTGATTATTATCGTACGCTGAGACTGAGTATATTTTTTCGATGATTGTATTGATACTTAACGACCAGTGAGCAAATGTGTTTTATTCTTCGATTATTAATTGATACGAACATGCAAGGATGTTGCAGCTATATTAAGAAAAGAATATGTAAAACATATTTTAAACAATTATATCTCCCAACCAAGATGATCTTCACATGTTTTTATTTTTAATTGTGTTAACAAATATTTTACTTATTATTTTAGCAGTTAGCAGTAATGCAAACCATCTAATTCATACTTAAAATAAAATCTAAAGTGCTACACCTGTTAAACGTCCGGGTACAAAGGAAAACACTAAAATGCATAAGATATGGAATAAAGTGCAGACATGCTTCTAAGGACTACTTGTAATGAATTGGTTGTCTAAAAGAGCTATGCATATTATCTGACGTCTGTACCGTTTATTACATTTGACGGACATTCAACTTATTGTAAGTGGGAATAAGCTCAGTACTCTTACAATACTCATGGATCTCTCTCAAGTTCGTCTTCACCAAACCCAATAATTTACTGTGTTGGCTTTTTGTTTGTTCGTTTTTTTTAAAGTTTAATGTTTACTCTATACCACGCCACCAAGCTTTCCTAAAGTCCATGATCACCTATTAATGATTTATTAATGTAAGATAATTTGTTGCCTGGCGTAGTACAATATTGAATAACAGATTTTCAACCAAATTAAAAAGATTTTACAGGGTAACTCTTAACACTCGAAATATCGTTACGATGATAAATTTCCTTGAACTGACAGAGACACAATAATGGATAATATATTGAAGAAAAAAGCAAGGAAAACTACCAAATAACAAGAGCCGAATTTCAAAGACGATGTCAAATCCGGATTTATGCAAACATAAACAATACAAAACAAATGCCAAAACCAAACAAAAAAGAATGCGAGTAAAACTAGCCCAATACAAACCATGTATTCATTCGGGTGCCTGATGTTTAATTGGACACCGGTCATTATTCATTTTCAGGTTCAGGAATAGGAAAGACTACCAATATGTACCTTTTCGAGACGGGTTTGCCATAATGATGAAATAGTTAATGCTGCCGATCATAGAACATCTGAACGATATTATTAAACTATGTAAAACAGACCCTTGCTTAAGAAGCTTAGTAGTAAATAGAAGTAACCTGTTTAGCATAACGTAAATGTTGTGAAATGTACACACCACCCGCCAGAGCTGCTGGAATGTTGCTAATAATGGACGGAATTTTGACAGTTGGAAGGTTGAAGTCAACACGTTTCTCGTAGAATCTAGTTTGTAATTTTCACGAGTCTATTTATATCATTAGGTTTAAGTAAGAGGCCGACCGACCAAAGTGTATTGGTGATGTCTACTTGCTAGGGTACATTAAAAAAATATAATCAAGTAAGATATATCATCAACAAAGCGGAATTGGAATAAAACATCTGACCCAGTATCTTCTTCAGTGACAGACAATTAAAAACACGTCCAAATATGATAAATATGTTGTCAATCACATAAACTAACATTTGACAGATTTTATATTAATTGTATTTAAATTGTAGTTTTTCTGCTAAATTTATATACATATATATACATATATAAAGAACGCATTTTACGTGTATAGACATCAGCATTACTGTTCCTTAAATCTTATTCCACTTGCTTTGGGTTTTGTGGTGCCTAAAGCAAAATACAATGCCGATTACATTAAATAGAGAACGAAACAACATAAAAACAATAGATTTAGGGTTGAATTATCTAGCAACGTAGAGGATCAACTGTGTTTTTGTTTTCTTGACACAGACATCTTTATGGGGTTAAAAATCAGGCTATGCTAAAGTTGACAACTCGGAATAATTTAACGAACTCTTTGTAATATATGACTTAGTCCTCAGTTTCTCTATTTTTAAAGAAAACAATACTGATTTGCAACACGCTTTGCATCAATGGTATTGAGAAAATAACATACAATTGTTTGAGATTTTTTTATGAGTCATCATCTGTAATTGTGCCATTTGAGTTTCACCAGTGCCTATGAACCATTAAGCTGTTCTATGGGAAGGATATAGACAAATCATATCATCCAGATTCATCAATAATTATTGAAATTTCACAACGTTTTTCTGTTACAGGGCATAGCGTTCTTCTCGTATACGTGGAAGATGGGAGGAGTGTTGTGTAAACTGGTTAATTATTTACAGACTGTTTCCATTGTCTGTTCTGTAATGAACTTGACAGGACTTAGTTTGGAAAGGTAACAATATATATAAATAAACAATAAACACCATTCAGCATGTAGTTGAAATTTATTAAAAAAACAAACTGTTTAAAAACTATTACAGTACATTCAAGAAATGGCGCAAAAACTTATAAAAATTACTGTACGATTAACACATACATGTAAGTGTATATGATTTTTTGTTTATACCTAGCTAATCTTTCATGAAGTGTCAGAAAAAACAAAATAGTTTAGAAATGTAACCTCAATGCAATTGTTTAGTTCTCTTAAAAAACAGCATGTCTTCAGTAAATAAACTTTTTGAAATCATCGCCCACATTGAACACAGCTGCATATTGACGAAGTCATCTTTTATTGTAATACAAGTTACGGTTTGCTTTTAGGTATTATGCTATAATACACCCACTCAAAGCGAAGTACAGATGTACTTTAACACTAGCTAAGAAAACAGTCATATGCATTTGGTTGTGTAGTTTTATTTTGGCGGCTCCAACAGCTGTCGGACAGGTATGTATTTAACAATCTTTCTTATCGTTGTTGGATTCAAATAACATTAAATAGTAGTTTACAAACTTAATATCGGCATACATTGTGAAATAAATGCACACAAATCCCCATAAATTAATTGACGCTAGGAGAGTTTATTAATATTTTCAAAATATGAATACTACTACTTTGCAGGTTCTCAAAAATCTTTACACATTACAATATTATGTTTCTATCATCCATCATTCACGTTCTGTCGTCCTTATTGTTTTGTACTGTCGATTTTCTCTCTACAAGATATCATTTTGTGGAAGTGGAAATATATTCCTACAACGCTTGGTAAAGCACAAATTAACAAAATATTAACTGTAAAACGATTTTCCTGTTTTTCCCTGCGCCATTTTGGGAACTTTAATATCATGTGTTTAGCATTATTGTTTATATTAGCGGCGTTTATATTCCACAATAGTTTGCCTTTTATAAGACTACTGAAGTTTTATTGAATTAACATAAGGTAAAAATGTTTGCTTTTATCAAGGTGCATAAACCAGTAGGTTTACGTCGTCCAGTGTACTGGTGCATTATGGACTGGAAGAATGACGTCATCACGAAACTATACGGTGTCTACATGTATCTTCTCGTGCTTGTTATACCAGTGATTCTAATGACGTTTGCTTACGGAAGTATTTCTATAAAACTGTGGAGACTGCGATACTGTCATACCGAGACCAGTAATAAGTAAGTATTGATAGGCAATGTACCAGCTTTTAATAGAGAGCATGGAAAATTCGACCTTTACGATAGTTTTTTTATTTCTGTGTCTCTGCTTAGTACTCTGAGGCCTTGTTTATATTGATTTGTCTGATTTTCGTACTAAGGGCCTTGTTTACATTGTTTTTGACTCCGCTTAGTAATCCGAGACCTTGTTTATATGGTTTTTGTCTCTGCTTCGTGGTCTGAGGCCTTGTCTACATTCTTTTTGTCTGCTTTGTATTCTGAAGCCTTGTTTATATTGTTTTGTCTCTGCATCCTTCTCGGAGACCTATTTTTACATTGTTGCCTCTCCTTTGTTCTCTGAGTCTTTATCTACATTGTTGTTGTCTCTCCTTTGTATTCTGTGGCCTTTTCTACATTGTTCTTGTCTCTCCTTTGTATTCTGTGGCCTTTTCTACATTGTCATTGTCTCTGCTTTGTACTCTGTGCATGTCTACATTGTAGTCTACCCTTCGTACTCAGAGTCCTTATCTACATTAATGTTGTCTTTCCTTGTTACTTTTAGGCCTTGTCTAAATTGTTTTTTGTTTTGTTCTCCGAAGACTTGTCTACATTGTTGCTGCCTCTTAGTTGGTTTTTCTTCGAACTCTGCCGCATTGTCAAATCTATGGGTGAACATTACATTTGTTTATATACTTATTAAGAGCAAATTTCTTTATCATCAGTATGCACATGTCTTTAAGCGAGTTGTTTTATACAAGTTATAAAAAGACCTCCTAAATATTAAACGTTTTTAGAGTGTTATTAGTTTTGTCGTCTGAATATAAATTAATAAAAATATTGACTCTTTATTTCCTTGAACGAAAACAATTCCTGAGAACATAAGATCGATAAATTAGTTCACAAAATATATCAAACAAAGAGTAATTAGACATCAGCTCTTACAATCGAAAAACTGTTCAAATTGAATACGTGCTGATAATCTTTATGTTTTCATAGGGTTGCGAATGGCGGACTGCGAGTTTCATTTACAGCTTATAAAAATCAGAACAGAGATACAATTTACCTACAATGTCCAAAGCCAATAATAAGTGATGAGAACTCTACCAGGAAACAGGTAATTGTATTGACTAAGATTGTACGGACATCTGAGACAACCAAGTTAGTCGCACTTAATTCCTATAAAATGCCGGTCTTCATTTAACGAAAGTAAGATATAAACACAAGTACAAATGTAACCCATTTAAAAATAACGTACTTTAATCTGTAGAGAAATTTGAAAGCTCCTTTGGGATTAAGATATAAATACTTCATTTGTTCCATCATATCAGCATCACAAGTTAATTCTCTAAAGAAGAACGACACGTAAAAAAATACGATTACGACAATTGTCTGGTGTAACTAGATTACTTGTTGAGTGAATACAGTTTTCTTCCTTGAAAAAATAGTAACAGAATGAATCTTAAAACGTTGCAGTACATTGCTTTATTTAAATCCGCACGACATTATCTACGAATCTATAAAATCATGTTTCTATTTATTTAATTTGGGTTTTCTTTTGACTTGAAAATTCAACGCATTATATAGAATTTGACATTCAAAATCTCCTTGTTAAAATGTTTCCCTGAGTGAAATATTCAACAGTTATTTGTCGATTATTTTATTTATGTTGGACTACCAGTTGAGCTTGTATCAGATGAAACTTTTTAGATCTACCAGTAGGTCCTCTATACCTATAAATATGAATCTGTCAAACTATTGTAGATTGTATTTATCATTATGAAGTATCCTTCTATGCATTTCAGGTAATGAAGATGTTGATAGCGGTGGTGCTTCTGTTCATTGTTTGTTGGGGACCAATTATGACAAACAATCTGCTCGTTTCGTTCAAACTATTAGACAATCTACATACGGGACATTTAAAACAATTTAGACAAGCCATGTTTGTGATGTCATACTTTAACAGTTGTATTAATCCCGTCTTATATGCTTTTATGTCAAAGAACTTCAGAAATGCGTTTAAACAGACATTTTTATTAATATGTCGGTCCAAATCCATTCCACGTACCAGGAACGGTTCCTTTATTCGTTATTCCTTCCAATCTAGATCAACTTCATTTATCTCAGGAAAATTTGTCGATTGTAGAGAGAATACTACAATATCCAGGGAGAATACAACATTATCTAGTCTGTCAGTAAATAGAGTATACCAATCAAGTGGTTCACATTGACCATTCATTCATGCCTAGAAACGAGTCATTCATACGATGTCAATCATCCGAAACAATCGTCTGCGTTATCTGATATTTTGGAAATTTATTTTTGCAGCATGTGTTAAGCGATTATTAAAATAGTTGATTCGTGGGATATGTATGGCGACAAATTGAGCAAGATGAACGTCAAATATGTCGTCCTTATTTGTGTTCACCTTTCTGCAAATCAACTTCTCGTCGCTTTCTGTACTTCGTGTTTATGTCTTCATCTTATAATAACATGCGGCTTACAATAAAATTCAATGTCAGATTTATTTTGTTATGCATTATAGTTATATAAAAAAAACATCTGAATACGGCTGTCAGTATATGTAATCAAAACGTGGTTAGAATACGACTGTCAGTGCGTATCATCATAACTTGATCAGAATACGGCTTTCGGTATGTGGCATCACAACTTCTCAGAATTTGGCTGTCAGTACGGATGATCATAACTTAGTCAGAGTATGGCTGTTAGTATTTGTCATCATAACGTCTGAGAATATTGATGTCAGTACTTGTCATCATAACTTGGTCAGAATACGGCTGTCGGTATATGTCATCATAATGTGGATTATTTGTCTTCTCTTCTATTTAATTCAGATTTAAATACCATTTTTCTGGGCGAAATTATGTACCAAAATGTAATGTTACATTAAATTTCATTGCGGATAACTTTGTAATAAATCATTTAGTAGTCATGATGTATTAATGAAGTCATCCCATACTATGTACTAAATCTTGGCCTTCTATGTCGGTAACTTGTCATTTTCTTGAAATGTCATATGTAGAGATAAAATGCCCAAACATGAGTACTATACATCATCAGACAAAGGAAACATTTCCTTCGGGGAGTAGGCACATAATTTACTCAATTATCGATATTATTTTGTAACTTTTTTGACCTTTGCATTGAACGTAATACAATAACTGAACCGTTGAGAAGAAAGGTTTAATACACATGTAAAACATTAAAACAAGCAGCAAAACATCGGAAATATATAGAGGAATGGGGGAAAACAAACTGGATATCATAATCTGAATACTATATCAAGTAGACCATTCGAACAGATCTAAAAGTCAGCTGTAAGCAGTTTCGGCCGGTTCTTGAGGATAACTTTGGTAAAGTTATCGCAAACAATAAACCAGGTAAAAATAAGTTTTAATAGTGTAATAATTGATAGATGTGTACAATCTAGAAAAGTATAAATACTGGTTTATACTAAGGTGCAAATGTTTAAAATATGTAGTTAACAAACATGTACATTGGATTATTATTATTATTGAGTCTTTTTAACACCAACGATAAATAACTGTCTATTTTAATACCGAAAACCCTCTATTTGTATTTTCAACCCCATATTTGTACTGTCAACCCATTATTTGTACTGAAAACTCATATTTGTACTGAAAACCCCGTATTTGTCCTGTCAACCCTTTTTTTGTACTGAAACCCATATTTGTACTGAAAACCCGTATGTGTATTGTCAACCCCGTATACGTACTTAAAGCCCCGTATGTGAACGGTATTTATATTTACTATATAGAAAGAATTGTATATTTGCTAATAATACTCCGATCAATTGGACCTACTGAAAAACGAACTGCTGCAAAAATCAGAGCGGCAAAGTGCAACATATAAATATAGCTCGTAAGCTTGGGGCATTAAAAAACAACTTGCAAACATTTATCATTCGTGAGTTTTTGCGTTTTATTACCTAAACAAGACCGTCATAGCACAGTGCCTTTTAAGTATTCTGTATTTGATACTATCAATATTCATAATTGTCTTTTCTAATTTAATCTATATGCCTACAACTAGATGCAGTAGAAATACGACACACATTTCATAAGCCATTAGTCACAAAATATACAATTAGAGATAAATGAACATTTTTCTTGACAGTAAGTGTCCGCGCAACAACACATCTAATGATGTTAAAATCTTATTAACCCTTTAAATATCTATAATTATAATAATGGAATACAAAATATCTTATATAACTGACGGATTTAATATTTGTAGAATGGACTGTTTGATTAATACATGTATACTTTTAACTCAAATAACACAACATAATGTCATTAAGTCATGAAATTGCAGTAAAATGTTCTATCTGTATTATTTGCTTTTGTTATTTTCATATTTTGAGGGTTTGAATTCAAAAGTTGCTCGAAGTAAAAATTTAATTCAGCATGTGACAACAGCAGAGATTGTTCCTTCTGTCTTTTGACAAAACATACCTCAATTTCAGTGTTGACAATGTTTCGTTAATCCAGAACTTGCAAATAAAATATCGAAATTTTATTTTCATTCAATGTATTTTTTATTCTTTATATTTTAAAATTTTATAAGTATGTTTGGAATGCCAGACCAATGTTTGTTTTCTTTTTGTTGGTTATCCTGCTCAAGTTTAATAGATTTGATAACGGTAGGTATTATAATATATGTATACATGTATAATGAAAGTTGATGGCGTTTTTACACAAATAATTCGCAATGAAGGGATTGACTGTTAAATATATACGTATACAAATTAAATTACGATAGTGCACAACTGAGAGAATCGAATGTTTACAATACAAAATCTATTTAAAAAGTGCAATATTTATATATACGTCTACAAGTTAAGCATAACATAGTTAGAATTAGATTTTTAATACTATCAAGTTTTGTGCTTACCCTCAGCTGGATTCGAAATCACCGTTGTGACACTGTGACACTGTGGCACCCAGTCGCCTGCATTATGCTCAGTGTCTAGACCAATCGCCCTCATCCGCAATATAAAAATATAGCTGAGGTTAAGGCAAAAATTTGACAGTATTAAAAATCTTATTTTAACAGTAATTTGTATATGTATATTACAAAAAATTGGTATTGACCCTGTAGTTTTGATGCTTCAGAAATCCAAAGGAAGCTATATTATACGGTTGTCACAATACTTAGACGTTTGTAAATAATTTACTTACAGTGTCACAACGAGTAAGCACAAAATTTGAAAGTATTAAAAATCTAATTCTATTAGTGTTGGGCTTAATTTTTAAATGTACATATAAATATTTCACTTTTTTATATTAATTTTGTATTTGCAACATTCGATTACTGTCGTGATTTTAAAATGACGATTGCGGTTCAAGGTGTATACCAATGCGATTATCTGTGCTACAATTTATTAAAAATGACTGAAAGTAAGAAATAATTGTATAATTTAAAATGTGCTCAGACGATAGAATTAGGTTCTATATATAGAATGGTCGACTTTAGAAAATCTATGTTATCATATGAACTTTATTAGTCTTCAAAATGAATTAGTTATCTTTTCAAAGCTTTCCTGCAAAGCATACCTTTCACTAAATAATACCAAAGCAAGAACTGGTAAACGAACTTTCGTGTGAGTTTTAGGCTTAAATTAGTGTTTTCAAAGTGTTGTTGGATGGTTTCCGGAGATTAACTTTTATCCTTTCATAATTTACGTCCTTAGGGAAGATTGGTTTTGTAAATATAGGAACTAATTTTGCTAACAATTAGTGAGTGCGGAAAAATTATCGTGTTTAGAGATTAGGCATCAGTCAAAATTTTAAACAATATTTTAATGTGAGATATAACAAACAAGTGAAAAACGTATTTATACATAAAAATGTTCACTGTATAATGATTTGTTCTAACAGGAGCCATGTCATACTTTTTATCTGTTGTGTGGCGGTCGGGTTAAAGACATGTAGGATTTTTTACAGGTTATCTAAAATACATGGTTTGTTGTTGTAAAAAAGTTGAGATGTGGGAAAGGGTTACAATTTATTTTGTTTCTTCTAATTTCTGACTGGAAATTAAATTTAATCTAATTTAAATTATGCGGGTGTCACGCGTTAACCATTAGTTACTTACCCTTCCAGTTTTAGGAAGTTCGTGTCATTAGGTTTTGGTTTTTGTTATGCGTGTCTATTGACACTACTCGGTATCTGTGTGTTTACTTATGTATTGTTATGTGATTTTTTGTTCGTTCTATTTCCTGTTCTATTGTTGTTGTTTTTTTACTTATGCAGACAATTTTCTATTTTTAGTCTTACATCATGTATGATTATTAACCTTGTCTACTACTTCAAATTATTAATTTATCGCTATTAAAAATACCACGTGAATGATGTCGTAGTCATATCCATATCAACCCTGCACACACTTGTTTAGATGTTTTCATACATTATTAGCCATGCACACACTTGTTTTGATGTTTTCATACATTATCAGCCCTGCACACACTTGGTTTGATGTTTTCATTGTTTATCAACTCTGCACACACTTCTTGTTTAGATGTTTTAATAGTTTATAAACCCTGCACACAATTGTGTTTTATGTTTTAATGGCTTATCAATCCTTTACACTTTTGCTATGATGTTTTAAATGTTTATCAACCCTGCACACACTTGTTTTGCTGTTTTCAAAGGTTATCACTTCTGCACACACTTGGTTTGGTGTTTTAATAGTTTATCAACCTTACACACTTGGTTTGCTGTTTTTATAGTTTATCAACCATGAACACAATTGTTTTTATGTCTTCAATCTATGTTACTAATCCTTTAGACACTTTTGATGTTTTCATCGTTAATCAACCCTGCACAATTGTTTTTATGTTTTCATAGTTTATCAACCCAGCACACAATTGTTTTTATGCTTTCATAGTTTATCAATCCTTTACACTTTTGCTTTGGTGTTGAAATAATTTATCAACCATGTACACACTTGCTTTCCTGTTTTAACGCACGTGGTTTTCTTCTAAAAGATCCTACAGACTGGACAAATTATATTAACAAGAAATTGACTGTCGTTTATAGCATGATATCTATTATGTCTTTGATTTTACAAATATTCATTTTTACCGAGTTCCTCTTATTTATGGTTTGGAAAGGGATATAAAAATGACTATTTGCGTTTTCATAGTTTATCAATATTGCACACACTTTTTTTTATCTTTTCCTAGTTTATCAATCATGCACACGCTTGTTTTGATGTTTTCATAGTTTATCAACAGTTCAAACTCTTGCTTTGATGTTGAAATAATTTATCAACCATGCACACACCTGTTTTTCCTGTTTTTATACAGGTGGTTTTCTTGTAAAAAGACCAGCAGACTGGACAAATTATATTAACACGAAATTGACTGTCGTTTATAGCATGATATTACAAGTATACATTTTTACCGAGTTCCTTTAATATACGGTTTGCAAAGGGATATAAAAAGACTATTTGCGTTTTCAGAGTTTATCAATTATCAATACTGCACACACTTTTTTTATCTTTTCATAGTTTATCAACCCTGGACACATTGGTTTTGATGTTTTCATAGTTTATCAACCCTGGACACACATAGTAACGTTTTACCACTTTAACAGCAAAGATGTATTAATGTATGTTTTTTTTAATTTTTCGGTTCACAACCACAGTTTCGACACTATAGTATGCACCTGTTCTGTGATTTACCATGTATCAAAAGCTAACATTGTTTATCAAAACTGGAATTATTTATAGATATATCCGAAGGCATCTTTAGTCATGGTTAAATAGTCAAACACGACATGTTATAGCTTAAACGTACTGAATTTCAGCTAGAAGTAATTATATATTTCAAAAATTACAGAAATCACCTGAGCCCATTCAACTTTCTTAATCTCAAATTAATTCGCATTGACTGAATCCATAAGAAGACTCAACAGTTTATCATCTACAAACGTACAAGTAAACATCTGCCAAATCACTAAACTTGTGTCACAGGTATAACTGACTCGAACAGATCACTACAGGTTTTTTATACAAATCCCGTCTTATTGTCGCGAAATACACTACCTTTTGTTGTAAAAAGTTAAATCTGTAACGACTTCTTTTAAAAGAGATAAATCAAAAAGGAATCCTGTTTGTACAAACTCATATACAGAATCTGTTTTAAAATAAATTTTATATAAATTCGTGGTAATTAGTGATGGCAAAAGTTACTTCATCATCAATGACTGTAAATCAATAATAAATATACTTAAACCCAAAGCTGTCAAAAATGTTAGATTTTTTTATTGACAACATATTTGTCATGTTTGGAGGACGTTTCTTTACAAGACTGTTAGTATTCCAATGGGTACTAATAGTGCTCCTCTCTTCGCCGACTTGTGTTTTTGCGTTTATGAGGCAGAGTTCCTAGAAGCCTGCTAACCTGCTAAAGAAGGAAGATACTAGTAACACACTTGCCCAGACCTTTAATTTCACAATCCGCAATACCGATGATGTTTTGTCCCTGAGCTTTGCTTAATTCGATGACTTTTTGATTTCAATCTACACTAGCGAGCTTGAAATTAAAGACATCAACAATACACTTAGGTCGGTGATGATTTCAACATTCCAATTGTAAACTTCCCGTTTTTCGATAGCAACAGCAGCTACATCGTATGGTATGTAGATTTCTTTATAAGTTATGCTAGATCCTGCGATTGGTATTTCAATTTTCTAGACTGGTTACTGTTGTTGACTACTGAAAAAAATTACTCAAACAAGGAGTGTACCTATGTTGATGATTTCCTTTCAGAAGTTCTATGGTCGTCACCATGACTTGATTGGTCGTTATGGGAAATCAGTGTCTCAAAAACGATCTGACATTTTCGCTTTTTTCATGGCTAGTCTTTCCTATTCCTGGATTTAAATTTTTCCTAGACATGACAATGAGTAACTCGATGGGTGTCTAATTAGAGGCAGGCACTCCTTACTTGTCCGGAATACCTAAATGCACCCATGGTTTTTATTTGGTTTGTATACATAAACAATTTCTATTTTTGGATTTTGCTTTGCGTTGTATATGTTTGTCTATATTTGGGTTTGGAATTGTCCCTTGACTTTCGACTCTTGTTGTTAAGTCGGTTTCTTTGCTATTGTTCGTCCAAATAGTCCTGCAGACAAGACAAATCATTTACAAAAAATTGAATGTCATTTATAGCAGGATGCCTATCATAGCTTTGATTATACAAGTATATATTTTTACAGAGTTCCTCTAATTTATGGTTTCCATTCATATAGACTATAGCTATTTGTTGTTTTGTAGCTGGTAATCATGTGACTAACATTCCTGCAAAAACAGCTTCAGTTGGACAAAAGATTGAAATTCATATCGGTTTATATCAACGGGCGTGCTAAAAATTTTACAAGTCATTAATAAGAAATGCGTAAAAAAACTAATTTGAAATCACTAATTTGGAATCACAGGAACTAATGCTAAGAAAAAATTGAATAAAATCAGTTGATGAAGCGAATATATAAATTACAGATTTATTAATTTTACTTTGTCCATATTTAAATATAGCCACCTAACTTGAATTACTGGAATAAAATGGACTCTAAATCCTTCGAAATGAGTTATATGAAATGTAGTCGTTAATAAAGCTTCAGAAAATTAATTTCATAAGTTAATTATTTCAGATCAGAAAGGAAATTAGATTAAAATATTGGGGAAAAACTAACGCTAATTACTACACCCGCGAAATCGATTGAAAGTTAACAACCGATTTACGGCACACACTGCACTCATAAACGTACATAATTTCCCTCAAGTAAAAAACATTTATCCATCTTGATTTTTTTTGCGTATATAATGTTCTTTCTAGTAATGTATGTAAAGAATAAATCTTGACTGTCTTGGTATCCTTAAAACAGAGATTTCCGTAAAGGATTCCATTCTGGTGGTTTTTCATGTTCATTATGATGCTTACATGTCTGCATTTTGCATCATATCGTTTTTATCTGGGTTAAAAAAAACACAAGAAGATTTGCGAAATAAAAACTACGTGTAGATTTTAAAAATACACAGCTCGATTTTGAAAAGACGCAACTAAATTTTAAACAGATTAGAGTTAAACAATAGACAGCTAGATAATATTCTGTTATTATACTTGATGTGTAAAATTGAATATATGTATTGATTGAATTGTTAATTAATGGTCAAGCAAGCACTATGTCAGTTAAATTGTGAACATTTGTTTGAGGCGAGATGTGGGAACTCTCGGACTGACCAATAATTGTTTTCAAATCTATAAAAGTAACTTCTAGTTGCGTCATTTAAAATCTAGCTAGTATGTATATTTTCTAACCCAAGGTGTTTACATAAAAAAGCATACATCGCAACATGAAATGTCCTGTTTTAATGTGTTGGCTTTCTCTGTTTTTTGTAAGAAGTCAATTATTTTCGGGTTTATTTTTTAGGGTTTTCTAGTCATTAAGATAACCATACAAGTAGTGCGGCATTGAATTGCGTTGCCAATCGCGTCCATAGATGATCTCTTGTTTAGGGGGCGGGGATACCAGGGATTTGTAGGTTATAATACGATAGCTTGATCGCTTATCATAGTGAGTAACTTGTTATAGATAATGCCACGCCACGCCCCACTGGAACTTTATACTCGTTCCAGTGTAATCAAAATTTTGTTCCGTTGGTCTTTCTTTTATCCCTGTTGATTTATTGTTTGTTAACATGTTCTTGTCCAGAATATAGCTGAAATATTTGCTCGATGGATGTTAAGCAAACAAACAAATAATCAATCAATCAATCAATCAATGACAAATTTTGACTTTGATAAATTGATCAAGAGATCATTACAAATTCCTGAAAATGATGTGAACCAAAAGTTATTCTGTGTGATCATATTCTCAAGCCTTAACATCAATATACAAATGTGCTTTTCTCACAATCCTTTGTTTATTGTTACGTGTATCTTTTTATATTTCAAATAGGAAATCCATATTTTTTTAATTGTTGCATGGCTAAATTTATGGTAAAGGAAAACTGCTTTCTGGTATCAATATAAATATTAATGGATGTCTAACTAATTAATTGTATATCCGTCAATGTGCATTTAATGAGAAGGCTACATTCAATATCACGCAGAGATTTTCTAAATTCCTTCAATATAAATAATATAAATAAAGTATGATTAAACACTCGACGATTAACATATTTTTACCCATTTTACAACATTTTGAGTTATATGACGTTAATTCTGATTTCAGAATTTGTTTGGCTTCGTAGCAAAATGTTTGGCTTCTCATTTTCATGTCAGTGGGGGGATGCGGGAGGTGTTAGGTTAAGATAACAATTTATAAAGTTTTAGCCCCACCATGGCGAAATCAAGTAGGTGAATGTTTGTAATATTTTTACATAAGGTCTGGGTAAACTACATGACATTTTACAGGGAACCTTTCAATGTGTATTTCTGAGCTGAAAGAGCATTATACCTCATTATAACATTTTCTTAATCCGTAAACACCGAATACAAAAAACATGACATAATACTTCCGAAACAAAGTAATAAAAAGAAATAGGAGCTACAAATTTACTTCCTACGAACAACAGTTTGTTTAGAAGATACTGACGGTAATATTTGGTGTGGTGGGCCCCGTGTTGGCCTTCTGCTTGGTGGAAATGACGTGCTATTAAATCCTTTAGGTTCATTATCTAAACGGCTTGAATCTAATTTAGCGACAGATAATAAGTTTCTTATATCTTTTACGTCCTGCTGAACAGCTTGATTTTGCTCCCTTAGATATTTCATCTCTGTCCATTGTTTTTGCATGATATCACGCATAAGTTCAATCTCAAATCTCAGCGATTTTGTAATTTGTTGAAGGTCTTCTTTGAATTTCGTTTTCATGTTTAGTTTTTCAGTTTCTAAAATTTTTATGCTATTTCCTTGAGACATTATGACGTCATGGGCCTGTTGCAGATCTTTTGACATCACTTTGACGTTTTGTTGAAAAGTATATAATTCCTTTTTCAGAGCACATATTTCCTTTTGAGTATTTTCGTAAGTTTCTCCGGAAACTAACTGTCTATTTTCTGACTCTAAATTTACAATTTCCTTTTGAGTTTCGATTAACCATGAAGCTGTTAATTCGACACTTTCTTTCATTTCATCTATCTGAGATTGTAACTGTGCCATCTTTGTCCTTTTTTCTTCATTTTCCTCTTCCAAGGCCGAAAGAGAACTTTCCTTGTTGTTAAGCTCAGTTTTAAGTGCATTTATTGTACTGTCTTTCGCCCTTATTTCAGATTCTGCTGACAACTTTACAGATTCCTGAAAGGTCTTGTGGTGTTTATCATCAAATTCCAGTCGTAGCATTAACGTCTCTACACACTTGCCTAGTTTTTGATTCATATCTACTAACTGTTCGACAACTGGGTATTGATTGTTATCCGATTCGTCTTCTGACCCCACATAATCGTCCACAGACTCTTTGATTTTCTCCTCTTGTGCAGTCTTGGAAAAAGACACTCCTTGCACGGACAAGCCGGGTATCTGTTATAAAAAAATTCTTTTATATTAATTTTGTATCACTCCAAACTTTTAAATAAATTACAAAACCTTTAAGCTTTAATTCGGGTAAGCCCTAACATAGTTATCAAATCAAATCAGTATTATAAGTTAACAGAAAATTATTTATGGAATATCATTCCATGGTCTAATTTTGCTTTTACAAACGTAGTGTTAAAAGTTTATTGTATGTGGGTAGTAATTGCATTATAACATATTTTGATCACAGAGAATTCCACAGCTTGAATAAAGGATATCGATGCAGTCTAAATATGTGCTATGCATCAATACTGGAAACATATAACATTGTCTTAGTGATTGTAATTTGAGTTCTTCCTTTATAAACAAAATATGTTTTTATACAATTAACTTTTGAAATGTCGACGTAGACATCGTGCTGGTATTTCCTGTAATTAGTCATATGGTAAACTGCACTGATAATGAAGATCCGGTCAGCAGGCTCGATATCATAAATAGCGCAAATTGGAAAATTTCTTCAACTCGTCCTCGAAAAAATATTGATCAGTCAGAAGGACGGTAAATTTTAGTTTAATTACTATCTTACAGAGTGAATTAAAACTTCAAGTTTTACGAAACTGGGACCATGGTGACATACGGCTTCTGCAGAATTTTTGCACTGTTCCTCTGTCTTTCTGTTTTACACAGTGTATCACTATTACTTACGGCTTATAACCCAGTACTATTAACTAGGAAGACTAGAGAAGACTTTGATAATCAAGTCCTCTGGCTTAAGTTTTATATAACTTCTCGAGATTTACCTCTTATCATTAGGATTTTCCTTAAATTAAAATTTTCCAACGATCTGATAAGTAAATATTTTATTTATTATGAAACCGCGCCCATGATCTGAATCTGTCACTACTTACGTTACATTGGTTTCACAGATAATACGAACCTATTACGCTTTCGTAAAATTAACCGGTTGAAATATATAACCTTATAAAAAACATGGCGTTCCATAATCTAGCAAGAAGTGCAAACCTTCCAATAGATTCGTGTTACTTATATTTGTTTTGGACTCGATGTTGTCATAGTATCGTGTTTGGTATATTTTTATTGAAACATGGCATGAGCCGTTTTTCTTTTAATTTCATATATATTTTGTTCTGAGTCGAATCATTGTTCTTTCGTCATAATAAACCCCCGGGTATGGTTATTTTTAAAGCATACTTACGTCTTTCTTACAAATGGACGCCATATTATATCACATTTTCAGCCTACAATAGACATACTGTATAAGTAACCCAACAGTTACAGTGTAGTCAATAATTATAAGTTAATTTATTAGTATGTTGCTTGGCTGTTCTACGAGTTTTAGCTATTTTCTAGACAAAAACAGGAAAAAAAAACAATAACACAAATGGAAGGTACCACAGGTAATATTGGAAAGTCGACCGAGGTAACAATTATGGTTGTTACACATGACGATGGGCCTCTAAGTGTCAGTCTTGCAGACGGACATCAACAGGATTTTAAACTTAATGGTGTTTACTAAGCGGATATATGCTGCTTACTTACTACTGACGACAACCAGACGGGGTTCCAGGTATTGGCCTGGGTTTATCACAACCAGACGGAGTTTGGGGGGGGGGGGGGGTGGCCTGAGTTTATCCCTGTTAACACGAGAAAGCAATGATGCATATCACCACGTGGAAATGATTAACTAAACATTACTTTCATGACTGTGAATTAGATTTTGGGGCCTCATTTATTAAAGAACAAATATTTAGACACACACGTAAATCAATGATATGTTGTTGGTCATGAAACTTGTTTAAAACATGTTAAAACAACAAACAAAACAAACAGTTGAAAGTATTCTCACATTAAAAAAACTAAACAACTCACCTGATATAATTAAGTCACTCGAATCTTTGTTTGTTTTTGTAGTTATTTTGGGTTATTTGTCATTAACTATCATCAATCCATTTAAAATTATAGCAAATTATATTTACAACGAAGACTTATATGTATATTTGGCGGTTTTCCAATGTATGTAATCTTTAAAGTTTTCCGAATAATACACAAGACATTTTTATCTTATTTTTAAAACTAAAATGAATTTAAAACGAAGCTATATGTATATTTCACAAGATTTAATGTTCTTAATAACCTGTTACATTATTACTATATACGATCATTTATAAGCTCTGTGGTGTCAATGACGGTGTAGATTATGTAAAATAAATTATGAACGTTTTAGTATTATGTGCATTGGTATAGTTATTTTTAAAGGTTTTAAAGTTTATGTATAAGGACGTTGTACAAGTAGAGTCGTCATTTTTATTACCCATTATCAAAAAGGATCACACATTAGCTTGATACCACTGTACCTAAGGTCTTTTCTAATATTACAATAAAGACTGTTAAGACTATTAATAGTCATGTCAGTTTGTTTCAGCGTTCGCTGAGTTTTATTGTTAATACACATATCAGTTTTGTTTCAGCGTTCGCTGTTAGATATACAATCATGTACCACAACACAATCATGTCCTTTACGTCCTTAATTGACGAGACTCCCTATGCCTCCAGTTATTCGCTTTATTGGATCTTTAGTAGGAAAATTCATTTAATTTTTCGAATTGACTAATCTCTAAACATCTGAATTAGATTTAAATTTCAATTTAAATGTCAGACTATGTACTTCTTTAATTGTTGTAGTAAGAAACTCTTAATGTTCGGATTCTTTAACCCTTATATTACAATTTCCTGTACTGGAATGAACTCGGAACTTTTTTGTTTAACATGTAAGAATTACGTGTACCTTTAATTTAACCTTTCGTCGTTTCGTAAAAACGCGTGGGCGTCTATAGTAAAAGTTAGCTTGTTTTAGGTTTTTGCTTCCATATCCAGTGTTTTTCATTTTGATAGTTATTTTTTATAGTAAATTGTGACCTTATTTTAAACGTTGTAGTCGATTTTGTTTGTTCGCGCTTTAAATATCGTTTGCAATTGACGCTGGAAAAGTATCACGTCCTAAAACCATTGCACGCCACGAAAGCTATCAATAGGACAAAAACTGCTAACTTACAAAAGTAAAATTCCCATAGAAAAAGGTCACAGGCAATTTGTGACACAATATGAAATATGGACAGGTCATCGTGGATATGTTTTTTCTACTGGATTTTCGAAATAAAAAGGTACAATGGGGTGGAATGCAAAAGAAAAAAAATCAACTCCACGGGGTTTTGATTTTTACTACACATGTAGTTATAAAGTGGTGTGTTCTGTGGTAATTGTAACAGATACACTCTTCAATTGCGTGAGTGTGTAGTCTAAATATTCAGAAGAACATATAAAAAGACAAAGATAAATAAATTCCTAAACATTAAGAACTGTAGGCAAAACAGTACCTTTAGGACGGATCTTCAACAAACTTTTGACATTCTAATGAGTCCCATTGGTACCAATCTCCCAGCCGCTGACTTGTTTTTTGTGCTCGCATTAGGTCGAGTTCCTTAAAAGTATATTTTAGAAAATAAAATAGACGTTGACCCAGATTCTTATTTTCACATTTCGCTATATAAATGATGTCTGGTCACTAAAGTTCTATAACTATTTACATTTAATGTACCAATGAAGCTTGACCAATTCTACGGTCTCTAATATTACAGTCTTTTAGCAATAAACTCGAGAGGAAAACTACAAGCTTCACTTAAGTGTGATAACTAAATTGGTGGGCTATAAATAAACAATAAATAAATAACTTTTATTTTGAGTCGGCATATATATACGCAACAAGAAAACATAAGCACTAATGTGCTTTTGACCGACATAAATAACAATATCAAATAATGCAGTATCACATAGTATGCACAATAAATAAGTAAGTTAAGAGACATACAAGAGACATATATACGAAGAACTGGCTAGGAAAACAGGATGAGATGAGATTATTATGAAAATAAATAACTAGCAACTAAAAATATAGTAGAATATAAGCTAGCAAACTAAAAAAGCTAAATTGGTAATAATCTAGATGGTATCAGCACATATAGCACAGTTGTTTCCATTCCAAGATTTAATTATGTTCTTAAACTGATTCAAATTTGAGGATTTTCTAAACTCATCAGGTAGGTCATTCCATAAAACAGCAGCGGCATATTTAAATATTTAAAAGAATTCTTACCATAGGTAGTTGTTCGTATACGAACGTATATGTGCGTTTAAGCACATTGAGTTATTGAGAATACTCTAGGTATGTCTACAGTATTGGAATATATAAAATTATAATTTGAGTTTTTAAAAACAACAAGGTCATGTAAACAAGGTGGCGATAATTTATATAAAATCTTAAAACATTCAATAGCCATCGTACGCATCCTTCTGATCTTAAGTGATGGTACTTTCGCCCTATCAAATAACTCAACATGTGTACTCTTGTAGTCATCATATATGAATCGAAAGGCCCTCTCTTTAATTTTCTCCAATTTAGCAGAATTCCTTTTAGTGCAGAAATGCCAAGCCAGAGGACAAATAATTAAAGTTTGAAACAATAAAGGTATAAAAAAAACGGTGAGCTTGTTCAATTTTGAAAGAAAACAACCAATGCGTTTAAGCACATTGAGTTGTTGAGAAGCCTTACGACATATATTTTTAATATGTTGATTAAAATTTAATTGGTAATCTATATCGATCCCCAGTAATTTTATTATATCATCACACGTTATTACAGCTGACTCAATATTAAAAACTGGCTCCATATCATATGTTTTATTACAGGGTAAGCTTGCATACAGTTAATTTTGAGGAGCTCTATTGCCTTCATTGTCATTATGTATAAATATATATGCCGAGTCTTAATAAAAATTACTTTACTTTTACTTGAGCTTCTTGTCAAGTCATGTTCATTGTAGAACACATATTCTAACAAGCGACAACAGTTACAAGTCCGGAGCACCCTTGATTTTATTGGGCTCAATCCTGGTTTTGTCTTATTTGTTTATTTGTTAGGTTTTCTACTCGCGTTGAGAAATCAGGTTTCTTATCTTTTTCTTAAAATATAACAAAAAAGTCTATTGAGCGAAATATATATTATATATTATTATACAATTCCTGACGTCGATATAGGACGCCATTTTGATTTCTCAACCAGAGGAAATGTTATATTTATTAAGCCGCTATGCGATATGAATATACATTTTTGCAACAAGCGTATCTTTTCAAAATATGTGTTAAACACCACATAAGTAGTACTTATTTCTGAAGCTCGTCGATTCGCACAGCGCGTACACACTTATCCTGTATGTCTACTGGCGGTCGCACAAGTACATTACGAAATTACACAAAGTAGTTTCTTTAGAAAGCATAGCTAAAACTAGTTAATAGTCAATGACTGTTAATCACATACAAATAAAAAATCAACCTATTAAAGGTGCTCTAACAGAACGATTGCAGGACAAATAGACTTTCAGACAGTTACGACTAGTCGTTACGATCTAGATGTCTTACATCCACAAAGCACAGCACTCCTTAACACGAGTCCTCAGGTGTCCCATCAAAAGAGGTTGATTGTGTATTGGTACATCCCACACGTCACTGGGAGGAATGTCGGGCCTTATTTACCACATCCGATGTTCTTTTGGTGAATTTTATTTTGTGTTTTATTGGTTGCCGGGTTCAGTATAGATAAATAAATTAAGAATCGCTACGCTACGTGTTGTGTAATAATTGCAACAATTCGTATGAAACATAAACTTCACATATTAAATATTAAATTAGAAATGTAGGTTTTATAACGATTGTTGTAACGTCAAGGTATCAATGTTAATGAAGGTATTTAACTTGTCACCACGTGTTGGTCACGATGTACTTGTGACAATACTGTTTCACGATAATTGGTGATTTGTGTGGACTAGACAATTGCTAGCCAAGAGAAATCCATCTATTGATGTTAAAAATACAGCTTTTACCGAAGTAAAAGGTCTTGAGTAAATAGTTTACCTGTAAGAAATGTTTTCATCAAACTTCTCAAATTGAAATTTTCCTCAAATTTGAATTTTCAAGCAATCTGATTGGTCAATATTTGGGTTTAGGATAAGTTGAGGAAATCTTAGAATTTGAGATGTTTTATGAAACCGGGTCCAGGAAAATTACTTCTGTCAGTTACATACAGATTAGTCCCACCCCTTACGAAATAACTCACGAAATTCCTTACGTCAATTGATTTACCCGCTCATGAGCAACTTTGTTCTGCCAGTACCTAAGCTTATATTTTATCGCCACTGCATTGGTCTAGCCCGTAGGCAGCAGTTACCGTTTCAGTTAGCAAAAATAGGGGAAAGTATAATTTTAATTAGATTGCTGGACTTTGAACATGCGATTGACAAATTTTACCATCATATTCAAGTGATTGACAAGTAAACCCTAAATGGGAAGACACCACCGGAGTAATAGAATATATATAGAGGGTTGTCAGAGTACCGGGTATAGAAGATATATAGAAGTTCGTCAGAGTACTGGAGTCGTAAGGTTGTCAGAGTACCGGAGTCGTAGGGTTAGAGTACCGGAGTCATGGGGTTGTCAGAGTACCGGAGTCATGGGGTTGTCTGAGTACCGGAGTCATGGGGTTGTCAGAGTACCGGAGTCGTAGGGTCAGAGTACCGGAGTCATGGGGTTGTCAGAGTACCGGAGTCGTAGGGTTGTCTGAGTACTGGATTGGTAGGGTTGTCAGAATATCGGAGTCGTAGGGTTGTCAGAGTACCGTAGTCGTAGTGTTAAAGTACCGGAGTCGTTGGGTTGTCAGAGTATCGGAGTCGTAGGGTTGTCAGATTATCGGAGTTGTAGGGTTGTCAGAGTACCGTAGTCGTAGTGTTAAAGTACCGGAGTCGTAGGGTTGTCTGAGTACTGGATTGGTAGGGTTGTCAGAGTATCGGAGTCGTAGGGTTGTCAGAGTACCGTAGTCGTAGTGTTAAAGTACCGGAGTCGTAGGGTTGTCTGAGTACTGGATTGGTAGGGTTGTCAGAGTATCGGAGTCGTTGGGTTGTCAGAGTATCGGAGTCGTAGGGTTGTCAGATTATCGGAGTTGTAGGGTTTTCAGAGTCTTAAGAGTAATAGGTGGTAAACGAGCCTGCTGCACCACTATTAACAAACTGGTTTATCTAATCTGTTAACAACAAATATAAATACATAAATAATAAATAAATAAATAAATAAATAAATAAATAAATAAATAAATAAATAAATAAATAAATAAATAAATAAATAAATAAATAAATAAATAAATAAATAAACCTTACATCTATACTATAAGAACTCAAAAATCAACCTTTTTGTATTACATGTAATATAAACTAAATCTTGTTTAAGTGCATTCGTTCTAATTTAAAATTGTTGGTTAGAACATTATAACTTAAGGCAATCGATTGTACTTTATTATCGTTTACATTTAATATGGAAGAAAAATGTCTTGTCGCCTAGAAAAACGCCTATACGCAAATAAGGATCGCTTATGAAGTTATTCCGAGTTTAAAAATTCCATTTATTTGTCGACTGGCGCAGTAAACAACTTGAAATATTCTGAACCAAATTTTAATTTAAAAAATGACACAAACTTGATACATCGAAATACAATTTGAGTAAATAACGAATGACGTCGATCTGTTCAGAAGCAAAAGGCGTGTTTCAAAGTACAAGGTAACCTGTTGCATGCATACTTTTCATCAAGGTTAGGATGATTTAATATTTGCTGCGGATCTGCTGTACAAGAAGACAAAAATCCTAAAGACAAATTCAGAGTTGTGTTAATAGCCGTTTAAAAATATTGTGTCAATGCTGAATAAACAAACAAATCCTAGGAGAAATCTTATATTAAAACATGACGTTTTGTTGTCAACTATGTGGAAAATTTTAAAAGTGTTATTTTGATATCAGACATTGCAAATCTTTAAGTTCTTTACAACAGAGATTGTGAAGAGGAACCTTCCATGTAGATAATCTTTTTGTAAACACTTCAACAATGTTTAAAGACCTGAATCTAGTCCTTAAAGGTCTTTATCAAGTCAGACAACAAATGTTGAAAATAAAAAAAGTTTTATGGTTAATATCTTTATTTAAAAAATGTAAATGCATGTATATTTATATAGAAATTTATATAAAAATTTGATATTAACCCTGTATTTCTGATGTTTCAGAAATCCGCTGGATAGATATATTATATGGTTACATGTATCACAATACTTAGACGTTTGTAAATAAATTACTTACTGTGACTGTATGACAAGTAACTTTGTCATCCTATATAATATATACAAAAATGCTTAATTAGATTACTGTCAAATTAATACGTATCGGTTACGAAAATTACATCGTCACACGCTAGTACACATGTACTATGTCTATGTCTACGATTCACCCTGTTAATGAAGCTATATTTTTATATAGCGGATTTCGCCGAGGGGTCAAGACCGCTGGACATATTGCGGGCGAATTGGTGCAACAGTGTGACAACGGTGTGAGTTCGAATCCCGCTGAGGGAAAACTAAAATTTGACAGTATTAAAAATTTAATTCGAACAGTGTTGGGCTTAATTTGTAGGCGTATATATAACTTCATGAGTTCTACTTCTAGTTGTTTCATCCTCTATGTTGTCTAGATTCTTCACTTCTACCTGTTTCTGGAATCAAAGTGCTTCATTATAAGTAAAATATGACAACATCTAGTATCTTCAGTGTACTTCCGTCAAATACACAGCAATGCAACAGTTGATGGTTATGGGTTTGAAAAAACATCTGTAGCCTTACAAAATCGCTCAAAGGTCTCCAGAAATCAAGCCATATAAAGACTGTTAAGCAGAACTAAAATGATGGTCAATGCATATTAATATTGAGCATATAGTTGACTGATCCACACAGAAATACAATTAAATTTAATGTCACAGCATTACAAATATAAGGTGTGGAGTATAAATGTTAACAACATAACAGCAACAAACAAGTTTGAGGATGCCACTGTTCATAGTTTCAATCTAATGCTATTGAATTTATCTGTGGAAGTGTGTTCCAGTTTTAACACAAAAAAGATCATCTGTTATCATTATTACCAGACCCCAACACAAATGTAAATTATAATCAGTGGACAGACGAAGAAAGTGTAGAATTGCATTTAAGCTTACTGAAAAATACATGCATGTATTTCAACGTGCATGTTTGTAATATTCACAAACATAAAAGTATTTCATCCTGACATAGAAAAGGGAAAACAAGTAAACGTGGCCAATTGGTCCATGACTATGTCAGAGTTTTGACCCTTTATACTCGCCATGCATATAATGTCCGAATGAAATACTGCAGGTAACTGACAATAAAGATTAATTGTTAAGTCCGTGGAAATTCAACTATTTCTTACAAATGTTCATAGTTATTTGAGGCCTAGAAAGATCGGACAAATAAGAAGAGTCTACTACGAAGGGGGCAGTTCCCTTTATCTTAAAGTAAAATTGTCTTGACACAAAGATATAGTATATAGAAAATAGGGTTTGTATCTGTAAATTTTCTGAGTCTGTCCCCATTTTCTTAGGTACTTTGTTACAACAAAGTTTGGCATTACATTTTGATTTTATCTGCTACGCTCGATAGTTGGAAATTATCTCCTTCTCAGACAATCGTTTTTACTTTGGTCATGTTTTAACTACTCCAATTTCCTCCTTGATCTTACAAACACTGTAGCTTTTTAGTCGGTATAAAAGCTCTTCATATGTTATGTTTGTAATTTTATATGTCCAACTTAAAATAAAAATTCTGTCTGTCTGTCATGGACACAGCTTGTTAGAAATTGTGACAAAATACCGTTTTCCAGAGACCAATTGTGTCGGGCTGTGCAACATCTCTAACACGCCCTTCACTTTGTTGTCACATTGAAACTTTGCAATCCTTTTTTGGGTCGGTTTTTTTTAATTAATTTATTTGATACATATTTTCAGTCGTACAGAAGACGACAATTTGAATCAGTTAATGTGTTTCCTCTTGGTTCGGTTTGATTGTAAAGTCCCGAGATATCGAAAATACCACAAAAGTAACAAACGGAACACCAACGGTAAGAAATCCGGATTTGTTTCGATATTTTGGAGACAATAAAAAGTCTTGAGTCAACGTTTTCTCGGGTCTGTCGCGTTAGTGCAAACAAACATAATTTTGACTTTAATTGGCCTTATAATTTCTGTCTAGTTGGTGTTTACATATGGTAATCGCACTATAGTTTCATCATCCACTTTGGTGTAACTCACGGAAATCTCTTTAGTTCCACCCCGCTGGTTATTACTCATAGGAACCGCTAGTCTCGATCACCCAGACGCATATATAATAGCGTCTGGGATCACCTTGTTGTAATTTCGCTACCAATAGGTGGAGACAAAACAATGATTCTATTTTTAGGGCCCTATTTTTAAACCAGGAAAACCATGCATACTTATAATATGACGTCACATTCAGATTCACTCTTGATTGTGCACAACAATAATATTTGTTTAATTAATTGATAAAGTTATATTTTATAAAAATATTCAAATGTAAACTTTGGCACAATTTTTTTATACACTTCTTGATATGAACGGAAGTAATTTTTTAGATAATAAAAATATCATCCAATCAAAAATTACGCCCAGTTTTGGGCGTAATGGTAACGAGTTCAATATAGACATGAATCCAGACGCACAAATGTAATTAAGCGTCTGGATGATCGAGACTAAGGAACCGCTTCAGTTCTGATCAGTCTGTGTTTACTCGTGAACCGCTTTAGTTCCGGCCAGCAGGTGGTTACTCATGTGAAACGCTTTAGTTTCATCATGGTTGATGTTTACTAATGGGAATCGCTTCAGTTCCGGTCGTTTTTTTTATTTGTTAATACCTTTAGTTCCACCTAGCTTCTTATATTCATGGAAATCGCGTTAGTTCATGTTTATTTGTGGGAACCGCTCTAATTCCGGCTAGTTGGCGTTTACTCATTGGAACCGCTTTAGTTCCGGTCACTTGGTGTTTACTCATGGGAAGCGCTATAATTAATATGCCACTGACTTTTCGTCATGGGTGCATTAAAATAGATTTGCTATAATATTCAGTTTTGTACATTTATAAATAACAAGAATAATATCTGCATAAATTATAACAAGACTAATAAAACAGTTTAAAAACCGCTTTGGTTCCGGACATCCAGTTGTTACTCTCGTGAATCGCTGTAGTTCCATCATGGTTGCTATTTGCTCATGGAAACCGCTTTAGTTGCGGCCTGTTAATGTTAACTCGTGGGAAGCGCTTAAGTTCCGGTCAGTTGGTGTTTACTCATTCGAACCCCCTTATAAACTTTTTTATACATTGATAAATTGACCTTGGAAGCATTGACGACATTTCATTTGAATTCCGCTCTTAAACAATACGTATCATATAAATTGGGGCTTTAAAAGATGTTTTAAATCTTATTTTGAGTTCAATAGTCATTTTAGTTCTTATTTGGGCTGACGGCAAATACCTATTCTTTGAATACTTAGATGTTTCGTTGCCACATAGATTTCGCCGTTTATTAAACAGTGAAACACTTCTATACTTTCTAGGAACCGGACTTTACCCAGTTTGAGGAACACACAACAGTGTATTCAAATTCTTAAATGTTTAGCCTATGTTACCTGAAAACGTCTAAATCTCCAGTTACATTTCATAGAATACATTAATCAATTCAATGCTCAAAGAAAGATAACCAATGTTAACTTGGATTATTATGGTCTAAAATTTAGACTAGTTATCTTTCTTGTCATGTGTTTTAAAAGATATTTCCCATATAAAAAGTAATTAAATTTCTTAATAAAAATTAACTGTCACTACAATATGCAATGACAGTATCGCTCGGAATAACATCGGAATATAAAGGCTATGCTCATATGTGTTAAATAAGCACAACCCAATGGATGTCGGTTCTAATACAAGTCTTTAGGAAAATGTACAGCGTGGTTGACTCGGTATACAACCGTCTACATTGTTTTTTAAATGAACGATGGAGTTTTATTAGCACGTTTGATAATTTTCGCTAGCCTAGGGTTATGATCCGATACTCTTATCTTCGGATCGTAACCCTTGGCTAGCGAAGATGCGTTTGATACATTTTGATGATATTTTGTCTAAAAATTGCGCAAAATTATTTTGCCGGTTTCTTACACGATGTTGTACTTTCAGTCCGAGAACCCTCTGCCGTCCAAAGCTTTTTGGACTTTTATGGGAGGGTGGGACGTCAGAGGCCTCTCTACAGGCAAAACAGCGGATTTTGCGACACGGGTCTGAGTCGGCACATTTCACAATCTCAAGATTGTAAAAACATGTTCGTATGGTTCAGCTATATATAAATCGCTTCTCGAGATATTTTTCTTCATGAAAATCATCGTCTTTACTTGAATCAAGCTTATTTTAGCGTCGTTTTCATCACAACACCAAAAATGAAAGTAAAATGGCGGAGGAAGTATGTGTGTTATGGAGCGCCTTGTAGAAATGGAAATACATTAGATTGATTGAAGGTTAGATGACGATTTTCTTGGAGAAAAGTATCCTTAAAAAGCAATTTATGTATAGTTAAACCACTAGTTAATTTTTAAAAACACTGAGGGAATGTGAAATGTTAGTTTTAAGTACGATAGGTTTCACTTGACCTTGCAGATCTCGAGTTTGCACATGTTTCAAACAAAATACTGTAACATCGCCTTCTTTGAAACGTCTACAATAATTGACCAGTATGACACAACACCCTTTTACGAATTAGCTAATAGTCAGCAACTATCCCTTAACCAGAAAATCGTCAAACTAGACGCATGCTCGGTGATATCGATACTTATAATATAATGAAAAGTAGACAAATTTATGTCATGATTATACTCATTAATATTTCCGATAGGTGCCGCACAAATTAAGTAGGAGAATAAAATGTTTCCCAAAGGTTAAGTGAATAGCAGAAAATAATAATTAATATGTCCGTACTTTCATGAGATCTACTCCTTTATCACCAACAAAAACATAGAATGAATAATCTTACCCTCGCGGTTTTTTTGCGTGGGTACGAATTAAGTCCCATTACTCGTAATCAAATAAAATCAATCATGTTGCCATTTTATAAACTTCTTTGACAGTTATTTGCAAGTTCACTTTAATCATGGACAGTCGTCCCTGCTTTTAATTTGTTTTTGGGCGATTTTCAGCTATATCATGGAGTCCATTTCCATTGGGGAGGAACCAAGTTTACTTTCTGATATTTTACTAAGCAAACTGTCATCTTAATTGACTGTAGTAGAATGTAGTAGAAACAAGTTTTAAGAATGCTAAAAGCTGACACAACAGATGTCCACGTCTAGTAGTAAAGTTGCAGGTGTTTATTATTCGGCTTAGACGAATGAATGTCAAAGGGAAGTAATTGTTTGTAGTTTTATGGGACACCATACAGTTAGTGGGTAGTTTTGAAGTAAATACGGATGTTATTTTTGTATTTGACAAGTTAAGTTTTAACCATGTACCATGGCAATACTATGGTGCTGAAATTGTACGAGAATAACACGAAGCCAACTCTCCTGACAGATTATTGGTAAAAAATGTATGTTATAAAAACTGCAATACTCCGTTTTCAAGACAAATAGTTAGATGTATCACATCAAGTTATTTATGATTTTTTGTGGGATACTTTTCTCAACACACCGTATTTTAACATAGTGTGAACGCCATAAAACGGTATAAAACTCGACCCTTCCTTAAATTTATGTTTAGTATGAGCTTTGCACCGTGGCAGAACACAGAACAGGTTTCGTTTTACAGCGTCTTTCGTAAGCCGTCCCAATTCGTTTCCAATATTGCTGCTTCCCACTAAATGTGCCCTAAATTTTTATGAAATAATATCAAGTGACCAGTATTACAATTTCCACCTGATTTAACGAGAGCCACTCTATCTTGAAAACGACATATTTAACCTGACGTTTAATTGTTGTGGTACGTGAATATCTACAATAATGCATTAGTCAGCTGTCAAATATAAGCAAAAGAATAAAATTAACACGCCTTATTACACCTAGCATGTCGACGATTAAACCCTTGCAGTCTCGACACTCCTTATTACACCTAGCATGTCGACGATTAAACCCTTGCAGTCTCGACACTCCTTATTACACCTAGCATGTCGACGATTAAACCCTTGCAGTCTCGACACGCCTTATTACACCTAGCATGTCGACGATTAAACCCTTGCAGTCTCGACACTCCTTATTACACCTAGCATGTCGACGATTAAACCCTTGCAGTCTCGACACTCCTTATTACACCTAGCATGTCGACGATTAAACCTGTGCAGTCTCGACACTCCTTATTACACCTAGCATGTCGACGATTAAACCCTTGCAGTCTCGACACTCCTTATTACACCTAGCATGTCGACGATTAAACCCTTGCAGTCTCGACACGCCTTATTACACCTAGCATGTCGACGATTAAACCCTTGCAGTCTCGACACTCCTTATTACACCTAGCATGTCGACGATTAAACCTGTGCAGTCTCGACACTCCTTATTACACCTAGCATGTCGACGATTAAACCCTTGCAGTCTCGACACTCCTTATTACACCTAGCATGTCGACGATTAAACCCTTGCAGTCTCGACACGCCTTATTACACCTAGCATGTCGACGATTAAACCCTTGCAGTCTCGACACGCCTTATTACACCTAGCATGTCGACGATTAAACCCTTGCAGTCTCGACACGCCTTATTACACCTAGCATGTCGACGATTAAACCCTTGCATTTTAGACACTCCTTATTACACCTAGCATGTCGACGATTAAACCCTTGCAGTCTCGACACGCCTTATTACACCTAGCATGTCGACGATTAAACCCTTGCAGTCTCGACACTCCTTATTACACCTAGCATGTCGACGATTAAACCCTTGCAGTCTCGACACTCCTGTACACCTAGCATGTCGACGATTACACCCTTGCAGTCTCGACACTCCTTATTACACCTAGCATGTCGACGATTAAACCCTTGCAGTCTCGACACTCCTTATTACACCTAGCATGTCGACGATTAAACCTGTGCAGTCTCGACACTCCTTATTACACCTAGCATGTCGACGATTAAACCCTTGCAGTCTCGACACTCCTTATTACACCTAGCATGTCGACGATTAAACCCTTGCAGTCTCAACACTCCTTATTACACCTAGCATGTCGACGATTAAACCCTTGCAGTCTCGACACTCCTTAGTACACCTAGCATGTCGACGATTAAACCCTTGCAGTCTCGACACGAGTAGATTATAATTCTCTGGATTTAGGTCTTCGTCCTGTTAAAAATGACAAAAACTGAACGGAGGGTACACCGTGTCGGAAATAACACTGAACGCCGTGTACCCCATGCCGACATAACACTGAACGCCGGGTATCACATGTCGGAATAACATTGAACGTTGGGTACAAAATATCAGAATAACACTGAACTGTGGGTACCCCATGTTGGAAAACACTAAACGCTAGGTAATACATGTCGTTTGGTGCTGAAGTTTGGTACCCGATGTCGGAAATACAACTGAATTCCAGGAACCACATGTCGGAATAACATTTAACGTTTGGTACATCAAGACGGAATAACACTGAACGCCAGGTAATGCATGTCGAAATAACATTTAACGCTGGGTAGCACATGTCGGAATTAAAACTGAACGTTTGGTACCTCAATACTATCGATTATTGAATTTGACATAGGTTGACATATTTTTATCAACCCAAAGAAAATTATATTTACTGAGCCGTTAGACGAGGTAAATATATTTTTATGAGGGTTGATAAAAATAAATGTCAACCTATGCTAAAGTCGACAAATGTTTTATTATATGAATGATTAAATGAATGAATTTAATATGAAAGTCTAGTTCAACGTTTATTCAGACAACAACATCATACATATCTATTTTAAGACACTTCCAGGCTTTTGGAATCTATTTTTAGGATACCCCAGGGTGACATAAATTTTGAGCGTACTTGGCTTGACAGCTGGTTCTATTTTAAGCCCATTTTAGGTTGTTCTCATTCTAAAACATTACTTATGAAGGCAGTTTAAGCCAATCAAATAAACGAATTTTTATAGTCATATAATAATGAACGTTGTGTACCCCAATAACACTGAACGCCAGGTACAACATGTTGGAAATAACACTTAACGCCGGGTACCACATGTCGAAATAACACTGAACGTTGCGTATCTCCTGTCGAAAATAAAACTGAATGCTAGGTACCTCATGTCGCAAAAAACACTGAACGCTGGAAACTCCATGTCGCAAATAATACTGAACGCCGGTAACCTATGTCGGAAATAATACTGAACGCCGGGTACTCTTTGTCCGAAATAACACTGAATGACGGATATCCCATTTTATTTCCCCTTTTAATTTGACCGCGTTCTCACGTCGAAAACATAACTAGTTATGTTGTCTACGGACAAATTCACAGACAGTTATTTTACCCACGTGCAGTTTTGAGCGTTTGAGCGGGAAAACAGTTATTGCTCTTAATATATAATTTATTTTAATACCAGTTTCCATAGCAAATTATAATAATACTGAACGTCGAGTGCACCACGTCTGAAACAACACGGTACTCCGGATACAATATGTCGGAATAACACTAAACGGCGGGTACCTTATGTCGGAAGAAACGCTGCAAAATGCAGACGGAAAGTAATAAATGCCGGATAGATACCCCATGTCAAAAATAACAATGACAAATAACAAATAGCATACCCCATGTCGGAAATAACAATGAACGCAGGGTACGTGCCGCGTGTTGCAAATGACACTGGATGCCGGATACCCCATGTCCGAAATAACACCGAACTCCGAATACAATTTGTCGGAATAATACTAAACGCCGGGTACCTAATGTCGGAAGAAACTCTGCAAAATGCAGACTTAAAGCTATAAACGATACCCCATGTCCAAAATAACAATGAACGCAGGATACCCCATGTAGGAAATAAGAACAAACGCCTGGCACCACATGTCAGAAATAACACTGAACGTCGGAAGTAACACTGAATGTTGGGTAACTCTTGTCGGAAATACACTAAACGCCATGTACCCGATGTCGGAAACAAGAAGTAACGCCGGATACCACATGTCGGAAATAACATAGAACTATGGGTAACACATGTCGGAATAACACTGAATGTTGGGAACACAACGTCAAAAAAAAAAAACCAAACGCCGAACACCCCATGTCGGAAAATAGAATGAACGACTTATATGTACGTATATAAAGACATGAATTAAGTTGTGTGCGTAATATTCCTTACATTTACTCATACCGTCATGGAAATAATTTAATACACGTTAGACCCCTTCAAAGTTGTAACAGAATATACTGCATTAGCATAAACAGTCTCCGTCTATGACATTTATGACATACACCAAATTATATTTTTAGGTTTCTTATTATCCACGTAATTAGCTAATTTTTACTAATAATTTGCTTCTAATTTTCCAATTTAATATCGAATAAACAAATCACAGACAAATTGACCACGAGCTACATAGAAATCTATAACTAGTAACAAATAGATATACAGTCCATAAATAGATTTTGACAAGTAACTTTAGACTATTATAGGATTAAACACAGGGTTTTAGGAAATTATCAATGTGTAAACTCCGGCGACTCACTCACAAACTAAATAAAGTCCGAAATGTCGATTACACAGAAAAAATATATAGTTTGGGATTATATATTGTAATTTCGCTACCAATAGATGGAGACAAAACGATCTTTCTATTTTTAGGGCCATATTTTTAGATCAGACATGTCATTAATTATAAAATAATGTCACATGCAGTATGCTTCTATTGTTTAATTAATTGATAAATTAATATTAAATAAAAATATTCAAATGTCAGCTTTGGAACAAACTTTTTTATACACTCTTCGTATGAACGGAAGTAATTTGTTTAAGCAATCAAAATATCATCCAGTCAAATTCTTACGCCACGTTTAAGGCGTAAGGCGCAATGATAACGATTGCAATATAGAGATCAATCCAGACTTTAAAAATGAAGTTAAATCGTCTGGATGATTGAGACTAAAGGATTGCAAGTTTTACTACCGGATGTCTGGGGTTTTCTCCGGGTACTCTAGCTGGTTTTCCTCCCTAATAAAAACTGGACGTCAAGATAAAGCTGTAAAGCTAAAAGTGGCGTTAAACACCATTCAAACAAACAAAAACAACCAACTGGTCTGGTCTAGATGGTCTGTATTTTGAACTAGAGCCAGTAAGCTTTGGAACATACTTTTTTATACACTCTTCGTATGAACGGAAGTAATTTGTTTAAGCAATCAAAATATCATCCAATCAAATAAATCTTACGCCACGTTTAAGGCGCAATGATAACGATTGCAATATAGAGATAAATCCAGACTTTAAAAATGAAGTTAAATCGTCTGGATGATCGAGACTAAATAACAACCAACTGATCTGGTATGGATTATCTGTATTTTGAACTAGAGCCAGCGCAAAGAATTATGTTTATTGTTCAAAACTGTAAAATATGTACAGCCTTCAAAATCAAAAAATTAAAAGTACAGTAAATTACGCCATTGTGTCTTTAGGTATGACAGCAACAGCGAACAACTTTGCTTTGACAACATTATCACGGCTTTAAACACTGAATGGCTAAACAATTCTGCTTGAATTTATTCTTTACGCATTAAAATTACACACAACACGGAAATATTAATTCGGATAAAGATTTCCTTTTCCTTTTGCATTAAATGCGCGTTGTCGTAGTAATTAGTCCGGTAATTTTGTTTGTTTAATGTCAATAATGTTCTAAAACATGACCTATTAATACAATCAATTCAACACAATGAAGGTGATAAGGAAATCAAAATGTTTGATCCCAGATTACAACAGTAGGATGAAATGGTTTATACAAAATAACATTCAACTATCGACAATTCCTTCCATATCTTGACACAACAGCAATATTGGCCTCGTAAATTTCTCAAATTAAACAAGCAATTTTCATTATATTGAATATCCTGATGCATGTAATTAGAACGGTTTTCTATAAATCAATTCTCCTGATACCACATTTTAAGTGATGATCTAGTCTCGGCTTTTATGTCTGACATGTATTTGTACATATTTTATAAGCCTCTAAATATTAATATAGGTTTTTTGAAAATTCTGAAAGTTACAACGAAAACTAATATAAAAAGCTATTCATTTATATGGTAACTGACAGTCGGATAAGCGAAATGTGCATACGAACAATCTGTGCATTTCCTACTCAGACAGTTCTAAATGAAATCAATTATATCTCCGTAAGGAAGTGCTATTTGATGGTTTCTTTGATAGCTTTTACAATAACTATACTCGTTATGTCAGGACAATTGTCGATACAGTTTTATAGCCTATATTACCAACGTTTATGTTATTTTGATTGCGGAAATTACTACAGTTTTATTCTTGACTTCACGCCATATGTTTACAATTGCCGCAATACCTCGCAGCAAATTGAAAGCAATTTATCAATTTTCCTGAACAAAATATAAATTGAATAGACTTTTCGCTCTGAATTTTTTGTAGATCTGTAAAACACACCAGTCTAAATGCAACCAAGTTTTACAAATTTAAGTAGGCCAATTTTCTTATGCTGTTATTTGAAGTTTGACGTCAATTTCAGTAACCTTTTCGCAGCAGGAAGATTGTTGTGTAGACTGGTGTCAGATTCTGACGTTGATACAACACACGTCAAGTATCTTCATTGCAGCAGGACGATTATGTGTTGTAGACTGGAGCAAGGGTCAGCCTTTGATACAATACACGTCAGATTTTCATTCCAGGAGAGAGATTATGTCTTGTAGACTGGAGTCAGGTTCTGCCTTTGATACAACACACGTCAAGTTTTCATTGCAGAAGGACGATTATGTGTTGTAGATTGGAGCAAGTTTCAGCCTTTGGTACAATACATGTCAGATTTTCATTGCAGGAGGACGATTATGTGTTGCAGACTAGTGTCAGGTTCCGCCTTTGGTAAATACATGTCAGGTTTTCATTGCAGGCGAGAAATTATGTGTTGTAGACTAAAGCCAGGTTCTGCCTTTGGTAAAATGTCAGGTTTTCATTACAGGATAGAATTGTGTGTTGTAGACTGGAGTCAGGTTCTGCCTTTGGTAAATACATGTCAGGTTTTCATTGCAGGAGAACGGTTATGTGTTGTAGACTGGTGTCCGGTTCCGCATTTGGTACAATACACGTCAGGTTTTCATTACAGGCGAGAGATTATGTGTTGTAGACTGGAGTCAGGTTCTGCCTTTGGTACAATACATGTCAGGTTTTCATTACAGGCGAGAGATTATGTGTTGTAGACTGGAGTCAGGCTCTGCCTTTGGTACAATACATGTCAGGTTTTCATTGCAGGAGAGAGATTATGTGTTGTAGACTGGAGTCAGGTTCTGCCTTTGGTACAATACATGTCAGGTTTTCATTACAGGTGAGAGATTATGTGTTGTAGACTGGAGTCAGGTTCTGCCTTTGGTAAATACATGTCAGGTTTTCATTGCAGAAGAGAGATTATGTGTTGTAGACTGGAGTCAGGCACTGCCTTTGGTAAATACATGTACATGTCAGATTTTCATTGCAGGATAGAGATTATGTGTTGTAGACTGGAGTCAGGCACTGCCTTTGGTAAATACATGTCAGGTTTTCATTGCAGAAGAGAGATTATGTGTTGTAGACTGGAGTCAGGTTCTGCCTTTGGTACAATACACGTCAGGTTTTCATTGCAGGAGAGAGATTATGTGTTGTAGACTTGAGTCAGGTTCTGCCTTTGGTAAATACATGTCAGGTTTTCATTGCAGAAGAGAGATTATGTGTTGTAGACTGGTGTCTGATTGTGCCTTTGGTAAATACACGTCAGGTTTTCATTGCAGAAGGACGGTTAGTTGTTGTAGACTGGTGTCTGGTTCAGCCTTTGGTACAATACACGTCAGGTTTACATTGCAGGAGAGAGATTATGTGTTGTAGACTGGTGTCCGGTTCCGCATTTGGTACAATACACGTCAGGTCTTCATTACAGGCGAGAGATTATGTGTTGTAGACTAAAGCCAGGTTCTGCCTTTGGTAAATACATATCAGGTTTTCATTGCAGAAGAGAGATTATGTGTTGTAGACTGAAGCCAGGTTCTGCCTTTGGTAAATACACGTCAGGTTTTCATTGCAGAAGGACGGTTAGTTGTTGTAGACTGGTGTCAGGTTCTGCCTTTGGTACAATACACGTCAGGTTTTCATTGCAGAAGAGAGATTATGTGTTGTAGATTGGTGTCTGGTTCTGCCTTTGGTAAATACATGTCAGGTTTTGATTACAGGAGAGAGATTATGTGTTGTAGACTGGAGTCAGGTTCTGCCTTTGGTACAATACACGTCAGGTCTTCATTACAGGCGAGAGATTATGTGTTGTAGACTTGAGTCAGGTTCTGCCTTTGGTAAATACATGTCAGGTTTTCATTGCAGGAGAGAGATTATGTGTTGTAGACTGGAGTCAGGTTCTGCCTTTGGTACAATACACGTCAGGTTTACATTGCAGGAGAGAGATTATGTGTTGTAGATTGGTGTCTGGCTCTGCCTTTGGTAAATACATGTCAGGTTTTGATTACAGGAGAGAGATTATGTGTTGTAGACTGGAGTCAGGTTCTGCCTTTGGTACAATACACGTCAGGTCTTCATTACAGGCGAGAGATTATGTGTTGTAGACTGAAGCCAGGTTCTGCCTTTGGTAAATACACGTCAGGTTTTCATTGCAGAAGAGAGATTATGTGTTGTAGATTGGTGTCTGGTTCAGCCTTTGGTACAATACATGTCAGGTTTTCATTGCAGAAGAGAGATTATGTCTTGTAGACTGGAGTCAGGTTTTGCCTTTGATACAACACACGTCAAGTTTTCATTGCAGAAGGACGATTATGTGTTGTAGATTGGAGCAAGTTCCAGCCTTTGGTACAATACATGTCAGATTTACATTGCAAGAGGACGATTATGTGTTGCAGACTAGTGTCAGGTTCCGCCTTTGGTAAATACATTTCAGGTTTTCATTGCAGGCGAGAAATTATGTGTTGTAGACTAAAGCCAGGTTCTGCCTTTGGTAAATGCATGTCAGGTTTTCATTACAGGATAGAATTGTGTGTTGTAGACTGGAGTCAGGTTCTGCCTTTCGTACAATACACGTCAGGTTTTCATTGCAGAAGGACGGTTAGTTGTTGTAGACTGGTGTCTGGTTCAGCCTTTGGTACAATACACGTCAGGTTTTCATTGCAGGAGAGATTATGTGTTGTAGACTGGTGTCTGGTTCTGCCTTTGGTAAATACATGTCAGGTTTTCATTGCAGGAGAACGGTTATGTGTTGTAGACTGGTGTCCGGTTCCGCATTTGGTACAATACAAGTCAGGTCTTCATTACTGGCGAGAGATTATGTGTTGTAGACTGAAGCCAGGTTCTGCCTTTGGTACAATACATGTCAGGTTTTCATTGCAGGAGAGAGATTATGTGTTGTTGACTGGAGTGGAGTCAGGTTCTGCCTTTGGTTCAATACATGTCAGATTTTCATTGCAGGAGGACGATTATGTGTTGTAGACTGGAGTCAGGTTCTGCCTTTGGTACAATACATGTCAGGTTTTCATTACAGGCGAGAGATTATGTGTTGTAGACTGGAGTCAGGTTCTGCCTTTGGTAAATACATGTCAGGTTTTCATTGCAAAAGAGAGATTATGTGTTGTAGATTGGTGTCTGGTTCTGCCTTTGGTAAATACATGTCAGGTTTTCATTGCAAGAGAGAGATTATGTGTTGTAGACTGGAGTCAGATTCTGCCTTTGGTACAATACACGTCAGGTTTACATTGCAGGAGAGAGATTATGTGTTGTAGATTGGTGTCTGGTTCTGCCTTTGGTAAATACACGCCAGGTTTTCATTGCAGAAGAGAGATTATGTGTTGTAGATTGGTGTCTGGTTCAGCCTTTGGTACAATACATGTCAGGTTTTCATTACAGGCGAGAGATTATGTGTTGTAGACTTGAGTCAGGTTCTGCCTTTGGTAAATACATGTCAGGTTTTCATTGCAGAAGAGAGATTATGTGTTGTAGACTGGAGTCAGGTTCTGCCTTTGGTACAATACACGTCAGGATTTCATTGCAGGAGAACGGTTATGTGTTGTAGACTGGTGTCCGGTTCCGCATTTGGTACAATACACGTCAGGTCTTCATTACAGGCGAGAGATTATGTGTTGTAGACTGAAGCCAGGTTCTGCCTTTGGTACAATACATGTCAGGTTTTCATTGCAGGAGAGAGATTATGTGTTGTAGACTGGAGTCAGGTTCTGCCTTTGATACAATACATGTCAGGTTTTCATTACAGGTGAGAGATTATGTGTTGTAGACTGGAGTCAGGCTCTGCCTTTGGTAAATACATGTCAGGTTTTCATTGCAGGATAGGTTTATGTGTTGTAGACTGGTGTCCGGTTCTGCTTTTGGTAAATACATGTCAGGTTTTTATTGCAGGAGAGAGATTATGTGTTGTAGACTGGAGTCAGGTTCTGCCTATGGTAAATACATGTCAGGTTTTCATTGCAGGGTAGCGATTATGTGTTGTAGACTGTTGTCCGGTTCTGCCTTTGGTAAATACATGTCAGGTTTTTATTGCAGGAGAGAGATTATGTGTTGTAGACTGGAGTCAGGTTCTGCCTTTGGTAAATACAGTCCGGTTTTCATTGCAGGAGAGAGATTATGTGTTGTAGACTGGAGTCAGGTTCTGCCTTTGGTACAATACACTTCAGGTTTACATTGCAGGAGAGAGATTATGTGTTGTAGACTGAAGCCAGGTTCTGCCTTT
This sequence comes from Limnoperna fortunei, assembly GCA_944474755.1. NCBI lineage: Eukaryota > Metazoa > Mollusca > Bivalvia > Mytilida > Modiolidae > Limnoperna > Limnoperna fortunei. The sequence goes on along the minus strand of OX104111.1, from coordinate 18,001,023 downwards.
GGTACAATACATGTCAGGTTTTCATTGCAGGAGAGAGATTATGTGTTGTAGACTGGAGTCAGGTTCTGCCTTTGATACAATACATGTCAGGTTTTCATTACAGGTGAGAGATTATGTGTTGTAGACTGGAGTCAGGCTCTGCCTTTGGTAAATACATGTCAGGTTTTCATTGCAGGATAGGTTTATGTGTTGTAGACTGGTGTCCGGTTCTGCTTTTGGTAAATACATGTCAGGTTTTCATTGCAGGAGAGAGATTATGTGTTGTAGACTGGAGTCAGGTTCTGCCTATGGTAAATACATGTCAGGTTTTCATTGCAGGGTAGCGATTATGTGTTGTAGACTGGTGTCCGGTTCTGCCTTTGGTAAATACATGTCAGGTTTTTATTGCAGGAGAGAGATTATGTGTTGTAGACTGGAGTCAGGTTCTGCCTTTGGTAAATACACGTCCGGTTTTCATTGCAGGAGAGAGATTATGTGTTGTAGACTGGAGTCAGGTTCTGCCTTTGGTACAATACACTTCAGGTTTACATTGCAGGAGAGAGATTATGTGTTGTAGACTGGAGTCAGGTTCTGCCTATGGTAAATACATGTCAGGTTTTCATTGCAGGGTAGCGATTATGTGTTGTAGACTGGTGTCCGGTTCTGCCTTTGGTAAATACATGTCAGGTTTTTATTGCAGGAGAGAGATTATGTGTTGTAGACTGGAGTCAGGTTCTGCCTTTGGTAAATACACGTCCGGTTTTCATTGCAGGAGAGAGATTATGTGTTGTAGACTGGAGTCAGGTTCTGCCTTTGGTACAATACACTTCAGGTTTACATTGCAGGAGAGAGATTATGTGTTGTAGACTTGAGTCAGGTTCTGCCTTTGGTAAATACATGTCAGGTTTTCATTGCAGAAGGAAGATTATGTGTTGTAGACTGAAGCCATGTTCTGCCTTTGGTAAATACACGTCAGGTTTTCATTGCAGAAGGACTGTTAGTTGTTGTAGACTGGTGTCTGGTTCAGCCTTTGGTACAATACACGTCAGGTTTACATTGCAGGAGAGAGATTATGTGTTGTAGACTTGAGTCAGGTTCTGCCTTTGGTAAATACATGTCAGGTTTTCATTGCAGAAGAGAGATTATGTGTTGTAGACTGGAGTCAGGTTCTGCCTTTGGTACAATACACGTCAGGTTTACATTGCAGTAGAGAGATTATGTGTTGTAGATTGGTGTCTGGCTCTGCCTTTGGTAAATACATGTCAGGTTTTGATTACAGGAGAGAGATTATGTGTTGTAGACTGGAGTCAGGTTCTGCCTTTGGTACAATACACGTCAGGTCTTCATTACATGCGAGAGATTATGTGTTGTAGACTGAAGCCAGGTTCTGCCTTTGGTAAATACACGTCAGGTTTTCATTGCAGAAGAGAGATTATGTGTTGTAGATTGGTGTCTGGTTCAGCCTTTGGTACAATACATGTCAGGTTTTCATTGCAGAAGAGAGATTATGTCTTGTAGACTGGAGTCAGGTTTTGCCTTTGATACAACACACGTCAAGTTTTCATTGCAGAAGGACGATTATGTGTTGTAGATTGGAGCAAGTTCCAGCCTTTGGTACAATACATGTCAGATTTTCATTGCAAGAGGACGATTATGTGTTGCAGACTAGTGTCAGGTTCCGCCTTTGGTAAATACATTTCAGGTTTTCATTGCAGGCGAGAAATTATGTGTTGTAGACTAAAGCCAGGTTCTGCCTTTGGTAAATGCATGTCAGGTTTTCATTACAGGATAGAATTGTGTGTTGTAGACTGGAGTCAGGTTCTGCCTTTCGTACAATACACGTCAGGTTTTCATTGCAGAAGGACGGTTAGTTGTTGTAGACTGGTGTCTGGTTCAGCCTTTGGTACAATACACGTCAGGTTTTCATTGCAGGAGAGATTATGTGTTGTAGACTGGTGTCTGGTTCTGCCTTTGGTAAATACATGTCAGGTTTTCATTGCAGGAGAACGGTAATGTGTTGTAGACTGTTGTCCGGTTCCGCATTTGGTACAATACACGTCAGGTCTTCATTACAGGCGAGAGATTATGTGTTGTAGACTGAAGCCATGTTCTGCCTTTGGTACAATACATGTCAGGTTTTCATTGCAGGAGAGAGATTATGTGTTGTAGACTTGAGTCAGGTTCTGCCTTTGGTAAATACATGTCAGGTTTTCATTGCAGAAGAGAGATTATGTGTTGTAGACTGGAGTCAGGTTCTGCCTTTGGTACAATACACGTCAGGTTTTCATTGCAGCAGACGGTTATGTGTTGTAGACTGGAGTCAGGTTCTGCCTTTCGTACAATACACGTCAGGTTTTCATTGCAGAAGGACGGTTAGTTGTTGTAGACTGGTGTCTGGTTCAGCCTTTGGTACAATACACGTCAGGTTTTCATTGCAGGAGAGATTATGTGTTGTAGACTGGTGTCTGGTTCTGCCTTTGGTAAATACATGTCAGGTTCTCATTGCAGGAGACGGTTATGTGTTGTAGACTGAAGCCAGGTTCTGCCTTTGGTACAATACATGTCAGGTTTTCATTGCAGGAGAGAGATTATGTGTTGTAGACTGGAGTCAGGTTCTGCCTTTGATACAATACATGTCAGGTTTTCATTACAGGTGAGAGATTATGTGTTGTAGACTGGAGTCAGGCTCTGCCTTTGGTAAATACATGTCAGGTTTTCATTGCAGGATAGGTTTATGTGTTGTAGACTGGTGTCCGGTTCTGGTTTTGGTAAATACATGTCAGGTTTTTATTGCAGGAGAGAGATTATGTGTTGTAGACTGGAGTCAGGTTCTGCCTATGGTAAATACATGTCAGGTTTTCATTGCAGAGTAGCGATTATGTGTTGTAGACTGGTGTCCGGTTCTGCCTTTGGTAAATACATGTCAGGTTTTTATTGCAGGAGAGAGATTATGTGTTGTAGACTGGAGTCAGGTTCTGCCTTTGGTAAATACACGTCCGGTTTTCATTGCAGGAGAGAGATTATGTGTTGTAGACTGGAGTCAGGTTCTGCCTTTGGTACAATACACTTCAGGTTTACATTGCAGGAGAGAGATTATGTGTTGTAGACTTGAGTCGGGTTCTGCCTTTGGTAAATACATGTCAGGTTTTCATTGCAGAAGGAAGATTATGTGTTGTAGACTGAAGCCAGGTTCTGCCTTTGGTAAATACACGTCAGGTTTTCATTGCAGAAGGACTGTTAGTTGTTGTAGACTGGTGTCTGGTTCAGCCTTTGGTACATTACACGTCAGGTTTACATTGCAGGAGAGAGATTATGTGTTGTAGACTTGAGTCAGGTTCTGCCTTTGGTAAATACATGTCAGGTTTTCATTGCAGAAGAGAGATTATGTGTTGTAGACTGGAGTCAGGTTCTGCCTTTGGTACAATACACGTCAGGTTTTCATTGCAGCAGACGGTTATGTGTTGTAGACTGGAGTCAGGTTCTGCCTTTCGTACAATACACGTCAGGTTTTCATTGCAGAAGGACGGTTAGTTGTTGTAGACTGGTGTCTGGTTCAGCCTTTGGTACAATACACGTCAGGTTTTCATTGCAGGAGAGATTATGTGTTGTAGACTGGAGTCAGGTTCTGCCTTTCGTACAATACACGTCAGGTTTTCATTGCAGAAGGACGGTTATGTGTTGAAGACTGAAGTCAGGTTCTGCCTTTGGTAAATACATGTCAGGTTTTAATTGCAGGAGACGGTTATGTGTTGTAGACTGGAGTCAAGTTCTGCCTTTCGTACAATACACGTCAGGTTTTCATTGCTGGAGGACGGTTATGTGATATAGACTGCAGTCAGGTTCTGCCTTTGGTAAATACATGTCAGAACGATATTACTATGAATCAAAATGGAGAGGGAAAGGGGGGATTGATGGTTTAATTCAATACGCAGGACTTGCTTCAACTGTAGCAAACTCTATGAAGAAAAGGTTGCTACACGAAGAATAAAAAGCTAATTCCATATAAAAATACAAGGAAACTCTAAAGGGCGAAAAACAACAACCAATGAAAACAAACATAGAAAGACTAAAGATGAGTTAAACAAACAAGACTAAACAACGGCGGTGAACCCCACTACTCTGAATAGATAATTAACAGTCCCTAAATCTGGTCGTTGACTTCTTGCTCTAAAGAAAGATAAATAGTTCTAAAATAACTGCGGTGAACTCCTGCGATCTGGATAAATAAATAGTTCCTAAGGCGGGCGATAAACTCGACTGTTCTGCATAGATTAAACGTTCTCATAACTGGCGGTGACCACATGAGCTAAAAAAAGATAAATAGTTTCTTAAACTCGAATGCACCGGATCGATCAATAGCTACTAACACTTGCAGTGACCTTATGTTCTCAAGAAAGATAAAAAACGTTTCTTCAACTGGCGATGAACGCATGAACTCTGGACAGATATAGAGTTCCTTAACCGCCGCTGAACTCGTATACTCTCGATAAATGAGTGGTCTCAAACCGGCGGTGAACTCGACTACTGTAGATCGATTAATAGTTCCTCAAAACTGGCAATGACCACATTAGCTCAAGATAGATCAATAGCTCCAACAAACAGGCTCATGTGCTTTAAATAAATATATAGTTCCTAAAACGTGCGGTGAACTGTGGTTTAGATAAATAAATAGTTCATAAAACTGGCAATTAAAACGTATGCTCTGGATAGATGCTTGGCGGTAAACTCTTGCGCTCTGTATAGATAATTAGTTCATGAAATTTGAGGTGAACTCGCATGCTCTGGATACATGAGACGTTTCCAAACTGGCGGTAAACTAGCGTGCTAAGGACGGATATGTAGTTCCTAAAACTGGTGGTGAATAGATGAATAGTTTCCAAAACTCAAGCTAAAAATGTGTGCTCTGGATTGATAAATAGTTCATAAAACTGGCGATGACATTGTATGCTCGTAATAGAAGTATATACTGAATGTGAACACGTGTGTTTTGGATAGTTCCTACTACACGTTTGGTACACCCATCATGTTCCTGAAGTCTAGTCATGGACATGTTAATCAGCGAGTCAAAAATAGGACGCCCCTCAAGAGCCGTAAGTCATACTTTCATTGACCATGAAAGGTGTCCATTGCTATTAATGATTGGAATAATTCTAGTTATAATTATGTGAATTTGTTTACTCTAATTACCTTTATATTGTCAATAATTTACATTGCTATGAGATATTGTTTGACTCCCTGCCGATTTGTATTCTATATTTATCAAGACTGTCCAAGAGATGACCATTAATACGCGAGGTCATCTGTCGTTCATCATTAACGGTCTTTTGTAATGTTTAACGTCGGTGTAATAAGATTAGAATAATATATTGTTTTATTCTTTGAAGAAGGTTTAGTTCGGTAGTAAATATTTATGAACTACAATATTTGCGAATATAATAAACAAATCTATACAATTTAATAACCCCACGTAAAAAGATTCTATGATGAAGAGCATGAAGTGTATGAAACAAAATTCTGATAAAATTGTTTTTAACAAAGCAAAACAATGCGTTTTTCTGACATGAAAAACGTGGAATAAATCGTTAAGACATGCTTGTTAAACTGATATCAATACAATCCTATTACCAGATCTCATTATACAGAACAATTCTATGAATTAATTTTAGTAAGTGAATACAACCATGTCACTAATCGATATAAATATCCATATTTTTCATTTCTGTGCCACGAAACTCATACCGAAATCTAAGATACTAAATTAAGCACAAGGAATCGTGTTATAGAACAAAATTAGATCATATATTTTACATAATATATAGGTATGAATATCATGCTCGAAAGAGAAAAATGAAATTAAAACAATTACTTTGACTCAGATAACACTATAGATGATTGATCACGTAGGTTTAAACGCCACTTTTAACTTTTTAATTATGAAGATTATGGTCGGCCTAAAATAGCATCAACAATGGAACTACAATAAAACATCACATTACTTATTCAACCAATTCTCTCGGACTATCTATTTTTCCAAGTGCATGTCTTCTTTACAACATTTCCACTTATAATGAATAACATTTCAAGCGTTTAAGTGTAGTTCATTAATGTGCGTCAGTTTCGTTGACAATTCATTCATATTTATAATGAACAGGGTATTATAGGACGTAATCCTTCGCAATCACTTGTTTGTCATTACCATTAGTGGCGCAGGTGATGTATTACACTACACGGCAGAAATAATGGACGTGATCTTGTTCCACTGATGTCCTGTTCGATCAACATACGGTCGGAACAAACAAAACATTCAAATGATACTTGCTGTTTAACCCCTACGCAATCTGGATTTAGTGCGTGAATTAATTATTGGCAATCGGGTTTGATTTAAAGCAATATGGCCTAGAAACTGACATGCCTAATACTAATTTGAGACTCGCCGTATTATAGATAAACGGTATAGTTTAATGTAAGCCAATAGACAATAACGTACTATCAATATTCAATACTAATTTTTATATCGGTTCCAAATATGAAAAATGAAGCGGAAACATAGTACAGAGTTGTATCCTAAATGTATCAAAAACTTGATTTGTAAATATACTCCGACTAATCAATATCGAAAACTTTTAAGAATGCCAAAACACGCCAGATGTTAAAGCCTATCGCCATAATTCGAAAACCTTATTCCAAATCCAGCCAAGGTCATCTTCATATTCTGGTAGAAATACTAGAAATTGACGCCAGCAAATATAAGGAATATATTAAAGGACGGATTGATGATATTTTATTCAGCACCGAATTGTGCCTTCTGAGCTATTTTTACTGAATACATCACTTTATGTAAACGCTCCGTGATGATGATTGATTGTTAGTATTGTTGTTTAGAGTTTAACGTCACTGCTTGTTATTGCTCAGCTATATCATGATGTACTACTGTTTTTGTTTGCGGTAGGAGCACATAGTAAAATAATCTTTGTAAATAAGATTGGGGTTGAGCATACCCTGTCCGTCGTGAGACTGGAATACACATCGCCCGTGTGTTCAGGCACGTGATCAATAGACGATGACAAACTGCCTTTAGCACTCTGCCACCGAGGCCCCTTCAAACTTGTTCGTAATATTTAGGAACACAAATATGTCATAAGCAGATGTCTAGTAATGACGAAAAGAGGACAAAATGATTTAATTCTATATTCAGAGCTTATTAAAACACGTGTCGGTTATTACTTAGAGATTTTAGGAGGTCAGACAATTTTTAAGAACATACATCTTGCAACTGGCTCTGTAATTTGGGATTAATGAAAAAGTCTATTTATTTAAGTTTCATTCAATATGTCATGTTCACTAACATATCCTGAGCGTGATATAAACTTGACGCTGAACATTTAAGGAAACAATCTACAATGGACCGCGACACTCTATCACTTGTTTTCAGATGAATCAATTTATTACATTTTTCTTACTAAATAGGAATCGCCAGTCAAGAGCTTGTTCCTATTAGAACCGATTGATTTTTACCAATGACAGTATGCACAACCCCCGTATGATATTATTGTGTTCAGATTCTGCAATGAACAGTCTAATGAGCCAATATACAAATTGAAGGTTTATGGATACAGGTGTTTTCTGCTTCAATATGTCAATGGCTTCGGGTGTATTGAAATTAAAATCTGATAATCATGTATGACATTCCGTCGGGAAACATTACTCCATTATATCAAGATAAACAGTGGATTAACACCCATAAATATTAAAATAGTGTTTCATTTTATTTAAATTGGATTTCAGTTATAAAACTTATAATTGTCTTTTAAAATGTTATGGACTGGATTACAAATAATGAATCAAACCTACAGCAGAAGGAAATTGGGCTAATAGACAGACTGTATACCAATATTAGCAGACGGTAGCCATGGAATACAGTATTTGTCAGGACAATTACTCATAGAAGACGCAAACGCTGGATATTGCAGTATTATAAATGATACTTGCATCACTCACTTACAAACCGTATAGGGTTAGTCATGAATTGTCGAAATAACCCGGATTTGAACAGACATGGCACCTATGGTAATCATTCCTTTAGTGTTTTTAGTATATTTTCCATTGATATTTACAGTATTTCTGTGTATATATTTACATTGTAGACATGTAGATGATTTAAACCTTGACAACGATATGACATAACAACTAGTGATGTCAACAATATAATAATAAAAATGAATGGAAGTCATTCGACATGGTGTGCATGGGATACGACACCGACAAGATGACAAGGATTATTTCAATCAGAAAACTACATTTAACGAATGCATACGATGGATTATAAAATATATTTATAGTATATAGAATTGCTTTTTATTCATGAATACATTGTAATGCAAATTCAGAGGATATCAGATTGCTAATCCATGAAACTTTTTTCAATTAAAACTTTTTCCCAGAACAAACGTATTTTACTGGTCTTAGGTATGTATAAATCTTAGCGTTTTTAATGTTATAAGTACGTTTTAATAAATGGCTAATAACCCTGATGGGTTTAGAACAATTAAAATGAAGTCGCCTCCACGTATGGTAGCCGTCATGAACCCAACTGGGTGTCTGTTTCTGTTGCATGTTTGATTGTTTGTTGTTAGGATGTTTGTTGCTTGTTTAATTCGGTTGTTCTCGGCTCTTTTCTATGTGCTAATTCTCTAAATCATGATGGATGTCTCAATATTTAGTTTTACAACATTTATATTGTTGACAAGTTTAATACCAGCGGCACGAAACATTGGCCTTTCTTTCATGCATAAAGGGCATGGTAAAATAGAAAGTTTTTTTATTTGACATAGATATGAACTGTACAGATAAAGCGCTTTTTCCTTTGATATTGGACTACATTAGAAAATCAGCATCAGGTATATAAATATATATTGTTTTCGCAATAATACACCCAATATTGCATTGTTTTATAAAATTATTTATCATATTAAGTTTATATTTTGCTGTGGTAACACACTTTCATTGAAGTTTCAATATTTTCCTAGTTTCACTTCTTGAAAGTTAAATAAGATGTGTGGCAAAAAAAAATCCAGTGCGATCAATATTCTTACAAAATAAAAATTTAGTTTTTTATATGGCAGTATGTCTCTTAGATAAATATTAACAGTTTACCACAGAAACGCTATATACTTATTTATTTATAATAATAATAATAATAATAATAATAATAATAATAATAATAATAATAATAATAATAATAATAATAATAATAATAATAATAATAATAATAATAATGAAACAAACGGGAAAACCCATAGTTCCAGCTTGATAAATTTATTGATCTGAATTTAGCGGGAAACAAGTCTATTGTTCACCAGTAAACAACCTTTAAATTAAAACAGACATAAAAAACAACAAGTCTGTGGTTTCAATGAACAAACCCACAAAAGTAACTGTGTATATACATAAAAACAATAGATCTTCAAGTACTATAAATAGACTGGGCCTTGAAGAAAAACATCAAGGTTTAGGTAATGCAAGTTTTGATGTCTTGGATCAAGTATAATATGAATACATGTAGATATATTGATCTGAAATATAGAAATGTAATAAATTAATAATTGATTTATGAACTTATATGATTGATTATAGCTTTGTTCCAGATTTAATAATCACATGTACATAAATCATCAGGAATAATTGTAGCGGTAGTTAGTCATGTTTTATTGCTGTCATAGTACTGCAACAACAAATATTGCGGTACAATAATTAAGATGGGGAAATATCAATGTGCTATAGAATAAAGTTTCTCAATTCTTAAATACGTTGATGTAAAGATAATAAGGAACTGACATTTGAAATAATAAGTTTTCACTGCGAGAGAGTTAGTTGACACAGTTATTATTGGGTTTGTTGTTTATGTATTGGGAGTATTTTTTCTGTATTGGCCTTGTTTTGTATGTGTTAGGGTTTGTTCTTTCTGAATTGGGACTATTTTTACTGTATTTGCCCTGAATTGTCTGTATATGGGTTTGTTGTTTCTGTATAAGAACTGTTCTGATTGTATCGGCCCTGTCGGGGTTGTTCTTTCTGTAATTGGACTGTTTTAACTGTATAAGCCAAGTATGTATTGTCTGTTTTGGGTTTGTTGTTTCTGTATTGGGACTGTTTATACTGCGTTGGAATTGTTTTGTCCGTGTTTTGGGTTTGTTGTTTCTGTATTTGGACTTTTACTGTATTGGTCCTGTTTTTTATCGGTATTTGCTGATTCTATATTAGGACTGATTTGATTGTCTTGACCCTATTGGGTTTGTTCTTTCTTTATTAGAACTGTTTTTATTGTATTTGGGTTTGTTGTTGTAAAGCTAATACTTGTTATGAATCAATAGTGATATGATGTATGGTATAACATACAAAAGATTTATTCTTAATTATAAAACAATATTTTTGTTTAAGAAATTAATAATTTACGAAGTAGAAATTTTATCATTTTCTATAAAACCATTTTTACTGGCCCTGTTTTGTCTGCTTGTTCATACGGCCAATATTATTTGGACAATTTTTCATGTATTTTACTCATTAGTTAATAGGAGTTCATCTAATTTACAAGCAGATGAATTTTTCACTTCTGGCTTTTAATATCATAATGTTGAGAACAAAAAAAATAGATTATCTTAGCATGAAACAAATATTTAATATACAGACAAATTAAAGACGTATATTTTGGATGCAGGCATTCGTAATACAGCATTGCACACTTTCTACTTGTAATAGCCTAAAGCGTGTAATATTTTACCTTCTAATATGGCGTCCTTAATATGCTTTGAGAAAACATTAGGGTTCTAATAACCATAAGCACGATGTGATGTCACAATTCGAATTCCGACGTCACATACGCTCAACTGAAAATTTCTCAAACTGGAACAAGGCAATTTTGTTTTCTCAAAATGTTTTGCTTAAAAGGTACGTATATTCAATAAAATGGCGACCATATATTTTTATGTCAATTCAATTTGCTTTTAAGATACTGTTTTGGGATTTATCTTATTAGGTTACCGTCATTTTAAGCGTTCTCTTAGAACCATTTGAAATTGAAATAGATTATTGCAAATGCAAATAAGAACATGGTCAGGCCCAGTTTCATAAAACATCTTAAATTTGAGGATTTCCTCAACTTCTCCTCAACTCAAAAATTGACCAATCAGATTGCTTTAAAATTCAATTTTGAGGAAAATCTCAGATATTTGAGGAAAATCTCAACTTGAGAAGTTTTATGAAACCCAGGCCTGGCCTTATATTTGTCTTCATTTTATATCCTCGCTATCACTCGGTATAAAATATTGACAAATATAATGTCTGACCATGTTCTAATCAGAGCCCGCTTGCAACAATCTATTTGTTAAGTATATCAAATATTAATTGCTACGAGCCTTTAAATAAATCAACTTTATACAATTTCGGCAGTTCAGTGCATGCAATAGCCTGTTTTATAAAACAATTAAAAGAGATATCAGCTGAGGCCAACGCCGAGGTCGATATTCCTTTTAAATATGAGATGTTAATTTGCAAAACGTCGCAATCATTTCTATGTTTTGTCACACATTTAAAATCTACTTAAAACTTTTAACAGTATTTTCAGTTATGCATGAAGTAACTTTAACAGACAATATGCATTTGATACACCTGAAAATGGCGTCATTTGATACACCTGAAAACGACGTCTTTTTGATGATGATCAATTTGAATATAAACTTAACAGGGAACATTAATCGTTCAAACTAACTGCCGTGTATTGTTTACAGTTAAAACAATTACCGTTCGTATTGAATACCTTGAAACTGATCACAATTTCTGCATATAATGTGCATTATTTATAATGTACTGCACCACAGAATATGAAAATTGAATATTAAAAACTTCATCTAGTATCATCCGGATTCAGTTAAAATATCAAATTAATTTACATTTGTTAATACCACAATCCGATTATTGCCGGCACTCGTGTAATGTTATAACTAATCGGGCTTTTCAAGAATTACCGTGTTATTACCTAACTAATGTTCTGATCATGACAGCTAGGAAATCATTCAGATCTGTGTATTGTACCTTCATCTCTATTGTACGTACACGATTTGCTTACTAACAAATTACAAATTACACTGCAGCTGTAGTGTTGTTACCGTCTCCCATGGGAGACGGTACATGGGAGACGGTATACATAGTCAAATGACGATCAGTCTTCGGAGTAAATGACTCTCTGTTACTTGATTGGGTGGTTAACTAAATCTATAAATATTTTTCTCATTTCATTGGTTTACGTCAGGATCGCACTAGTATGTGTACTGAAATTTCGATATATTCTTAGGTCGAATCGGGGTTGTAATCAGTATTTTAGTGTAGCAATGTAACGTTCCACATATTGACTTCTATTTCATTCAATGCATTGGTCAGTGAACAATTATAAGGTAAACATTGTACCAAAATCTCCCTACTTTATAAAGCTGTTTTTGAAAAAAATATATGTTCTATATCTTTATTTTCGTTATTCAGTATTTTAGTGTAGTAATATTACGTTCCACATATTGACTTATATTTCTTTCAATGCATTGGTCAGTGAACAATTAAAATGTAAACATTGTACCAAAATCTCCCTACTTTTTAAAGCTGTTTGGGTTAGGAAAAAATTATATGTTATGTATCTATATTTTCGTTCTGATATTGATGCAAATTTAACCAAACATATTTTTTACCGCTAATTTTGAACATTATTTTTAGAAAGTCAACTTTTGTTTAATTATTTTTTAAAAAGCCCGTGTGAAGTGACGACAGGCATTTAAATCTCCCAAGCACCATTGGATAATAGGTTAGCGTAAACAATGTCCTTACAAGGTACATATACATTGTTTACCTATCTTACATATAAATTACAAAAAACAGATACTTTAATAAATCCATAAAATTTGTAATGCAGCTAAGAGACGGTTAGCTTTTTAGAAAAGCTAAACTTGTAGCTTACAGTTTATATATTGATATCAGTGTTATAGTTCCAAGTATACGTCAGAAATCACAATGCATAAAGAAGGTATTCCGATTTGTGTTCTTCCAAATTTGACAGCTTTAGTGCAGCAATGACAGCATTAGTAAAATTTAAGGACTATTTAACGAACAGAAATTAATGAACATTTGAAATTAATGAAGACAGGACCAAACCTGTATGTTAGCAATACAATTCATTTGTTAGAAAAAAATTCAAACAGAAATATAACTAGATTTCCGAAGATAACACTCTATTCATTGTAAAAATCAGTTGGCGAATCGTGTAAATTAGCGTCATACCCACAGACAGCAACATATATTGTTTGAACATTTAACTAATGTTGTACTTGATTCATCATTTCAAAAAGCCTCGGATGAGATATTTCATAAGGCCAAATGCTTGAACAAAAATTATTCCTAAGGCCACACCAAATAAATTTCTTGTTCTACGGACCCGACCGCACATATTTTATCGAAATCGAAAAAATAATATTAAAAAAATTTCCGCTTCCCGCTCCGGGAAAGTCATCCAGAATTTTTATTTTACTTTTTTTGAAATCGTAATCTTGTGAACGCTTAATGTAACTGCCGTTTTATAGCATCACAAACAAACAAACATATTGGTGTATTGAAAAAGGAAAAGAAACAATCATACAGTTTTAGTAGTGTGCACGTGGATATTTGTCATAAAGGAAGGCATGGTTGTCCAAACACGCGATTTATTTCCGTGGTGGTGCGTTGGCACAGCGTTTTCAAAGATGTGTCAAAATCAAACATTTCGACCTTAGGTTAGCGCCGACATAAACGTAAAACGATGTTACAGGAACATTCAAATATAAAAAATGTGAAATAAAAGTTCGTGAGTAATATTTGTATTTATAGAAGATAGGATGTTGGAGCAGGATTGCCAGATCATGATTAGTACCAAAAAAACTTAATTCGACTGACACTTCGAAACCTTTGGTTGCAACGGTGAACATTTAGCCTCAGTAATGAAGCACATTCGATTTTTGTTTATCTCCACCAAGATAAAACAAAATGACCACAAAAACTATAATGCTTATTATATTTGTTCACATTGTTGCAAGGGTTGTGATATATAAAAAAAAAGAAAATGAAATTACTGGTAATGGTTGTTCAGTGTTATTTGTGGAAAAGTTGAAGTAATTTTTATTAAGAGTCAGCATATAACTGTTTGAACTGGTTGTTGTCTTATTGTCATTTTTCATATATGTCTCTGTTTTCTAATGGCTTGCATGGGACTAATTTTTTCTCTCAAAAATTGGACATTGGACACCATGTATCTATAATTTTGGATTGTCTTTGGTTGTTCAATCAAAAGGGAAAGTCTCAGTAAATGGGAATATTACATCAAACACAATGAATGGGATATAACTTATTTTATGACATTTAAAATTCATTCCTCTAGAAAGCTCATCAATAAATGATGTACAGTGTAGTCAGTTGTGCATTTTAAATAAGGTCTAAAAAAATATTTTTGCAAATGAAGATGTGACATGTATGCATTCTTTTGCTTCCATCTGTCTCTAATGCTTTGAAAGTCATATATGTAGTATGTTGTGTATATGACCTACAATACTGAATTGTTTAAAAGGTGCAATTGATTGTACATAAATTGAATGAGGAACCCATAATTACAAAATATAATTCATTTATTCATTTAAATGCTTTGGTAAACTTCAGGTAAGCATAGTATGCCCAATTCTGAATGAAAATCACAATGAAACTGAATTTTGCGAATATAAACATTGATGAAAGTACATTTTCTTATTTAAAAAAAAATAAAAATTTAAAAAAGTTATCGCGAAAATCCAAAAAATAATATTAAAATTATTATTTCGCTCGCTCGCCCCGTTTTAAAATGAAAAAAAAACTAGAGTTTTCAAAATCAAATAAATAAACTCTTCGATTCTTTTTCGTCCGAAAATAAACATTATGTTTGCACTTACAAACGGCCGTTCAGCTTAGTACGAAGCAGAAACTTATCGGTGATGTTAGCAGTATCCGCACAGAAGTTCTGAGGAGTTGTTATACTATTATTCGCTACTAAAGTTTTGTTTGGACTTTCTTGTTTGGGGCTTAAGAGGGAAAAGTACACAATTGTGATAACAAAAGTTTAATTCGTTAATATCAAATTCATGTAATGAAATGTGAAATAAATATACGGACGAAAAGACAGACATAGAGATAAGACCTTTAAAAACGAAAAAATGCGGTTTGTGGCTGTTTCACCGATGATCCAGAATATCACGTTTACATTTGCTGTTTTTGTTTATTGGGTATGTACATTCACGAAGGGTTTCAAAGTTTTGTAGCGCTTCTATTATGATTAAATAATACCTCTCCCAATAAGTACAAATTGATTAAACGTAAAACATACACCTTATTTATATAAATGATTATATATCCGTTATAATCCTTGCTAAGTGTTTCTTTTTGTCTAAAAATTCAAATAATACCCAATTAAATATATATAAGGAACAAAACACAATCAGAAACATTTTAATATTGTTTTAAAGACTCAGGACTACGAATTACTTTACCATGTCATTGGCATAATGTCGCCGTTTATCTGACAAAATGCAGTGATTGTGGGCATTTTTTTTACGTCACGAGACTGAAAACTAGTATCGTGCGCATCTTCGGAATGAGAGCTTTGAACGATGAATTGTTATTGATATTTCTTTCTGATTTGCATTGAGCTGTGATGTGTGGGAAGGGTCAATGTATAACAGCAAACATTCTGTTATAATTTCATTTAGAAAATGTGGGGCAGAGTTTATTTTATTCATAGATCTACATAGAAACATGTCGCCTGGTGTGCAAGAGATATAAAGGTTTGGGGGAGAGAAACGTGCATTACTACGTGATTCCACAGTAAATATTATGTGATTATTTGTATATTCCTCCCTTCAAAAGAATACTCCAATGTTTCAAGATAAACAGGGAAACAATATGTAAAACAGTTAACAGTGTTCTGACTATTATCAGCAAACAGTGTTGTAACATTATAACAGTTAACAACAATGTCAATTTTAAAGACAACAAATAACTTACAGCTAATGGTTGAAAAACAGTTAATAGTTGCTTTATTTAGAAAAAAAACCAGTTAACATAAGTGTAAAAATGCCCAAACCTATAAACAACAATATGACCAAGCTTCAGTCCAATGTTATCATCCTATTTTGTAGAAGTCTAAAATCGTTGACGACAAACTACTTGCATGTGACGGTCGGCAAGAAAACAGAAAGCAAACATGCCACACTTTCTAAAAAACTGAGACATTTCTGACGACCTATTTTGGGTCGGAAATTTTAGATGAATGAGGATTAACGCCACTTCGAGGCATTTTCAGCTATATCATGGAGTTTTCTTTATCGTAAGAGTAAGACGGAGTACCATGTGAAAAACTTTGGAAGAAACAGGGCTAATTAAGGATGGAGTCGAGCACACGCAACAAGGCTCAAAATTGCACCCGCGAGTTTGACTCGCTGTGGATAAATAATCGATTACTATCTTAAGCACTCCGTCACAGAGGCTACTTTTCAGAAGTGGTTTTGTCCCATCTGAATCAATTTAGATAATTAAAAAATTTAATCTGCCATAGCTCTAACGTTGGTCGGTTTATTTTGCTAAAGGTTTTAATTTATATGGACGATTACTATACAAACTTGGTGTGGTTGGGTTAATAAGAGAAATAGATAGACAAGAGCCACACTCGGTTTGCTCGAAATAATGGGGTGTGTTGGGGGTGTAACCGGTAGGATTGTTGTCCTGTTTATTCAACCCCCGTTTCAACTGTAGCTTATCGTTTGACAGGTAATGGGGTTGGCTGTCTGATTCGATGGGACAGTTTATGTTATGAAATAACAAAAAATAATTAATTAAGTCCAGTCTGCCCAAGTTATCATCGAAACTGAAAACGTTGAGTCTCTATCCATCTGCCGGTCAACAACTGCACTTTGGATTCATACATCTGAGGACAAGGTCGTGAGGACATTTTATAGAAAGGGAATTCGAGATTTGGTTAAAATTTGATCGGGAATTCGGGATTAAAACGAAAGAAAGATTCGGGAAAGAGCACAATTTTTCGACGGAAATTATGGAAATAATGTTACCGGAATAATTTGTATTGTTCTATGTTCCCAGCTCAGTAGTAAGGAAACAGCAAACACATATTTATAAATATGGCCTCAGTGTCTTTTTTAGCTTATCCCATTACTATGCTGAACTTGTTGTTCGTTGTTAATAATAAAATAGTATGCAAACTTTGTCTTTAGCAACTACAAGTTGATATACTTTTCAATATTGGCAATATTGACAACATATGTACATTTTTTATTGATTAACATTATGAATTTCCGGGAAATTCGGGGACATGTCATTTTATGACTGGGATTCGGGATTTTCTATTTTTTATCGGTAATTCAGGATGATGACCCCTGCTCTCTCCCTTATATCTGGATAAGATGTTTTTTGTGTGCTGGAGAGGGATTATTGTGCTAACTGAGCTGAGAATTCGTAACTGTTGACGAAAAAGAGGGGTCATGCAGAAAGAGTAGGATCCGAAACAGAAGGGTCGTTAGTATTGGCAGGATTCGACACAGATCTAGATAAGAAAAGTGTCTGTTCTTTGCCACACTGACTTCTCACTACGATTAAGAGAGGATATGACGTACTTGTAAATATCAATACCGAAACGTCAATATAAATTGAAAAATGTTGACGGTGCTGGATTTTCGTAAAAAGACCTTTGGCATTATTTATTATTATTATTATTATTATTTTTTTTTTTTTAATTTTAATTTTTATATATTTTTTAAATTTTCTGTATGTGCACGCAATGGCTTTATGGCGTATACAGAGCCCCGCCCCTGTTTAAATTTCTTCAACACAAATTCATGTTACATTTTTTTATTTACAAATTCGTTGATGGAGACTGACATTATCAGTTGCCTACGTATGGAAATTTTATCTAAAATTAAGTATGTATTTAGTCAAAATCTGAAAAAATATCGATTGATACAACCTGTGTGATAAAAAACCTTGTATCATCTATATATGTGATACAAGATGTACTTTTGTCGGAACTACTTCTTGACGTCACAATGAATGGTATAACCAATGATCCGGTGAATTACTTTCATTCTATGAATGAAATATGACGTCATAATACGTGTGACGTTGGAGACTATATTTTGTAAACAAATACTTCGTTCAATGTTAAATTAAAATTTTTTACGATTCAGTTGTGTTCTGCTCTTTGTATACTTCTACATTTTAGATAAACTTATTACATACATTTAAGTGTATTTACAACTACCTGTATCACGTCTCGACAGTTGCATACATTCCGCATCACAACTCGACGCTGCGCGTCTCGTAGTGATACGAATGTACACAACTGTCTCGACGTGATACAGGTAGTTGTACCTACACATAATGCATGTAATGTATATGTACCACCTGAAAGTTATTGTTTATGGAAATTGTACCACCTGAAAGTACTTCTGTTCAGCCTGAAGCGTAGTCAAAGGCTGTCCAGAAGCACTTTCAGGTGGTACAATTTTCATACACCCGGGTTATAACGTAGGTAACGGATTTATCCCCGGCTGACAAGTTTAAAAGGCTGAAAATAGGTTTTTTCGTCGTCAGAAATAAGCTAATTATGTAACGTCATCACAGTTGCTCACAAATTTTATTACGTTTTTTATGTAGAGAATGATCATTTTACCAGCTCGAGGATGGAACCTTAGGTACTAACCTCAGACTTAATTTTCATTTGTTTTTCTTCTTTCGGTATTTTGGCGGCTCAAGTCACATTATCATAACGTCAAGAGACAAGGACGTCAAGTTCCGATTTCATTCATATTTATGTGTGTCTGTGTCATTTGCAGTGTTTAAAATGAAGTACCAATACAAATATAAAATACAGAAGTATTCCTTTGTGTAATAACATACACTGATTACTCGAAAACATACATTAGCAACGAACGCACAAACAATACACCCTGCGACGTTAGCAACGAAGCCGGGGCATGGAATTTGTACCAACGGGTAACCAACCAATCAGAAGTCCGCATTTGTTACAAGCCGGGGATAATACATAAGATCTCCCGTCTACAGATTTTAAATGTCACCGATGCACTTTAAAAGTCGTGAAATGTTACAACCAACATGAATTACAAGAGAGTTCTACTTACATTATAGTGCGTTTAGAGCTTCTATTTAACGAACATAAATTGATTGCTTTATCAGCCTCACAGAAGCCCATCAAACGCTTTACACTTAGCAGTCGTTATGTGAATTTTATTTTAAATATTGACAAATTATATTTGGTCTTTGATTAAAAACTTGTGTATCATTATCTAACATGGAGGACGTCTGTACACAAACGTAATGTCAAACTTTCATTTAATATTATGAAAAGTAAACAATGATTTAATTTTCAGTTCACATTTACCAGTGTGTGATGTTTTCTTAATTTGCCACAGGAGAGACATTGGAAACATATCAGGTTATTGTAACATACTACACACTGATATGTTTAAAATGAACGCCTAACTATAATAATTTCAAATTTATTTAACAATAAATCGAGTTCTAATTCAGAATTACGTTGTATCAATTCTTCTTCTACGTGATATAGGTATATTGAATTAGGTAGGAACAGAAAATTGTATCTGTTACGAAATATATCGCAGATGGCTCAATGCAGCACTCTCAAAAATTTTTCCCATGGTTATAATCTGACTACATCCTACCCCCCCCCCAAAAAAAAAGGGGGGGACTCCTGGTTCCGTCTAACGGGGATGCTCAAAACAGCTGTGTACGTTAATTGAGGGGGGACAAATTGGGGATCCATTAACAGGTTAACAATTTTTTTATTTTTCCCAAAACAAATAACAGTAAATTCAAAATAAGGATAACAGATAACAGCTGGTATTAATTAATCTGCAGTAATTTGACATGAGGGCATTATGACGCCGTGATCACGTGGTGGTCATGCCCTCTCCAGTAACAAACAACATCAAACTTTATTTTTTTTAAAATAAAATATTTGTACATGTACAACCTAAATGAGGAAGAAATGTCAGAAAATTTAGAAAAATAATTGTGTATGCCTAAAAATACCAAACAATGATAACCACGAGGCCCACATTCAAATCATACAGCAAGCAGCTACAAATAAATAATACGGTCTTAAAGACATGGTTTCTTAATTCTTCAATAAAATAAAAATAATAGTTGCTTATATAGCTGGCATTGTCATGATACTTGACAGCATTCGGACCAGTGGTATTGCCTTTAACATTGATAATGCTCTTGCCTTTGGCTCGGGCATTATCAATGTTTTAGGCAATACCACTCTCCCTTGTGCAGTCAAGATATCATGCCAATGCCCTCTATATAAGCAACTGTTGTATAATTAACAGAACGTATAAATGCCCAAAACACAATAACAGAAAAGATCTCCCCACCCCACCCCCACTTAATTGGGCCATCTGAACCGTTCCTGTAACAAGCGAGCATTATTATTTTGCTTGTATGTTGATTGCACCAGAAAACAAGACATTTTTACTTTTCTTTGTTTTTAAAGATCCCAGATTCCTTCAGCGGTAACAGTTTAGTTGATCGTTGTTGGACACACATAACTAACCAGCTCCCTCATATTCTTATATTGCATTAAAGCAAATGCAATCTTTTTGATAGATAAATTAAACAAGGGTGTGAAATTAGATTTAAGGGGAAGTAACTTTAACTGGAATCAATCGCGCATTGAAAATAAAGAAAATATGATCACCCGTGCCTAAACGCATTCAGATTTAACTAGTACTCGGCGTTCTGCAGCACTCGTGATAATATTTTCAATTTTCAGTCTGCGCAATTGATTATCCTATATAAAACTTGTCATATTAGTCCATTTTCTATCAGCTGGATCATCTGCCTTCCAGCATCGAGTAAAAATAAATAGGTATGGATTACACCCCTCTGTGGATGGACAACACGTCACACAAGTCCAAATTATAAAGAAATTTGGACCGTTGATAAATAGCATTTAAGTATCAACACTGTACACGAACGAATGCTGATTAACGGAGAATGACATACACGTAAGACAGTCCACAATACATCTACTTCTTGATTACGTATAGAAAGTCTGCAGAGTTCAAATATGATGTTAAGAGAATGGAACCATGATAAAATGCACTGTATCAATACATTAATCATCTGTAAACTTAACAAGGACATCCATCAACCACAGGGTAGAAATAACAATCTGTAGAACTTCCCAGCTTTATTAAAATGGCTTGTGTTTGTACAAAAACAATCTATCATGAATAGAATACAAAACATAAGATCAAATTCAGAATTTTATTCTCATACAATTTATTCCGTTTTGATTTTAATACGGGTTTCAAAGTTCTCACTAATGAGACAGCGAGGCACATATTTTTAGCCTGTTGAGATTGTAAGTTATATACGTTCATATCCGTAGATATGGAGATTTTAACACCTGAAGTGCCCCAAGTACGCTCTGTGGCGAAGCCGAAGGGTGTACAGGGGTGCTGAAGGTGTTCAAATCTCCATATCTACGGATATGAACGTGTATAACGAATTTATCCCCGGTATTAGTTTGAAATACTTTGTCAACGCAATGGCGGACATTAAAGTGACGTTTTCATCATTATCAAAGGAAGTTTGATTGAAATTTGATAAAAATAAGGCTTTTTAGGTGTAGGGTACTACCTTTGTTAGAACCCTACAGTTCCTGAAAAAGAACAGTTTTTTGTTAGATTCAAACAGATGTTTAAGAAATAAATTTTGGCGCTGAATGTGTTGCAGAGACGTCATAATAGTGTGACGTCGTTGTTTGTCAACCTGCATATCTTTTGTTTCTTTTTCTGTTAAAAATAAAGCTCATTTGGACCTTTTGTTGAAGATTTGATCATCCTTTATATGAAACAAACCGATTACCATTTATCATATAAACGCATCTTAAGTACTTTTGTGCAACAAACGCTTGGCAACACCCGGGTATATGACTTAGCAACGAGCCGGTTATATTGGTTTTGTAAACTGACCAATCAAATTCCAGGAATAATACCGATACGGGGATATTATCAGTTACCTACGTTATTACCCTGGTGTCTGGAAATGGTACCACCTGAAAGTACTTCTGTTCAGCCTGAGGCGTAGTCGAAGGCTGTCCAGAAGTACTTTCAGGTGGTACAATTTCCATACACCCGGGTTATAACGTAGGTAACGGATTTATCCCCGGCTAACAAGTGTAAAAGGCTGAAAATATGTTCTTTTGTCTTCAGAAATAAGCTAAATTGGCAACGTCATCACAGTTGCTAACAAAAAATTTTACGTTTTTTATGCAGAAAATGCCCATATTACCAAGTCGAGGATATTACCTTTGGTAACAACCTCAGACTTAGCGAGTTTAAAGAGTTTTTGTTTTGTTTTACATTGTTTTTCCGACTTTCGGTATTTTGGCGCCTCCAGTCACGCTATCATAACGTCAACATACAATGACGTCAAGTACTGATTTAATTTATATTTATGTGTGTCAGTGTGAATTTAGGGGATCTACAGTGTTTGAAAGGAAGTACAAATACAAATATAAAAAGACAGAAATGTTCATTTGTGGAATAACATACACTGGTACTCTAGAACATACATTATTCTGGTACCCTGACGATGATATCCTCATGAGCCTAAGCGGCCTTCGGATATAACGTCAGGTCAGGAGCATTGGATTTCAACGGTGACAGAAATTTGACGTTCGGGTATTCTCTAGACTGACCATTCAGTATTATAGATAAGTTCAAGTTGAACGAACGTATTATGACGTCATTCTCTTTGTGACGTTCAATGTTTACATTTCTCAGTTGAGTTTACACAATGATTTCATAATTTAAACGTAAAGATAAGATTTATATTTAAATTTTATAAAGAAAAGGTATTCCCAGATTTAAAAAAAGATTGGCATGTGCATGTGATATTAAATTATCAACCAATTAAAATGCTTATATCGGAGGTCCTGACCTTGTGTTATATTGAAGTGAAGCTTGCGTCAATGAAAAATATTGCACCAGGAGACCAGGTTAGAACATACATTGGCAACGCACAAATAATACACCCTGCGACGTTAGCAACGCAGCCGGGGGCATGGGATTTGTACCGATGGGTAACCAACCAATCAAAAGTCCGCATTTGTTACAAGCCGGGGATAAATCCTTTTTTCTCACTAATGAGACAGCGTGGTACCTATTTTTAGCCGGTTGAGATATCCTTATCTCAACCCGTGGGTGAGATAAGAATTTCACGCTCCTTTTCCCGTAAAAATGTATTATGACGTCAACTGTCGGTTCAGCAATAAAAATTATAAAATTTTTGCTTTTGCTGTGTTAGTTTACTATGCCTTTTTAAATATTAACATAAAAACAACATATCTGAGCTTCCATGACCCAATTTATGCCACAATATGACAGCGGTAAACATAAAAACAACACGGTGACGCATCATGTGTACACTGGAGACTACGTTCAGGGTAGATAACTCTATTTGTTGCCATCTTTCAATACCGGATTTTTTTTAACGAATTAGTGAGAAATAGAATCAAACACCTATGGTTGGACAAGACAGGAAAATCTCAGACACCCGCGTAAAAGATTTCTTTTGGTCTCCAACTCGACAGAGCCTCGTTGGAGACCAGAAATCTTTTCACTTGGGTGTCTGAGATTTTCCCGTCTTGCCCTCCCACCGGTGTTAGATCCTATATATCCTGCAACCGTTACATTTTCTGTACAATAAAGGTAGCCGAATACATTTTTGCTTTATTCGGCAGTGCCGAATAAAGTCTCCAGGGTGCCGTTTCATAAAACGATCGCTAATTAACGTGCTCGTTATCCCATGCAATTTAAATGGGATAACGTGCACGTTAAGCTAACGATCGCTTTATGAAACGGCACCCTGGTACCTTTGTTCTTGCTTATAACGATAATTAGCATTTTGTTCTGGTAAACGACGTGTTGTCGAATACAATATTTGTTTGTGACGTCTATTACTAAAAAACGCGCCGAAACTTTCACGTCAGAAATCGGCTAAAAGTGCAAAATTTTCATGTTTGTCATCGCTGTAAAATGTATTTTAGATTTGCAGGATAAAAACAATATTCGTACAGTGTCCGAAAATATAAAGTTTATTTGTACTCGCCACTAAACCTCGCATTTCTACCTGTTTCTAAGGCTCGTACAAATAAATTTTATATTTTCGGACACTGTACTAATATTGAATATATCTCAACCCGTGGGTGAGATAAGAATTTCACGCTCCTTTTCCCGTAAAAATGTATTGTGACGTCAACTGTCGTTCCACCGAGAAAATCACAAATATATGCTTTAGTTGTGTTTACATGAAAACAACATATCTGAGCTTCCATGAACCAATTTATGCCGCAATCTGAAAAAAAACACAATAACAAACACCTTGACACAACAACTTATACACTAAAGATTACGTTCAGGGTAGAGAACTCTATTGGTTGACAACTTTACAATGAATTAGTGAGAAATAGAATCAAACACAGGTGGAAGCGCAGGACGGGAAAATCTCAGACACCCGCGTGAATGATTTCTTTTGGTCTCCAACTCGGCAGAGCTTCTTTGAAGACCAGAAATCTTTTCACTTGGGGGTCTGAGATTTTCTCGTCTTGCCCTCCCACCGGTGTTAGATCCTTTATTTCTCACTAATGAGACAGCGTGGTACCTATTTTTAGCTGGTTGAGATATCCTTATCTCAACCCTCGGGTGAGATAAGAATTTCACGCTCCTTTTCCCGTAAAAATGTATTGTGACGTCAATTGTCGGTTCAGCAAGAAAAATCATACAATATATGCTTTAGTTGTGTGGGTTTACTGTGCCTCTTAAATATTATTATGAAAACAACATATATGAGCTTCCATGAACCAATTTATGCCGCAATCCGATAGCGGTACACATCAAAACAAACACGTTGACGCAACAAGTTACACTGGAGATTACGTTCAGGGTAGATAACTCTATTTGTTGTCATCTTTCAATAGAACAGAACCGGATTTTTTTAACGAATTAGTGAGAAATAGATTCAAACACCGGTGGCAGGACAAGACTGGAAAATCTCAGACACCCGCGTGAAAGATTTCTTTTGTTCTCCAACTCGGCAGAGCCTCGTTGGAGACCAGAAATCTTTTCACTTTGTTGTCTGAGATTTTCCCGTCTTGCCCTACCACCGGTGTTAGATTCTATATTTCTCTCATAGGAAAGTTTCCACGGCGTCCCCAGGTGGCGTATAAGCGTGCCCCTCTCATTGGGGGTGGAGGGCAGTGGGCTTGTCAGTTTATAATACGGAAAGCCTGGCCGCGGACCGTAGTGGATAATGTGTTTTTGAGTGCCAAGCTCCATGTACCATTAGGAACCCTTTTGTATCTTTCAAAAACGTGTTGGTCTATTAAAGACGATACAAAAGGCTCAATTCTCCTCCGAAACCTAACTGTCCCTACTTTTCCTGTGCTGTCAAAATTTTTCCCCCGTTTGTCTTTCGTTTTGTTCGTTGATTTAGTGTTTGTTAACGTTTTCTCATCATGTATATAGCTGAAATACTGCTAGCTGAATGTAAAGCAAACTTTGAATAAATGACTCAATCAAAATTCTCCATTCAGCTCACTTCAACAAATATTTCAGATGAAATTTATGTATCCACCTGAAGACATGATATATATGTTTGTGGCATAGTTGACTGTAGAAATCTTAATAAAAGATATAACAGCGAGCTAATATCTGATCGTATCTGACAATGCGTACTTAGTTAGAATTTTTGTTTTGTTATACTACATGTCATACGGAAAAAAAATGAAGGAATATTGGAGCACTGATCGGCAGTAAGTTGACATGTACGTACTGTTATTACCAGGTGATCAGATAGTATGGGTGTCAATTCTTTAATTATAACAAAATACTTCTCAAAATTAGTTCCTAACCTGCTGAAAAAAAAAACCACGGTTCATCAACGTGATCAATTAATTCTCTTAAATGACGACGCAAATGGATAACCTATTTATTGCATTGCAGTTTAAATGATTGAAAACGGAAAAACCAATAAGCTGACACATTATGTTGTTATTTTTAAAGCATTTTATTGTTCAACATGGCCAAATTAATACTTAAACGGCTGTTTCATTTCAAATTGATAGAACTATGCAGCATAGACTGGCATAGCTGTCAACATGTTTAATTTAAATTAACTCCTAATAATGCCGTTACGAATACAATAAAACTACGTACAAACGGGGGCCACTGAGCACCAACTATGCAACATCACATCTAAATAACTCTAACACGATACCAACATTTTATTTTCGTTAATGCAAAAATCTAATTACAGCATGTCTCTAGAACATTTACCCTTTCGTATATTTAAAAAAATCTAACATATCCGGGGTACAAAGCACGTGCCTCAATATATGAAAGGTGCCTAACAAATCAAAATGTACTGTATTTTGTAACTTTTGCTGAAAACTACAAAAATGTTTAAAAAACTCCTCGAACTATTCCGTAAAAGCAGGTGCAGCGACTTCATTTTGCGAGCAATCTTTCTGTAAAGCTTCAAAGATCTTATTGAAAAACTGTATGATGAGTTAATTACACAAATTTGTACCGTCTTCTGTATAATTTGTTGGCAAATGAGAAAGTGTATAATGGAACATTTAAAAAAATTTCAAACAATTCCATATAAACAGGTGTACAACTTCAATATGTGCGCAATCTTTTCTTTGAAGTTTCAAGAATCTAGGTTAAAAACTGTTTGAGTACAGTCTTCTGTAAACGCTGCTGCAAAATATTTAAGTTTCACGTCTGGGAAAATGGAAAGATAATTCCATAATAGCAGGTCCACAATTTCAATATGTGGCCAATCTCTCTGTAATGTTTTGCACTGAAACTTTACGAGTATTTAATTAAACAAAAAGAGTACACTTTTTACCAAACCTACCCTATAAATAACCACATTATAGAGTGTTCAGGTCGTGTTTTACGTTGAAATCTGCAAAATCGCATTACCAACAATAATAAAAGATGTATTTGGTGGTCAACAATAAAATACACATGATGTCACTTAAATTAAGTTTTAATGTTGTCTTTTGTCAAGCACCACTATTTGGCATTTCAATAGTCAACACAAAATATTATGTGAACTGTAGCGGGCAGCACACGTATCACAGCAAGGTGTCTTCTCCATCCAGTCAGAATTCCAGCATATTTAACAGATTTACATATTCGTGCGGCCAGAAATTGTTTTTGTTGCAAGTAAAGAGTCAATAGTAAAAATAAGGAATATTCATATATACCTCTTGCTTATGTCAAAACTTTGTTATGGTGACTAATTATTGTTTAACCTGTTGAAAGAAAATCATCACAACATTGACTTCTGTCATTTTGAGGCATCTGTTTGTTCATGGAAAGTAATTAATGAAATGTGAACTAATTAGATCCTTAAGATTAATTATGTTTTATTGCGCTTTGCTTATGTCTGTGAAGAGGAATACGTGGGCTGGAACTTACTGCAAGGACTAGTTTTGACCCTCCTAGAAATATCTTTTTTAAACAAATATCAAGCATCCTTCAAACGACGGTCTGCTCGTTATCTTCATGGTTACTACATGTAATCGTTATTGCCATGTCTTCCTACGTATATCAAAACATGTTCAAAGTTAATTATAGTCCTGCCAGGTTGTCGAAAATTCAGACTTTTACCAACTGATAATTTCATACAACTAAGTACTTCCCATGAGATGAAACACAATCTACAGAATATTTTTATTCACACATTGATACAAATTGGTGTTGAAGCAACTCGGCATAGCTATAAAATTATCTTTATTTGACAAAAAAAAAAACAGCACGAAAAAGACTGCTCCAAACTTTTCACGATAATAATGTTTTACGACTCTTTACAGGAGAATACATTAATGGTAATTGCCGAATTACCGGTAAGTCATTACTGCACGCGTTTATTAAGGAAAAAATTGCGTCTATGAATAAACTAGCAAGGATTTGTGTAGGACGAACAGCTGATAGGAAGCTAATTACATGGTAATTACTACAACATTTAGTTTAATCTTCATTTCTGAATATTGTATTTAAGACTTTCCTGCAACAAGATAAAGCTTTTCTTAGGTCGTTATAGATTGCTACAGCATCTTTCGGATGACCTGAAAAAGAAAACGATTGATTTACACTGTGGCTTGATGCGTCATTATGGTGACCCGCCAAGGAAACGATTTATTTTGACTGCGGCTGACTGCAGCGTCATTCCGGTGACCCACCAAGGAAACGAGTTGTTTTAACTGCGGCTGACTGCAGCGTCATTCCGGTGACACACCAAGGAAACGATTTGTTTTGACTGCGGCTTACTGCTGCGTCATTTAGGTGACCCGCCAAGTAAACGTTTTTTTTTTTTTTAAAACTGCGGCCTAAGTGACACACAAAGCAAATGATTATGAAGACTGTAGCTTATGAATTTGTATAGAAATAATTGATTGTAGTATTTAAGTTATATATGTAAGAAGAGAACATGTTAACAAATCAATTTGGCTACTGAGATGGTCCAGTGGGAGGAAAATCTAAATCACTTCAGACAATTTAGACTTGAATGTTAGTAAGCTAGACAGGTTCTATTAATATATAAAATCCCGAAATGTTGGATTTACATGTAGATAAACATTATATATTTGGTAATTGGACAGTCGGGTCATTCATTACCGTAAATCGATCCTTCATAAATCAATCTATCATTTGATCTTTGCAAATCATACACACTATCTAATGGACGTAAACCGATAAAGTTCACTACTAGGAACAAAATCTATTGTTTGTTAAGTGTAACTATCACAATAAAGCGTTGTCAAACCATTTGCTCGTTCAGACGATAAAATTACAATCGTTCCTTTGTTTGTTTGTTTGAATGGTGTTTAACGTCACTTTCAGCAATTTTTCAGCTATATCATATCGTTTAGTTTTTATAGGGGAGGAAGCTGTAGTACCCGGATAAAACCCCCCAACCTGGGGGAGGAAAACTGACAATCCTTGTCAATTAAGATTGAAGTCGAGTATACCCTGCCTGCAGTTAGAATCGAACCCGCAATCTCAGTGTTGACAGACCACGTGATTAATAGTAGACGATCTACCTCAACCACTCGGCCACCGAGGCCCCTCGTTCCTTTATGTCCTTACGTGAACAAAGACGGTACCAAAGTCGATGAAGATACCGTTTTTAACTGGTCAATAAGGTTAACCTCTTGTTTTCTTTGTACTAACACACCATTATAACAATACAATGTATATTTGTTTTTTATTCTGCTATGTGTGTCATCAGAGGATGACATCAAACCCTTTGAACATAGCATCTTAAAGAATAATTACAAGATCATATTTTCCTAATTGTATACTTCATCTAATACATCAGCTGCTTTGCAAATGTAACTATCTAATGATTGTAATAGACCTGAAACTTGAGAACGCTGAAGTAACATATAATGCCACTTTTGTAACATCAGTTGAGTGGATGCAACTATGTCGATTATTTATAATTGATCTCGTGTAACGGTGTTCATGGTATGAAGATGATATTTACAAATCATTGCAGATCACTTTTAATGGATTAAATTACAAAAGATGCACAAAACTTAAACTCGTCCTCCCTCGTCAATTTTTCTAGTAACACAGAAGCACTCAGTTTGAGGGGTGGCCTGTATCTCAACCATCATTGACAAATAAGGATGACCATTAGTCATGGATAACTAAAGATGAGTAACAAGGATGAAAAACAGGTCCTGCTTCATGCATCGTACCCCGTATTGCTCATGATAAAGTGCAAAACGGTTAAAGTTGACAAATCAAGACGTAACAGGTACAAACATTTAAAACCAAACCAAAATAACTAAAATTTAGCCCAAGGAAACCCTAAGGCAGAAATCATCAAACGACATAAAAACAGTAGACAAATATGAACGTCACGTGCGTCTAAACAACTAAACAACAAACCTTTACATTTTGTTCTCCAATTACATTTCTGTCATATTAATACGTTCAAGTTACGAAAATTCCAATTTTACACGCTAGTACAGATGTACTAGGTCTATTACTACGTTTACCTCGGTTAATGAGGCTATATTTGTATATAGCGGATTTGGCAGGGTAGTCTAGAGCGCTGGATATAATGCAGGCGAATGGGTACCACATGGTAATCCTAATATATACAAAGATTACTGTCAGATTAAAACATATTTTTTTACGAAAAATCCATCATCATACGCTAACTAGTACACATGTCCTATGTCTACCGCTACTTTTCACCTTGTTTAATGAAGCTATATTTTTATATAGCTTATTTGGCCTAGTGGTCTAGAGCGCTGGACATAATGCAGGTGAATGAGTGCCCCAGTAGGGCATCGATGCGAGTTTGAATCATCCGTAGGGTTAACATCTATATACTCGGTTGCAGATTGTCCACTTTCGATGACTCGGTTTCGAGACTCACAGCGGGCAGGGTGCGCTCGACTCCATTCTTTATTGAAAAGGATTGCCAGTTTTCCTACCGAAGGTCGAGGGTTTCTCCGATTACTCGGGTTTTCTCCCTAATAAAATCTGGATGCCATGATATAACTGAAAAGTTTTTGATAAATAAACAAAGGTGATGCCTCCGTGTCGATAGCTCAATTATTTTAGTATATAAGATTTGGCTGGATAGCAATTGTTTTGGATACTTCATTTTGACCCCGCCACTATATGACGTATGCCTATAGTGATCAGTCTGTCCGTCAGTGCGTCCGTCCGAAAGGAATCGTGTTCGTCTTATAACGTTTTTAGGTAGGATTTTGGAATTTGGCATGTGGGTAGATAATTTCAAGGCGAAGTGTTTATGACTTTTGACCTCAAGGTCAGCGGTGGCCCATAGAGATGGATAATATATAGTTAAGGCGGAGCATTGGATTTAATATTTCGTACATGTGAACGTACTAATTTCGGACTGTTTCGAAATTCAACTTCTTCCACGGATTTCGTCATAACTTTGGAACTACATTTATTGATTGGTTATTTTATTTTGGAAACTTAATTGGAACTGTCACGCCTGCCCACGTATGATTTCTCATGTGACTTCAGCGTCGTGCCTAGGTGGGATATTTCCTGTGTCCCTAAGTGTTATACATGTGTCTTGATCGTCCTGTCTAAAATACCTCTTGTCTATATTTTATTTGTCTGGTACTCCATGCCTATGTGTGACACCTCATGTGTCTTTTGCCCCATGCCTCTTGGTGTGATAACTCGTGTGTCTGTTGTCCATGCCACTAGGTGTGATAACTCGTGTGTCTGTTGCCCAGTGCCTCAAGGTGTGATAACTCGTGTGTCTGGCGTGTCCTACCAGGTGTGATACGTCACGTATTTTTCGCGCCTGCTCATTAATGATACCTCAAGTTTTTGGCCTGTATGCTATGTGTAATACCTGCGTGTTATGCTTACATGTATCTGTCTAGTGCACTATGTGTATTATCTCATGTGTCTGGTGCGCCATAGACATGTGTGGTACCTAATGTGTCTGTTTTGCCTGACCACGTGTCACAAACGATTTAATTAAATTAACCGTACAAACGATTTAATAAATCGTAAAAACTATTTAATAAACAGTACAAACGATTTGATAAACCGTACAAACGGATTAATAAACCGTACAAACAATTTAAGAAACCATACAAACGAATTAATAAATCGTATACAAACAAAATAAATACTTTTTTTTTCTTTTTGTTGTTTGGCACGAATAATAAGTCGTCGAATATGCACAACACTAAACAAAAGTAAAAAAAACACATAAAAAATAACGAGAAACTAAAAAAAACATTGGTGCACTTATGTGATCCGGACGGATAAGCAGGTTTTGCCTCTTAACAGACACTCGTCGAGTTATTCTTTGTCGTCTAATCCAGGAATAGGGAAGACTACCTATTAAAAGAATGTTATAGCTGAAATATTTAACTATTTTACTAATAGAGAAGACCAGTGAAAGTTGTCGACCAAAAAAAACTATAAAACTTGAGGCATACACTCATTTACTGGGGACAGTTTACATGAGAAAATTGTTACAGCTATCATGAGAGGAAAAACGGTTTATCTACTATTTTTATGCTCCTACATAAACAGTTTACAGATTACTAAAAAATCAAAATCGTCACCTCTGTATATGTTAGACACGGCAAAACAAGTTAAACAAATTAGATAATTGTTCAGCAATAATTCTTCAGCAGATGCGATAGCAAAAAGGAATGATCATGACTACAATTTATATATAATATATAATAAATGTGTCTAACAATCAATTTATACTGTATCGTCCGGATCATATACACGGCGTCTGTCAGAATTTTGTATGATCCGGATCATACACACGGCGTCTGTCAGGATTGTGATGTAAAATTGCTCGGTTTTGGAAGAAAGTCAATTGTAATAGATGTCCTCTCACCGGTGTCCACATTAACATATGATCCAATCATTTCTGTTCCAGAAATTTCAAATTCAACGTATCCATGAACTATAACTGGCCACTGGCCATTTGGAGGCTGTACAGTTATAACTGCGTGCCGTTTGCATCCGTCGTCTGTCACGAATTCAGGCCATTCTTTGTCACTTATGTATATTTCAACTTTTAAAGGATCCTTTCTGCGACACTGAACTTCTTCACTCAGAAACGTATCATCTAGTTTAATCTGTTTTTTGTCTCCAATTTCAACCACGGTATCCATTTGGTAACTGATTTCAAATATATCTCGACACCAGAGTTCTTTGTCGTACCAATAGCTTTTCTCCTGAGGCATGGTATTTGGTTCAAATGGTATGCTGACGGCTATACCGTACGTGTAATTACATATACGTGATGTTACAATATGTGGTGTATGTCCGTAGATGACAGCTCCCTTAAGTACAGATAATCCGCCTTCAGTTGGGACAATCACATTTACATCTGCAAACTTTTCACGAACTGCGTCTTGCAAAATTTCGCATTCTGCATAGCCGCCGACCAGCATAATGGCCGAGACGTCGCTACACCTGGGATGCTTTAGAACGTTACTGATATCAGTTAACAAATTCTTTAGAGAATCTTTGAAAAATTTTTTTAAAATGCTTGCATCGATGAAGAGCTTATCTCTCTTCACCCGTAGCTTTGTTGCAAACTCTGAATTCGCTATTATATCTTCAACTGGGCAATCACTGCCCTCGGCGGCAATCTCTAACAATGTTGCAGCTATTCTTGTTGTTACAGTTTGGTCCACGCTAACCTTATAAGCTTTTTTCTTGTCTTCAAATGATCGCATCATTTCCAAATAATCCATGGGGTACAATTTCTTGAAGGTAATAAGACTCGGAAATGAGAATAAGCTTGTCAGTAGACCTCTGTAAGCAGCATTGATCGTTCTTCCTCCATAGTCTCCACCACACACTTTATGAATTATTTTTAGACCGCCATTTTCTAGTACTTCCTGTGCAGATATGTCAACAGTCCCTCCTAATACAATGAAATTATTGATAAAATTTATTTTACGTTTTTATTTGTGTTTTCTATGACATTGATTGAATTAAGGTTAAAGTAAAAAACGCCATGCAAACTGTGGATACGAATCCGAATCCACAATTTGCATGGCGTTGTCACACCGGGAATTAATAGTAGAGTAGGCCACTCAGTCAAAAAGGTCTTAATAAGGTTAATTAAACTGAACACTAAAACTATTTAAAACTAAATTTTCAAACTAATAAAAAATATATATAACACTGTATATATAAATCTTTTCGATTTTTATTGATCTGAACAATTGGTTAAGATAGTTAGTCATCACCGACGTGTCAACGCTCAGGTTGCTGGTTTAATTCTTATTTCAGACAGGGCATGTTCGACTTCAACTACCATTATTTGATTTTCGTGAGCAGAATTAAAGCTACAGGACGAAAATAAATTATCTCAAGATTGCGGGATTCTGTCGCATTTCACTGGCTTCCTCTGCAAGAAAACCTTAACGTTATGTTAGAGCTAAATAGCTAGCTGCGCAACGACCACATAATAATATCAATTATGCCCCAAAATTTCAAGTGAATTGATGATAGCTTTTTGAGTTGAGTCCGAAAACTAAAAACAAATATGGCTTTTCAAGAACAAATTATCATAACTCTATAAAGAATGAATAAAGCAGATAGACAGAACGAATTTTTAAAAAAAATTACAAGAAAATTGATGAAAGCGTTTGTAAGTTCTAGTCTGAAACTTAAAATACAAACAAAGTTCAGTAACTCTATAATGTAAAATAAGATTTTACCATAAACAAAAGGAAGCCGACATCTATCAAAATAAACAATTTCCTCAATATTTCGAGAACATTTATGAAAGCGTTTTTGAGTCGAGTCTGAAAACTAAAACTATCCCTTTTTCATCAACAAAGTTCGATAACTTTAAAACGAAAAATCACCATTTTATCAAACTATACAGACCGTAAGGCTAACAAAATTAACAACAGTATGTAGTTTCAAGAAAATCTGTGAAAGCATTTTCAAGATACAGTGCAACTTTAGACGATTGACGGACAGACGGACGGGCTTTTGTATACCACAATATGTCCGCCGTACACATAAAATGACTAAAATTGGCGGTTAACCTCCTTTCAAACAAACAAACATAAATTTCCATTGAATTGTCACATAATTTTATTAACATTATTAAAAACAGCCCGGATTATTGTTGGACACCTAATATAACATCACCTTTCACACAGAATCAGACAACTTTATTAGTCGCAAAATATAAAAGCCATTTTGGACACCAAAATTAACAGACTTTTAGAAACTAAACAAACCTATCAGTGGCCGCTTATGTTACAATTGTGATGTTTCTATCGCTTGCATTTTAAAATATGTACATGTTATACATGTTTTAAAAGCCTCGCTATATTTATTAAAAGCATCGATCGTGATACCTCTTAAAAGCATCGCGGTGGAAAAAACTTTATGCATGTTGTAAAAAGTATCAGCTTACATGTAAAAAGCATCGGCTTGTTTTTTTTATCTGCCTGACCGATCGTGTCATAATTGTGATGTTTCTATCGGCTTGCTTTTTTCTATCGCGATACTTGTTAAAAGCATCGCGATGAAAAAACATCATGCATGAATTGAAAAAGCATCGCGTTGCTTTTAACAAGTATCGCGATAGAAAAATGCAAGCCAATAGAAACATCACAAGTTTGACATGAAAGGCAAATGATACAAACATTGCAGCTTATAGTATACTCAAAATCTAACAGCATTATTGGAGCTTATATCTAAAAGTATTAACAGCTAATAGGACGACACATCACCAACTAATTGTTTTTCATCAAATTCAGCTGCCGTTTTTTACCCGAAAATTGATAAACTTCGTTTTGTCACAGTTGAGGTATTTAGCCCTAATGATCAATAACTGACGTTGACACCCATAGCATCCCATTGTATCTTACTATTGGTACAGCACTACAAGTAAATACCACCTATATTGGGACAGCGCTACAAGTACATACCACCTGTATTGGGACAGCGCTACAAGTACATACCACCTGTACAGGGACAGCACTACAAGTACATACCACCTGTATTGGGACAGCTCTACAAGTACATACCACCTATATTGGGACAGCACTACATGTACATATCATCTGTACTAGGACAGCACTACAAGTACATACCATCTATATTGGGACAGTGCTATATGTACATATCACCTGTATTGGGACAGCACTACAAGTACATACCATCTGTACTGTGACAGCGCTACATGAAAATACCACCTGTACTGTGACAGCGCTACATGTACATACCCCTGTATTGTGACAGCACTACATGTACATACCACCTGTATTGGGACAGCGCTTCATGTACATACCACCTGTACTGGGACAGCACTACAAGTACATACCACTTATATATTGTGACAGCACTACATGTACATACTACCTGTATTGGGACAGCGCTTCAAGTACATACCACCTGTATTGGGACATCACTTCATGTACATACCTCCTCTACTCAGTACTGGGACAGCGCTACAAGTACATACCACCTGTACTGGCACAGCACTACAAGTACATACCACATGTATTAGGACAGCACTACAAGTACATACCATCTATAATGGGACAGCGCTACAGGTAAATGCCAACTGTATTTTGACAGCGCTACATGTACATACCACCTGTATTGGGACAGCACTAAAAGTACATACCACCTATACATGGACAGCAAAACAAGTACATACCACCTGTACTGGGACAGCGCTACATGTACATACCATCTGTACTGGGACAGCGCTACATGTACTATGACAGCGCTACATATAAATACCACCTGTATTGTGACAGCACTACATGTACATACCACCTGTATTGGGACAGCGCTTCATGTACATACCACCTGTACTGGGACAGCACTACAAGTACATACCACCTATATATTGGACAGCGCTACATGTACATACCACCTGTATTGGGACATCACTACATGTACATACCTCCTCTACGGGGACAGCGCTACAAGTTCATACCACCTGTACTGGCACAGCACAACAAGTACATACCACCTGTACTGGGACAGAGCTACATGTAAATACCACCTGTACTGGAGCAGCACTACAGGTACATAGCACCTGCGTTGGGACAGCACTACAAGTATGTACCATCTGTATTGGGACAGCGCAACAAGTACATACCACCTGTATTGGGACAGCACTACAAGTACATGCCGACTATATTGGGACAGCGCTACAAGTACATACCACCTGTATTGGTACAGCGCTACAAGTACATACCACCTGTACATACCACCTGTATTGGTACAGCGCTACAAGTACATACCACCTGTATTGGTACAGCGCTACAAGTACATACCACCTGTATTAGGACAGCGCTACAAGTACATACCACCTGTACTGGGACAGAACTACAGGTACATAGCACCGGCATTGGGACAGCACTACAAGTACATACCACCTGTATTGGAACAGCGCTACAAGTACATACTACCTGTATTGGGACATCGCTATAAGTACATTACACCTGTATTGGGACAGAACTACAAGTACATACTACCTATATTGGGACAGCACTACAAGTACATACCACCTGTATTGGGACAGCACTATATGTACATATCACCTGCACTGGGACAGCACTACAAGAACATTACACATGTATAAGGACAGCACTACAAGACATACCAGTGTATAGGTACAACACTACAAGTACATACAACCTATATTGGGACAGCACTACAAGACATACCAGTGTATAGGGACAGCACTACAAGTACATACCACCTATATTAGGACAGCGCTACAAGTACTTACCACCTGTATTGGGACAGCGCTACAAGTACATACCACCTGTATTGGGACAGCGCTATAAGTACATTACACCTGTATTGGGACAGCGCTACAAGTACATACCACCTGTATTGGGACATCACTACAAGTACTTACCACCTGTATTGGGACAGCGCTATAAGTACATACCACCTGTATTGGGACAGCGCTATAAGTACATTACACCTGTATTGGGACAGCACTACAAGTACATACAACCTATATTGTGACATCACTACAAGTACTTACCACCTGTATTGGGACAGCGCTATAAGTACATACCACCTGTATTGGGACATCGCTATAAGTATATTACACCTGTACTGGGATAGCACTACAAGTACATACCACCTGTACTGGGACAGCACTACAAGTACATACCACCTGTCTTGGGACAGCACTACAAGTACATACCACCTGTATTGGGACAGCGCTATAAGTTCATTACACCTGTATAAGGACAGCACTACACGTACATTCCACTGTATAGGGACAGCACTACAAGTACATACCACTATATAGGGACAGCACTACAAGTACATACCATCTACATTGGGACAGCGCTACAAAAACATACCACCTCTACTGGGACAGCACTGCAAGTACATACCAACTATATTGGGACAGCGCTACATGTACATTTCACCTGTACTGGGACAACACTACAAGTACATGCCACCTATATTGGGACAGTGCTGTAAGTACATACCACCTGTATTGGGACAGCAATAGAAGTACATACAACCTATATTGGGACAGCACTACAAGTACATACCACCTGTACTGGGACAACACTACAATTACATAACGCCTGTGATAGGATAGCACTACAAGAACATAACACCTGTAATAGGACAGCACTACATGTACATACCACCTGCATCCACAACCAACATCTTTGTCCCAGGTTTAAATGTTTCCAATCTGATCTGGTTTTTTTCGCTTTCTACTTTATTGACATGAAGTTGTCGGGCGTAAATTGAGGCTGCCTCTGGTTCATAAACTAATGAGAACTGTCCTCCTGGTATACCAGCCTATCAACGGAAAAGACAATACAGATACAGAAAGGGCAATAATGATACATTACAGACAATACTGCAACAGAAAGATCAATATGGATACAGAAAGGCAATCAGAAAAAAATTATAATTAATAGTATGCGTCTTAAGGTTAGCACTTATTGTCTCTTTAGTCTACATGCATTTCGGAAATTTGGTTACTACGATTAGTTCTGGAATGTTCAAAATTCACAGGTCACGTGAGCTAAGAGGTGCGCGCGTGTAACATATATAACATTATTTTCCAAAAAGGATTACCTAGATAATTTTCTTACAAAAATTTATTAGAAATCTGTTAAGTCACTTGCGTATAGACCTGATATTAATGACATGGCAAGAATTACTTTTTGGCGAGAACAACTCTCCTACCAATTGGCCTGGCTCCCATTAAGGTGTCAATTTGGTCGTAAAACGGGAATCTTGATCTTTCATTGCCGTTGTTTTGTTTTTGATTTTGGATTTGCATTTTTTTCAAAAATCTAATGCATCCATGATCCTTAATCAAATAGCTTATTTTCTCATTCACATGCCGGTTTCCCATCTTCCCTAACCAAGTGTTACGCTCTTGTTCCCCACACGGTAACACTTGGCTAGCAAAGATGGCCGGTTTAGAGCTTTGATTGCTGAATTATTATTTTTTTATTTTGTCCTCAACCTATGAACGTATTAGGCCAGATGTTTCAGTGAACATTGAAACATTGTGTTTCCTTTAAAATCTATACAGAATAGCGATGATGATGAAGATGATGATGATGATGATGATGAAAATAATAATAATCGTAACATTTTTTATATTGCTTTCTCTTGTTTTTAATTGTAAGTGTACAGCATTACAGTGTATTATTTTATATAGATGAAGCGCTTTATAAGAATTTTAATAATAATAATAATAATAATAATAATAATTAAAACGCATTTGTTCCGAGAACAAATGTGAGGTCTTTCCCTGCATTTTGTTAGTGTTATGTCTAGGTATATGGTTGCTAATGACTTTACAGTCAGTTGCTATGGTTTTTGTGTACAAAGCAAGCGGTCCCAAGTGAGAAAATGTATGGTTGCTAAGGACTTTTAGTTGGTTGCTATGGACAAAATGTCACTTCCGGTCATAAAATATGATGTTTGATGATATATGAATTCTGTTAGTGATCCCAATACAGTTTCCCATGTATTGTCTGCTTCAATTTTTTATGGTTTTTGAGTTATATTGAAAACAAAATTTAGCTGAAACCTGTCAAGGGCAATAACCTCGAAAACGGTTAGTCGCACAGTTTTCGATTACTTATATCAAATGTAGATCTCAATGAGAGGAACATTTTTCTGATATATTGTCTTCTTCAATTTGTTATGGTTTTTGAGTTATATTTAAAACAAAATTTAGCCGAAACCAATCAAGGGCCATAACATCGAAAACGGTTTGTCGCACAGTTTTCAGCCATTTATATCAAATGTAGATCTCAACGAGAGGAACATTTTTCTAATATATTTTCTGCTTCAAATTTTTATGGTTTTTGAGTTATATTGAAAACAAACTTTAGCTGAAACCTGTCAAGGGCCATAACCTCGAAAACGGTTTGTCGCACAGTTTTTGATCAGTTATATCAAATGTAGATCTCAATGAGAGGAACATGTTTCTAATATATTGTCTGCTTCAATTTTTTATTGTTTTAGAGTTATATTGAAAACAAAATTTAGCCGAAACTTGTAAAGGGCCATAACCTCGAAAACGGTTTGTCGCACAGTTTTTGACACTATATATCAAATGTAGATCTCAATGAGAGGAACATTTTTCTCATATATTGTCTGCTTCACTTTTGTATGGTTTTTGAGTTATATTTAAAACAAAATTTCAATGGCGGCCATTTTGAAAATGGTGGACCAAAAGACAATTTTGATCCGATAGATGTAATTAGGACCCTCATATCTACTTGGAAACCAATTTTTGTGGAAATCGAACAACTTTGACATTTTTGACAAACTTTGCGTGAAAATCTCGTAAACAGGAAGTTGAACGATAAAAATTTTTTTGGGTGATTAATCATTGTCAGAAGTCATGTGACAATTTCCACACCTTAAAATTTTGATATCGGCTACGGTTTAGAAGTTTAATTGAAAACAAGGGTAACAGTGTTTGGGGAGATAACTCCGTTACTAAAAATAAATCGGTTTTGCAGGGTGACTCAGGTCTAGCCCAGGTAGTGTCGGTTAAGTGTGCCAAGTTTCAAAGCGATACGTCAAGACACTTTTTTGACAACTGCGGCGGAAAAGAAGAAGAATAATAATTAAAACGCATTTGTTCCGAGAACAAATGTGAGGTCTTTCCCTGCATTTTGTGCTATGTCTAGGTATATGGTTGCTAATGGCTTTACAGTTAGTTGCTATGGTTTTTGTGTACAAAGCAAGCAGTCCCAAGTGAGAAAATGTATGGTTGCTAAGGACTTTTAGTTGGTTGCTATGGACAAAATGTCACTTCCGGTCATAAAATATGATATTTGATAATATATGAATTCTGTTAGTGATCCCGATACAGTTTCCCATGTATTGTCTGCTTCAATTTTGTATCGTTTTGAGTTATATTGAAAACAAAATTTAGCCGAAACCTGTCAAGGGCCATAACCTCGAAAACGGTTAGTCGCACGGTTTTCGATTATTTATATCAAATGTAGATCTCAATGAGAGGAACATTTTTCTAATATATTTTCTGCTTCAAATTTTTATGGTTTTTGAGTTGTATTAAAAACAAACTTTAGCTGAAACCTGTCAAGGGCCATAACCTCGAAAACGGTTTGTCGCACAGTTTTCGACCAGTTATATCAAATGTAGATCTCAATGAGAGGAACATTTTTCTAATATATTTTCTGCTTCAATTTTTTATGGTTTTAGAGTTATATTGAAAACAAAATTTAGCCGAAACCTGTCAAGGGCCATAACCTCGAAAACGGTTTGTCGCACAGTTTTCGACCAGTTATATCAAATGTAGATCTCAATGAGAGAAACATTTTTCTAATATATTGTCTGCTTCATTTTTTTTATGGTTTTAGAGTTATATTGAAAACAAAATTTAGCCGAAAACTGTCAAGGGCCATAACCTCGAAAACGGTTAGTCGCACAGTTTTCGATATTTTATATCAAATGTAGATCTCAACGAGAGGAACATTTTTCTAATATATTGTCTGCTTCAATTTTTTTATGGTTTTTGAGTTATATTGAAAACAAAATTTAGCCGAAACCTGTCAAGGGCCATAACCTCGAAAACGGTTTGTCACACAGTTTTCAACCCTATATATCAAATGTAGATCGCAAGGAGAGGAACATTTTTCTGGTATATTGTCTGCTTCAATTTTGTATAGTTTTTGAGTTATATTGAAAACAAAATTTCAATGGCGGCCATTTTGAAAATGGTTGACCAAAAAAAAATTTTGCTCCGATAGATGTAATTGGGACCCTCATATCTACTTGGAAACCAATTTTTGTGGAAATCGAACAACTTTGACATTTTCGACAAACTTTGCGTAATCTCCCCAAACACGGTTTACCCTTGTTTTCAATTAAACTCCTAAACCGTAACCAATATCAAAATTCTAAGGTGTGGAAATTATCACCTGACTCCTGACAATGATTAATCACCCAAAAAAAAAAAATTTCGTTCAACTTCCTGTTTACGCGATTTTGAAGCGAATTTTGTCGAAAACGTCAAAGTTGTTCGATTTCAACAAAATTTGGTTTCCAAGTAGATATGAGGGTCCTAATTACATATATCGGATCAAAATATTTTTTCGGTCCACCATTTTCAAAATGGCCGCCATTGAAATTTTGGTTTCAGTTTATCTCAAAAACCATAAATAATTGAAGCAGACAATATATTAGATAAATGTTCCTCTCGTTGAGGTCTACATTTGAGATAAGTAGTCGAAACCTGTGCGACAAACCGTTTTCGAGGTTATGGCCCTTGACAGGTTTCGGCTAAATTTTGTTTTCAATATAACTCAAAAACCATAAAAAAATTGAAGCAGACAATTTATCAGAAAAATGTTCCCCTCGTTGAGATCTACATTTGTTATAAGTAGTCGAAAACTGTGAGACAAACCGTTTTCGAGGTTATGGCCCTTTACAGGTTTCGGCTAAATTTTGTTTTCAATATAACTCAAAAACCATAAAAAATTGAAGCCGACAATATATTAGAAAAATGTTCCGCTCGTTGAGATCTATATTTGATACAAATAGTTGAAAACTGTGCGACAAACCGTTTTCGAGGTTATGGCCCTTGACAGGTTTCGGCTAAATTTTGTTTTCAATATAACTCAAAAACCATAAAAAATTTAAGCAGACAATATATCAGAAAAACGTTCCTCTCATTGAGATCTACATTTGATATACAGTGTCGAAAACTGTGCGACAAACCGTT
This sequence comes from Limnoperna fortunei, assembly GCA_944474755.1. Taxonomy (NCBI): domain Eukaryota; kingdom Metazoa; phylum Mollusca; class Bivalvia; order Mytilida; family Modiolidae; genus Limnoperna; species Limnoperna fortunei. The sequence continues at coordinate 17,958,078 of OX104111.1, read as the reverse complement.
TTCGAGGTTATGGCCTTTGACAGGTTTCGGCTAAATTTTGTTTTCAACATAACACAAAAACCATAAAAAATTGAAGCAGACAATATATCAGAAAAATGTTCCTCTCATTGAGATCTACATTTGATTAAAAGGATTAAAAACTGTGCGACAAACCATTTTAGAGGTTATGGTCCTTGACAGGTTTCGGCTAAATTTTGTTTTCGAAATAACTCAAAAACCAAACAAAATTGAAGCAGACAATATATAAGAAAAATGTTCCTCTCATTGAGATCTACATTTGATATAAAGGTTTGAAAACGGTGCGACAAACCGTTTTAGAGGTTATGGCCCTTGACAGGTTTCGGCTAAATTTTGTTTTCGAAATAACTCAAAAACCATACAAAATTGAAGCAGACAATATATTTAAAAAATATTCCTCTTATTGAGATCTACATTTGATATACAGGTTCAAAAGCTGTGCGACAAACCGTTTTAGGGGTTATGGCCCTTGACAGGTTTCGGCTAAATTTTGTTTTCGAAATAACTCAAAAACCATACAAAATTGAAGCAGACAATATATATGAGAAAAATGTTCCTCTCATTGAGATCTACATTTGATATAACAGTTTGAAAACTGTGCGACAAACCGTTTTAGAGGTTATGGCCCTTGACAGGTTTCGGCTAAATATTGTTTTTGAAATAACTCAAAAACCATAAAAAATTGAAGCAGACAATATATATAAAAAAATGTTCCTCTTATTGAGATCTACATTTGATATACAGGTTCAAAAACTGTGCGACACATCGTTTTAGAGGTTATGGCCCTTGACAGGTTTCGGCTAAATTTTGTTTTCGAAATAACTCAAAAACCATACAAAATTGAAGCAGACAATATATAAAAAAAAAATGTTCCTCTCATTGAGATCTACATTTGATATAAAGGTTTGAAAACGGTGCGACAAACTGTTTTAGAGGTTATGGCCCTTGACAGGTTTCGGCTAAATTTTGTTTTTGAAATAACTCAAAAACCATAAAAAATTGAAGCAGACAATATATAAGAAAAATGTTCCTCTTATTGAGATCTACATTTGATATACAGGTTCAAAAACTGTGCGACAAACCGTTTTGGAGGTTATGGCCCTTGACAGGTTTCGGTTAAATTTTGATTTCGAAATAACTCAAAAACCATAAAAAATTGAAGCAGACAATATATCAGAAAAATGTTCCTCTCATTGAGATCTACATTTGATATACAGGTTCAAAAGCTGTGCGACAAACCGTTTTAGAGGTTATGGCCCTTGACAGGTTTCGGCTAAATTTTGTTTTCGAAATAACTCAAAAACCATAAAAATATTAAGCAGACAATATATCAGAAAAATGTTCCTCTCATTGAGATCTACATTTGATTTAAATTATTGAAAACTGTGCGACAAATCGTTTTCAAGTAATGGCCTTTGACATTTTTCGGCTAATCAGTTTTTGGCTTAAACTTTTAAACCGTCAGAGATAATATAGTGAACATAGGTTTTTTGTGACCGTCTGAACAAGCCCTTCGATTTAGGACCAAAGTCCAATGGTTATGGGCAGCAATTTTCAAAATTAGCAACCATATACCTAGACATAACACTAATAGAATGCCGGGAAAGACCTCACATTTGTTCTTTGAACAAATGACTTTTCTTTTTTTTTTCTGCCACAGATGTCAAAAAAGTGTCTTGACGTATCGCTTTGAAACTTGGCACACCTAACCGACACTAACTGGGCTCGACCTGATCGAGTCACCCTGCGAGACCGATCTATTTTTAGTAACAGAGTTATCTCCCCAAACACTGTTTACCCTTGTGTTCAGATAAACTCAAAAACCATGACAGAAATCAAAAATCTAAAGTGGGGAAAATGTTGTCTGACTTATGGCCATGATTTGTCATGCAAAAAAACATTCTTGGATCCACTTCCTGTTTACGCGATTTTGACGCGAAGTTTGTCGAAAATGTCAAAGTTGTCGGATTTACACAAAACTTGGTTTCCAAGTAGATATGAAGGTCCTAATTACATGTATCGGATCAAAAAAATTTTTTGGTCCACCATTTTCAAAATGGCCGCCATTGAAATTTTGTTTTCAATATATATAAAAAACCATAAAAAATTGAAGCAGACAATATATGAGAAAAATGTTCCTCTCATTGAGATCTAAATTTGATATAAGGTTCAAAAACGGTGTGACAAACCGTTTTCGAGGTTATGGCCCTTGACAGGTTTCTGCTAAATTTTGTTTTCGAAATAACTCAAAAACCATACAAAATTGAAGCAGACAATACATGTATATGAGAAAAATGTTCCTCTCATTGAGATCTACATTTGATATACAGGTTCAAAAACTGTGTGACAAACCGTTTTAGGGGTTAGGGCCTTTGACAGGTTTCGGCTAAATTTTTTTACGAAATAACTCAAAAACCGTAAAAAATTGAAGCAGACAATATATCAGAAAAATGTTCCTCTCATTGATATCTACATTTGATATAACAGTTCAAAAACTGTGCGACAAACGGTTTTAGAGGTTATGGCCCTTGACAGGTTTCGGTAAAATTTTGTTTTCAAAATAACTCAAAAGCCATAAAAAATTGAAGCAGACAATATATCAGAGAAATGTTTCTCTCATTGAGATCTACAATTGATATACAGGTTCAAAAACTGTGCGACAAACCGTTTTAGGGGTTATGGCCCTTGACAGGTTTCGGCTAAATTTTGTTTTCGAAATAACTCAAAAACCATACAAAATTGAAGCAGACAATATATATGAGAAAAATGTTCCTCTCATTGAGATCTACATTTGATATACAGGTTCAAAAACTGTGCGACAAACCGTTTTAGGGGTTAGGGCCTTTGACAGGTTTCGGCTAAATTTTTTTACGAAATAACTCAAAAACCGTAAAAAATTGAAGCAGACAATATATCAGAAAAATGTTCCTCTTATTGAGATCTACATTTGATATACAGGTTCAAAAACTGTGCGACAAACCGTTTTAGAGGTTATGGCCCTTGACAGGTTTCGGTAAAATTTTGTTTTCAAAATAACTCAAAAGCCATAAAAAATTGAAGCAGACAATATATCAGAGAAATGTTCCTCTCATTGAGATCTACAATTGATATACAGGTTCAAAAACTGTGCGACAAACCGTTTTAGGGGTTATGGCCCTTGACAGGTTTCGGCTAAATTTTGTTTTCGAAATAACTCAAAAACCATACAAAATTGAAGCAGACAATATATATGAGAAAAATGTTCCTCTCATTGAGATCTACATTTGATATAACAGTTTGAAAACTGTGCGACAAACCGTTTTAGAGGTTATGGCCCATGACAGGTTTCGGCTAAATATTGTTTTTGAAATAACTCAAAAACCATAAAAAATTGAAGCAGACAATATATAAAAAAAATGTTCTTCTTATTGAGATCTACATTTGATATACAGGTTCAAAAACTGTGCGACAAACCGTTTTAGAGGTTATGGCCCTTGACAGGTTTCGGCTAAATTTTGTTTTCGAAATAACTCAAAAACCGTAAAAAATTGAAGCAGACAATATATGAGAAAAATGTTCCTCTCATTGAGATCTACATTTGATATAACAGTTTGAAAACGGTGCGACAAACTGTTTTAGAGGTTATGTCCCTTGACAGGTTTAGGCTAAATTTTGTTTTTGAAATAACTCAAAAACCATAAAAAATTGAAGCAGACAATATATAAGAAAAATGTTCCTCTTATTGAGATCTACATTTGATATACAGGTTCAAAAACTGTGCGACAAACCGTTTTAGAGGTTATGGCCCTTGACATGTTTCGGCTAAATTTTTTTACGAAATAACTCAAAAACCGTAAAAAATTGAAGCAGACAATATATCAGAAAAATGTTCCTCTCATTGATATCTACATTTGATATAAACGTTCAAAAACTGTGCGACAAACCGTTTTAGAGGTTATGGCCCTTGACAGGTTTCGGTAAAATTTTGTTTTCAAAATAACTCAAAAGCCATAAAAAATTGAAGCAGACAATATATCAGAGAAATGCTCCTCTCATTGAGATCTACAATTGAAATACAGGTTCAAAAACTGTGCGACAAACCGTTTTAGTGGTTATGGCCCTTGACAGGTTTCGGCAAAATTTTGTTTTCGAAATAACTCAAAAGCCATAAAAAATTGAAGCAGACAATATATCAGAAAAATGTTCCTCTCATTGAGATCTACATTTGATTTAAATTATTGAAAACTGTGCGAAAAATCGTTTTCAAGTTATGGCCGTTGACATTTTTCGGCTAATCAGTTTATGGCCTATAACTTTTAAACCGTCAGAGATAATATAGTGAACATAGGTTTTTTGTGACCGTCTTAACGAGCCCTTTGATTTAGGACCAAAGTCCAATGGTTATGGGCAGCAATTTTCAAAATTAGCAACCATACACCTAGACATAACACTAAGAAAATGCCGGGAAAGACCTCACATTTGTTCTTTGAACAAATGACTTTTCATTAAGGTCTTTCCCCCTTTCCAAGGGAAAGACCTTCTTGTCTTTCTTATGATTATTAAGGTCTTTCCCACTACAGTGGGAAGACCTTCTTGTCTTTCTTATGATGATTATTATTAAGGTCTTTCCCCCTTTCCAAGGGAAAGACCTTCTTGTCTTTCTTATGATTATTATTATTATTAAGGTCTTTCCCACTACAGTGGAAAGACCTTCTTGTCTTTCTTATGATTATTAAGGTCTTTCCCACTACAGTGGAAAGACCTTCTTACCTTTCTTATGATTATTATTATTATTATTTTTCTTTTTTTTTCCGCCATCATTTGCAAAAAAGTGTCGCGACATATCATTTTCATACTTGGTACCATTAATCGGTCATACTGTCAGATGACTCAGTTCACCCTGTGAACTCGATCTATTTTTAGTAACAGAGTTATCTGCCCAAACACCGTAAACCCTTGTTAGCAGATAAACTCAGAAACCGTAATCGATTCTTAAAATCTTAAGTGTAAAAAATGTTGCTGAACCTATAGCGATGATTTGTCATGCAAATTTTTTTTTTCCAATTGACTTCCTGTTTACGTGTTTTTGACCTGAAAAATGTCGCAACGCGTCAAAATTTTTTTCTCAAAAACCGCAAGTCCTAGAGACTTGGGACCACCACCATTGATCCTAAGTGATATATGTTACATTTAAAAATGTCAAGGTCAAAGGTCAAAAGTCAAGGTCAAAGGTCACCATAGGTCTTGTTAGCACTATATCTCACAAACCATAACAGATAGAAGCAGACAATAAATGGGAAAAATACTCCACTTATTGAGACCTTCATTTGGTACATTTGACCCAAAGCTGTACAATGAACCATTTTTGAGTTACTGCCCTTGACGCGTTTCGGTTAATCGGTTTTTTGGTTAAAACTTGAAAACGGTTAGAGATAATATAGTAAACATATAGGTTTAAAGTGATCAGTATGAAAAGAGCTTCAATTTGAGCCAAAGGTCAAAAGTCATAGGTCAAGGTCATACCATAGCAACAAGGTGACTGTTATAAAAAGTCCTTAGCAACCATATATTTTTAGAATCAGAATGATGTACTTATTAAGGTCTTTCCCACTACAGGGGAAAGACCTTCTTACCTTTCTTATGATTATTATTATTATTATTATTATTTTTCTTTTTTTTTCCGCCATCATTTGCAAAAAAGTGTCGCGACATATCATTTTCATACTTGGTACCATTAATCGGTCATACTGTCAGATGACTCAGTTCACCCTGTGAACTTGATCTATTTTTAGTAACAGAGTTATCTGCACCAACACCGTAAACCCTTGTTAGCAGATAAACTCAGAAACCGTAATCGATTCTTAAAATCTGAAGTGTAAAAAATGTCACTGGTCCTATAGCGATGATTTGTCATGCAAAATTTTTTTTTCCAATCGACTTCCTGTTTACGTGTTTTTGACCTGAAAAATGTCGCAACGCGTCAAAATTTTTTTCTCAAAAACCGTAAGTCCTAGAGACTTGGGACCACCACCATTGATCCTAAGTGACATGTGTTACATTTAAAAATGTCAAGGTCAAAGGTCAAAAGTCAAGGTCAAAGGTCACCATATGTCTTGTTAGCACTATATCTCACAAACCATAAAAGATAGAAGCAGACAAAAAAAGGGAAAAATACTCCACTTATCGAGACCTTCATTTGGTACATTTGACCGAAAGCTGTGCGATGGACCATTTTTGAGTTACTGCCCTTGACGAGTTTAGATTAATCGGTTTTTTGGTTAAAACTTGAAAACGTTTAGAGATAATATAGTAAACATATAGGTTAAACATGATCAGTAGGAAAAGAGCTTCAATTTGAGCCAAGGTCAAAGGTCATAGGTCAAGGTCATACCCTAGCAACAAGGTGACCGTTATAAAAAGTCCTTAGCAACTATTTATTTTTAGAATCAGAATGATGTACTTTACTGAAATATGTCATTTCATGACCGGAAGTGGCCTTTTGTCCCTAGCAACCGAATGAAAGTCCTTAACAACCATATATTTTTTGGCTCGGGACCACTTTCTTTACTCAAATAATTCATTTTTATGACTGGAAGTGACATTTTGTGCTATACCAAGACACAAAATCCTATAGCATCACCTATCTTTTCTTACTTAAGAGGAACAGTGGGAAAGACCTTCTCATTTGTTCTCAGAACAAATGGCATTTTAATTATTATTATTATTATTATTATTTTTCTTTTTTTTTCCGCCATCATTTGCAAAAAAGTGTCGCGACATATCATTTTCATATTTGGTACCATTAATCGGTCATACTGTCAGATGACTCAGTTCACCCTGTGAACTCGATCTATTTTTAGTAACAGAGTTATCTGCCCCAACACCGTAAACCCTTGTTAGCAGATAAACTCAGAAACCGTAATCGATTCTTAAAATCTTAAGTGTAAAAAATGTCGCTGGTCCTATAGCGATGATTTGTCATGCAAAATTTTTTTTCCAATCGACTTCCTGTTTACGCGTTTTTGACCTGAAAAATGTCGCAACGCGTCAAAATTTTTTTCTCAAAAACCGTAAGTCCTAGAGACTTGGGACCACCACCATTGATCCTAAGTGACATATTACTTTTAAAAATGTCAAGGTCAAAGGTCAAAAGTCAAGGTCAAAGGTCACCAAAGGTCTTGTTAGCACTATATCTCACAAACCATAACAGATAGAAGCAGACAAGAAATGGGAAAAATACTCCACTTATTGAGACCTTCATTTGGTACATTTGACCCAAAGCTGTACAATGAACCATTTTTGAGTTACTGCCCTTGACGCGTTTCGGTTAATCGGTTTTTTGGTTAAAACTTGAAAACGGTTAGAGATAATATAGTAAACATATAGGTTTTAAGTGATCAGTATGAAAAGAGCTTCAATTTGAGCCAAAGGTCAAAGGTCATAGGTCAAGGTCATACCATAGCAACAAGGTGACTGTTATAAAAAGTCCTTAGCAACCATATATTTTTAGAATCAGAATGATGTACATTACTGAAATATGTCATATCATGACCGGAAGTGGCATTTTGTCACTAGCAACCGAATGAAAGTCCTTAACAACCATATATTTTTTGGCTCGGGACCACTTTCTATACTCAAATAACTCATTTTTATGACTGGAAGTGACATTTTGTGCTTAGCAAGACACAAAATCCCAAAGCATCACATATATTTTCTCACTTCAGAGGAACAGTGGGAAAGACCTTCTCATTTGTTCTCAGAACAAATGGCATTTTAATGATTATTATTATTTTTCTTTTTTTTCCGCCATCATTTGCAAAAAAGTGTCGCGACATATCATTTTGATACTTGGTACAATTAATCGGTCATACTGTCAGATGACTCAGTTCACCCTGTGAAACCAGCCTATTTTTAGTTACGGAGTTATCTGCCCCAACACCGTAAACCCTTGTTAGCAGATAAACTCAGAAACCGTAACCGATTCTGAAAATCTGAAGTGTAAAAAATGTCGCTGGACCTATGGCGATGATTTGTCATGCAAATTTTTTTTTCCAATCGACTTCCTGTTTACGTGTTTTTGACCTGAAAAATGTCGCAACGCGTCAAAATTAATTTCTTGAAAACCGTAAGTCCTAGAGACTTGGGACCACCACCATTGATCCTAAGTGACATATGTTACATTAAAAAATGTCAAGGTCAAAGGTCAAAAGTCAAGGTCAAAGGTCACCATAGGTCTTGTTAGCACTATATCTCACAAACCATAAAAGATAGAAGCAGACAATAAAAAAGAAAAATACTCCACTTATTGAGACCTTCATTTGGTACATTTGACCGAAAGCTGTGCGATTGACTATTTTTGAGTTACTGCCCTTGACGCGTTTAGGTTAATCGGTCTTTTGGTTAAGACTTGAAAACGGTTAGAGATAATATAGTAAACATATAGGTTAAACATGATCAGTAGGAAAAGAGCTTCAATTTGAGCCAAAGGTCAAAGGTCATAGGTCAAGGTCATACCCTAGCAACAAGGTGACCGTTATAAAAAGTCCTTAGCAACTATATATTTTTAGAATCAGAATGATGTACTTTACTGAAATATGTCATTTCATGACCGGAAGTGGCCTTTTGTCCCTAGCAACCGAATGAAAGTCCTTAACAACCATATATTTTTTGGCTCGGGACCACTTTCTTTACTCAAATAATTTATTTTTATGACTGGAAGTGACATTTTGTGCTATAGCAAGACACAAATTCCCATAGCATCACCTAACTTTTCTTACTTAAGAGGAACAGTGGGAAAGACCTTCTCATTTGTTCTCAGAACAAATGGCATTTTAATTATTAAGGTCTTTCCCCTTTTCCAATGAAAGACCTTCTTGTCTTTCTTATGATTATTATTATTATTATTAAGGTCTTTCCCCCTTTCCAAGGGAAAGACCTTCTTGTCTTTCTTATGATTATTATTATTAAGGTCTTTCCCCTTTTCCAAGGGAAAGACCTTCTTGTCTTTCTTATGATTATTATTATTATTATTATTATTATTATTATTATTATTATTATTATTTTTCTTCTTCCGCGGAGGTTTGCCAAAAAGTGTCTGGACGTATCATTTCGATACTTGGTATCATCAATCGGTCATATCCGGAGATGACATGGCTCATGCTTTTAGACCGATCTATTTTTAGTGACAGAGTTATCTGCCCCAACACGAAAACCCTTGTTAGCAGATAAACTCAGAAACCGTAACCGATTCTGAAAATCTGAAGTGTAAAAAATGTTGCTGGACCTATGGCGATGATTTGTCATGCAAAGTTTTTTTTTCCAATCGACTTCCTGTTTACGTGTTTTTGACCTGAAAAATGTCGCAACGCGTCAAAATTTTTTTCTTGAAAACCGTAAGTCCTAGAGACTTGGGACCACCACCATTGATCCTAAGTGACATATGTTACATTTAAAAATGTCAAGGTCAAAGGTCAAAAGTCAAGGTCAAAGGTCACCATATGTCTTGTTAGCACTATATCTCACAAACCATAAAAGATAGAAGCAGACAATAAATGGGAAAAATACTCCACTTATTGAGACCTTCATTTGGTACATTTGACCGAAAGCTGTGCGATTGACTATTTTTGAGTTACTGCCCTCGACGCGTTTAGGTTAATCGGTTTTTTGGTTAAAACTTGAAAACGGTTAGAGATAATATAGTAAACATATAGGTTAAACATGATCAGTAGGAAAAGAGCTTCAATTTGAGCCAAAGGTCAAAGGTCATAGGTCAAGGTCATACCCTAGCAACAAGGTTACCGTTATAAAAAGTCCTTAGCAACTATATATTTTTAGAATCAGAATGATGTACTTTACTGAAATATGTCATTTCATGACCGGAAGTGGCCTTTTGTACCTAGCAACCGAATGAAAGTCCTTAACAACCATATAAGTTTTGGCTCAGGACCACTTTCTTTACTCAAATAATTCCTTTTTATGACTGGAAGTGACATTTTGTGCTATAGCAAGACACAAAATCCCATAGCATCAACTAACTTTTCTTACTTCAGAGGAACAGTGGGAAAGACCTTCTCATTTGTTCTCAGAACAAATGAACTTTTTAATTATTATTATTATTATTATTATTATTATTATTATTTTTCTTCTTCCGCGGAGGTTTGCCAAAAAGTGTCTGGACGTATCATTTCGATACTTGGTAACATCAATCGGTCATATCCGGAGATGACATGGCTCATGCTTTTAGACCGATCTATTTTTAGTAACAGAGTTATCTGCCCCAACACGAAAACCCTTGTTAGCAGATAAACTCAGAAACCGTAACCGATTCTTAAAATCTGAAGTGTACAAAATGTCGCTGGTCCTATGGCGATGATTTGTCATGCAAATTTTTTTTTCCAATCGACTTCCTGTTTACGCGTTTTTGACCTGAAAAATGTCGCAACGCGTCAAAATTTTTTTCTCAAAAACCGTAAGTCCTAGAGACTTGGGACCACCACCATTGATCCTAAGTGACATATGTTACATTTAAAAATGTCAAGGTCAAAGGTCAAAAGTCAAGGTCAAAGGTCACCATAGGTCTTGTTAGCACTATATCTCGCAAACCATAAAAGATAGAAGCAGACAATAAATGGGAAAAATACTCCACCTATTGAGACCTTCATTTGGTACATTTGACCGAAAGCTGTGCGATGAACCATTTTTGAGTTACTGCCCTTGACGCGTTTCGGTTAATCGGTTTTTTGGTTAAAACTTGAAAACGGTTAGAGATAATATAGTAAACATATAGGTTAAACATGATCAGTAGGAAAAGAGCTTCAATTTGAGCCAAAGATCAAAGGTCATAGGTCAAGGTCATACCCTAGCAACAAGGTGACCGTTATAAAAAGTCCTTAGCAACTATATATTTTTAGAATCAGAATGATGTTCTTTACTGAAATATGTCATTTCATGACCGGAAGTGGCCTTTTGTCCCTAGCAACCGAATGAAAGTCCTTAACAACCCATATATTTTTTGGTTTGGGACCACTTTCTTTACTCAAATAACTAATTTTTATGACTGGAAGTGACATTTTGTGCTATAGCAAGACACAAAATCCCATAGCATCAACTAACTTTTCTTACTTCAGAGGAACAGTGGGAAAGACCTTCTCATTTGTTCTCAGAACAAATGAACTTTTTAATTATTATTATTATTATTATTATTATTATTAAGGTCTTTCCCCTTTTCCAAGGGAAAGACCTTCTTGTCTTTCTTATGATTATTATTATTATTATTATTATTATTATTATTATTATTATTATTATTTTTCTTCTTCCGCGGAGGTTTGCCAAAAAGTGTCTGGACGTATCATTTCGATACTTGGTATCATCAATCGGTCATATCCGGAGATGACATGGCTCATGCTTTTAGACCGATCTATTTTTAGTGACAGAGTTATCTGCCCCAACAGGAAAACCCTTGTTAGCAGATAAACTCAGAAACCGTAACCGATTCTGAAAATCTGAAGTGTAAAAAATGTCGCTGGACCTATGGCGATGATTTGTCATGCAAAATTTTTTTTTCCAATCGACTTCCTGTTTACTTGTTTTTGACCTGAAAAATGTCGCAACGCGTCAAAATTTTTTTCTTGAAAACCGAAAGTCCTAGAGACTTGGGACCACCACCATTGATCCTAAGTGACATATGTTACATTTAAAAATGTCAAGGTCAAAGGTCAAAAGTCAAGGTCAAAGGTCACCATATGTCTTGTTAGCACTATATCTCACAAACCATAAAAGATAGAAGCAGACAATAAATGGGAAAAATACTCCACTTATTGAGACCTTCATTTGGTACATTTGACCGAAAGCTGTGCGATTGACTATTTTTGAGTTACTGCCCTTGACGCGTTTAGGTTAATCGGTTTTTTGGTTAAAACTTGAAAACGGTTAGAGATAATATAGTAAACATATAGGTTAAACATGATCAGTAGGAAAAGAGCTTCAATTTGAGCCAAAGGTCAAAGGTCATAGGTCAAGGTCATACCCTAGCAACAAGGTGACCGTTATAAAAAGTCCTTAGCAACTATATATTTTTAGAATCAGAATGATGTACTTTACTGAAATATGTCATTTCATGACCGGAAGTGGCCTTTTGTACCTAGCAACCGAATGAAAGTCCTTAACAACCATATAATTTTTGGCTCAGGACCACTTTCTTTACTCAAATAATTCCTTTTTATGACTGGAAGTGACATTTTGTGCTACAGCAAGACACAAAATCCCATAGCATCAACTAACTTTTCTTACTTCAGAGGAACAGTGGGAAAGACCTTCTCATTTGTTCTCAGAACAAATGAACTTTTTAATTATTATTATTTTTCTTCTTCCGCGGAGGTTTGCCAAAAAGTGTCTGGACGTATCATTTCGATACTTGGTAACATCAATCGGTCATATCCGGAGATGACATGGCTCATGCTTTTAGACCGATCTATTTTTAGTAACAGAGTTATCTGCCCGAACACGAAAACCCTTGTTAGCAGATAAACTCAGAAACCGTAACCGATTCTTAAAATCTGAAGAGTACAAAATGTTGCTGGACCTATGGCGATGATTTGTCATGCAAATTTTTTTTTTCCAATTGACTTCCTGTGTACGCGTATTTGACCTGAAAAATGTCGCAACGCGTCAAAATTTTTTTCTCAAAAACCATAAGTCCTAGAGACTTGGGACCACCACCATTGATCCTAAGTGACATATGTTACATTTAAAAATGTCAAGGTCAAAGGTCAAAAGTCAAGGTCAAAGGTCACCAAAGTTCTTGTTAGCACTATATCTCACAAACCATACAAGATAGAAGCAGACAATAAATGGGGAAAATACTCCTCTTATTAAGACCTTCATTTGGTACATTTGACCGGAAGCTGTGCGATGAACCGTTTTCGAGTTACTGCCCTTGACGCATTTTGGTTAATCGGTTTTTTGGTTAAAACTTGAAAACGGTTAGAGATAATATAGTAAACATATAGGTTAAACATGATCAGTAGGAAAAGAGCTTCAATTTGAGCCAAAGGTCAAAGGTCATAGGTCAAGGTCATACCATAGCAACAAGGTGACCGTTATAAAAAGTCCTTAGCAACCATATATTTTTAGAATCAGAATGATGTTCTTTACTGAAATATGTCATTTCATGACCAGAAGTGGTCTTTTGTCCATAGCAACAGAATGAAAGTCCTTAACAACCCATATATTTTTTGGCTCGGGACCACTTTCTTTACTCAAATAACTCATTTTTATGACTGGAAGTGACATTTTGTGCTATAGCAAGACGCAAAATCCCATAGCATCACCTAAATTTTCTTACTTTAGAGGAACAGTGGGAAAGACCTTCTCATTTGTTCTCAGAACAAATGGCAGTTTAATGATTATTATTATTTTTCTTTTCTTTTCCGCCATCAGTTGCTAAAAAGTGTCGCGACATATCATTTTGATACTTAGTACCATTAATCGGTCATACTGGCAGATGACTCAGTTCACCCTGTGAAACGGATCTATTTTTAGTAACAGAGTTATCTGCCCCAACAACGTAAACCCTTGTTAGCAGATAAACTCAGAAACCGTAACGGATTCTCAAAATCTGAAGTGTAAAAAATGTCGCTGGTCCTATAGCGATGATTTGTCATGCAAAATTTTTTTTTCCAATCGACTTCCTGTTTACGTGTTTTTGACCTGAAAAATGTCGCAACGTGTCAAAATTTTTTTCTCAAAAACTGAAAGTCCTAGAGATTTGGGACCACCACCATTGATCCTAAGTGACATGTGTTACATTTAAAAATGTCAAGGTCAAAGGTCAAAAGTCAAGGTAAAAGGTCACCATATGTCTTGTTAGCACTATATCTCACAAACCATAAAAGATAGAAGCAGACAATAAAAGGGAAAAATACTCCACTTATCGAGAACTTCATTTGGTACATTTAACCGAAAGCTGTGCGATGGACCATTTTTGAGTTACTGCCCTTGACTAGTTTAGGTTAATCGGTTTTTTGGTTAAAACTTGAAAACGGTTAGAGATAATATAGTAAACATATAGGTTAAACATGATCAGTAGGACAAGAGCTTCAATTTGAGCCAAAGGTCAAAGGTCATAGGTCAAGGTCATACACTAGCAACAAGGTGACCGTTATAAAAAGTCATTAGCAACTATATATTTTTAGAATCAGAATGATGTACTTTACTGAAATATGTCATTTCATGACCGGAAGTGGCCTTTTGTCCCTAGCCACCGAATGAAAGTCCTTAACAACCATATATTTTTTGGCTCGGGACCACTTTCTTTACTCAAATAATTCATTTTTATGACTGGAAGTGACATTTTGTGCTATAGCAAGACACAAAATCCTATAGCATCACCTATCTTTTCTTACTTAAGAGGAACAGTGGGAAAGACCTTCTCATTTGTTCTCAGAACAAATGGCATTTTAATTATTATTATTATTAAGGTCTTTCCCTTCCACAGAAGGAAAGACCTTACTGTATTTCTTATGGTTATTATTATTATTTTTCTTCTTTTCCGCCGTCAGTATACGAAAAGTGTCGCGACATATCTTTTCGATACTTGGTACCTTAACTTGGTCATACCTGAACTCGCCTTGACCGACACCGAGAAACTGATCTATTTTTAGTAACGGAGTTATCTGCCCCAACACCGTAAACCCTTGTTAGCAGATAAACTCAGAAACATTAACCGATTCTCAAAATCTAAAGTGTAAAAAATGTCGCTGGACCTATAGCGATGATTTGTCATGCAAAATTTTTTTTCCAATCGACTTCCTGTTTACATGTTTTTGACCTGAAAAATGTCGCAACGCGTCAAAATTTTTTTCTCAGAAACCGTAAATCTTAGAGACTTGGGACCACCACCACTGATCCTAAGTGACATATGTTACATTAAAAAATGTCAAGAACAAAGGTCAAAAGTCAAGGTCAAAGGTCACCAGAGGCCTTGTTAGCACTATATCTCACAAACCATAAAAGATAGAAGCAGACAATAAATTGGAAAAATACTCCACTCATTGAGACCTACAATTGGTCTTTATGTCAAAAATTGTTCAATGAACCGTTTAGGAGTTATTGCCCTTGACAAGTTCCGGTTGATTGGTTTTTGACCTATAACTCGAAAACCGTAAAGAATAGAAGCAGACAATAAAATGGAAAAATACTTCTCTCATTGCGACCTACAATTCGTCTATAATGTCAAAAATTATTCAATGAACCGTTTAGGAGTTATTGCCCTTGACATGTTTCGGTTGATTGGTTTTTGACTTATAACTCGAAAACTGTAAAAGATAGAAGCAGACAATAAATTGGAAAAATACTCCTCTTATTGAGACCTACATTTGGTATTTATGTCAAAAATTGTTCAATGAACCGTTTAGGAGTTATTGCCCTTGACATGTTTCGGTTGATTGGTTTTTGACTTATAACTCGAAAACTGTAAAAGATAGAAGCAGACAATAAATTGGAAAAATACTCCTCTTATTGAGACCTACATTTGGTATTCATGTCAAAAATTGTCCAATGAACCGTTTATGAGTTATTGCCCTTGACATGTTTCGGTTGATTGGTTTTTGACTAATAACTTGAAAACGGTTAGAGATAATATGATCAACATGCGTAGCTAAAGTGATCAGTATGAAAAGAGCTTCAATTTGAGCCCAAGGTCAAAGGTCATGGGTCAAGGTCACACCATAGCAACAATGTAACCATCATAAAAAGTCCTTAGTAACCATATATATTTAGAATCAGGATTAAGTATTTAGGTCGAATATACTATTTAACAATCGGAAGTTACAATTTGTCCCTAGCAACGGTCACAAAAGTACTTAGCAACCATATGAAGTGTGAATAGGGATGACTTGCTTTACTCAAATAACTGATTTTCATGTCTGCTAGTGACATTTTGTAATAAGGAACAGACAAAACGTCAACAGAATCCCCTAATTTACCATACCGGGAAAGACCTCACATTTGTTCTTAGAACAAATGACCTTTCATTATTAAGGTCTTTCCCCCTTTCCAAGGGAAAGACCTTCTTGTATTTCTTATTATTATTATTATTATTATTATTATTATTATTATTTTTCTTTTTCTCCCCATTTTTCCAAATGGGTTTGCCAGAAGGGGTTTCAACATATCATTATGATACTTGGTACGTTTAATCGCTCATACCAGGAGATGACCTGGCTCACCCTGTGAGACTGTTCTATTTTTAGTAACAGAGTTATCTGCCCTAACACCGAAAACCTTGTTAGCAGATAAACTCAGAAACCGTAACCGATTCTTAAAATCTGAATTGTACAAAATGTCGCTGGTTCTATGGCGATGATTTGTCATGCAAAAAAACACTCTTCGATCAACTTCCTGTTTACGCGATTTTGACGCGAAGTTTGTCGAAAAAGTCAAAGTTGTCGGATTTACACAAAACTTGGTTCCCAAGTAGATATGAGGGTCCTAATTAAAGGTATCGGATCAAAAAAAATTTTTGGTCCACCATTTTCAAAATGGCCGCCATTGAAATTTTGTTTTCAATATAACTCAAAAACCATAAAAAATTGAAGCAGAAAATATATCAGAAAAATGTTCCTCTCATTGAGATCTACATTTGATATACAGGTTCGAAAACTGTGCGACAAACCGTTTTAGAGGTTATGGCCCTTGACAGGTTTCGGCTAAATTTTGTTTTCAATATAACTTAAAAACCATAAAAAATTGAAGCAGACAATATAACAAAAAATGTTCCTCTCATTGAGATCTACATTTGATATACAGTGTCGAAAACTGTGCGACAACCCGTTTTCGAGGTTATGGCCCTTGACACGTTTCGGCTAAATTTTGTTTTCAATATAACTCAAAAACCATAAAAAATTGAAGCAGACAATAAAAGGGAAAAATACTCCTCTTATCGAGACGTCCATTTGGTACATTCGGCCCGAAGCTGTGCGATGAACCGTTTTCGAGTTACAGCCCTTGACGCGTTTCGGTTAATTGGTTTTTTGGTTAAAACTTGAAAACGGTTAGAGATAATATAGTAAACATATTGGTTTAACATGATCAGTAGGAAAAGAGCTTCAATTTGAGCCAAAGGTCATAGGTCATAGGTGAAGGTCATACCATAGTAACAAGGTAACTGTTATAAAAAATCCTTAGCAACCATATATTTTTAGAAGCAGAATGATGTACTTTACTTAAATATGTCATTTCATGACCGGAAGTGGCGTTTTGTCCCTAGCAACGGAATGAAAGTCCTTAACAACCATATATGTTTTGGTTCGGGACCACTTTCTTTACTCATATAACTCATTTTTTATGACTGGAAGCGACATTTTGTGCTATAGCAAAACACAAAATACCATAGCATCACTTAAATTTTCTGACTGCAGAGGAACAGTGGGAAAGACCTTCTCATTTGTTCTCAGAACAAATGACGGTTTAATTATTATTATTATTTTTCTTCTTCCGCGGAGGTTTGCCAAAAAGTGTCTGGACGTATCATTTCGATACTTGGTAACATCAATCGGTCATATCCGGAGATGACATGGCTCATGCTTTTAGACCGATCTATTTTTAGTAACAGAGTTATCTGCCCGAACACGAAAACCCTTGTTAGCAGATAAACTCAGAAACCGTAACCGATTCTTAAAATCTGAAGAGTACAAAATGTTGCTGGACCTATGGCGATGATTTGTCATGCAAATTTTTTTTTTCCAATTGACTTCCTGTTTACGCGTTTTTGACCTGAAAAATGTCGCAACGCGTCAAAATTTTTTTCTCAAAAACCGTAAGTCCTAGAGACTTGGGACCACCACCATTGATCCTAAATGACATATGTTACATTTAAAAATGTCAAGGTCAAAGGTCAAAAGTCAAGGTCAAAGGTCACAAAAGTTCTTGTTAGCACTATATCTCACAAACCATACAAGATAGAAGCAGACAATAAATGGGGAAAATACTCCTCTTATTAAGACCTTCATTTGGTACATTAGACCGGAAGCTGTGCGATGAACCGTTTTCGAGTTACTGCCCTTGACGCATTTCGGTTAATCGGTTTTTTGGTTAAAACTTGAAAACGGTTAGAGATTATATAGTAAACATATAGGTTAAACATGATCAGTAGGAAAAGAGCTTCAATTTGAGCCAAAGGTCAAAGGTCATAGGTCAAGGTCATACCATAGCAACAAGGTGACCGTTATAAAAAGTCCTTAGCAACCATATATTTTTAGAATCAGAATGATGTACTTTACTGAAATATGTCATTTCATGACCGGAAGTGGTCTTTTGTCCATAGCAACGGAATGAAAGTCCTTAACAACCCACATATTTTTTGGCTCGGGACCACTTTCTTTACTCAAATAACTCATTTTTATGACTGGAAGTGACATTTTGTGCTATAGCAAGACACAAAATCCCATAGCATCAACTAACTTTTCTTACTTCAGAGGAACAGTGGGAAAGACCTTCTCATTTGTTTTCAGAACAAATGAACTTTTAATTATTATTTTTCTTCTTCCGATGACATGGCTCATGCTTTTAGACCGATCTATTTTTAGTAACAGAGTTATCTGCCCCAACACCGTAAACCCTTGTTAGCAGATAAACTCAGAAACCGTAACCGATTCTCAAAATCTAAAGTGTAAAAAATGTCGCTGGACCTATAGCGATGATTTGTCATGCAAAATTTTTTTTTCCAATCGACTTCCTGTTTACGTGTTTTTGACCTGAAAAATGTCGCAACGCGTCAAAAATTTTTTCTCAGAAACCGTAAGTCCTAGAGACTTGGGACCACCACCATTGATCCTAAGTGACATATGTTACCTTAAAAAATGTCAAGGTCAAAGGTCAAAAGTCAAGGTCAAATGTCACCATAGGTCTTGTTAGCACTATATCTCACAAACCATGAAAGATAGAAGCAGACAATAAATTGGAAAAATACTCCACTTATTGAGACCTTCATTTGGTACATTTGACTAAAACCTGTGCGATGGACCATTTCTGAGTTACTGCCCTTGACGCGTTTCAGTTAATCGGTTTTTTGGTTAAAACTTGAAAACGGTTAGAGATAATATAGTAAACATATAGGTTAAACATGATCAGTAGGAAAAGAGCTTCAATTTGAGCCAAAGGTCAAAGGTCATAGGTCAAGGTCATACCCTAGCAACAAGGTGACCGTTATAAAAAGTCCTTAGCAACTATATATTTTTAGAATCAGAATGATGTACTTTACTGAAATATGTCATTTCATGACCGGAAGTGGCCTTTTGTCCCTAGCAACCGAATGAAAGTCCTTAACAACCATATATTTTTTGGCTCGGGACCACTTTCTTTACTCAAATAATTCATTTTTATGACTGGAAGTGACATTTTGTGCTATAGCAAGACACAAAATCCCAAAGCATCACCTATCTTTCCTTACTTAAGAGGAACAGTGGGAAAGACCTTCTCATTTGTTCTCAGAACAAATGGCATTTTATTATTATTATTTTTCTTCTTCCGCGGAGGTTTGCCAAAAAGTGTCTGGACGTATCATTTCGATACTTGGTAACATCAATCGGTCATATCCGGAGATGACATGGCTCATGCTTTTAGACCAATCTATTTTTAGTAACAGAGTTATCTGCCCCAACACGAAAACCCTTGTTAGCAGATAAACTCAGAAACCGTAACCGATTCTTAAAATCTGAAGTGTACAAAATGTCGCTGGTCCTATGGCGATGATTTGTCATGCAAATTTTTTTATTCCAATCGACTTCCTGTTTACGCGTTTTTGACCTGAAAAATGTCGCAACGCGTCAAAATTTTTTTCTCAAAAACCGGAAGTCCTAGAGACTTGGGACCACCACCATTGATCCTAAGTGACATATGTTACATTTAAAAATGTCAAGGTCAAAGGTCAAAAGTCAAGGTCAAAGGTCACCATAGGTCTTGTTAGCACTATATCTCGCAAACCATAAAAGATAGAAGCAGACAATAAATGGGAAAAATACTCCACTTATTGAGACCTTCATTTGGTGCATTTGACCGAAAGCTGTGCGATGGACCATTTTTGAGTTACTGCCCTTGACGCGTTTCGGTTAATCAGTTTTTTGGTTAAAACTTGAAAACGGTTAGAGATAATATAGTAAACATATAGGTTTAACATGATCAGTAGGAAAAGAGCTTCAATTTGAGCCAAAGGTCAAAGGTCATAGGTCAAGGTCATACCATAGCAACAAGGTGACCGTTATAAAAAGTCCTTAGCAACTATATATTTTTAGAATCAGAATGATGTTCTTTACTGAAATATGTCATTTCATGACCGGAAGTGGCCTTTTGTCCTTAGCAACCGAATGAAAGTCCTTAACAACCATGTATTTTTTGGCTCAGGACCACTTTCTTTACTCAAATAATTCATTTTTATGACTGGAAGTGACATTTTGTGCTATAGCAAGACAAAAAATTCCATAGCATCACCTAACTTTTCTTACATTAGAGGTACAGTGGGAAAGACCTTCTCATTTGTTCTCAGAACAAATGGCAGTTTAATTATTATTATTATTATTAAGGTCTTTCCCCTTTTCCAAGGGAAAGACCTTCTTGTCTTTCTTATGATTATTATTATTATTATTATTATTATTATTATTATTATTATTATTATTATTATTATTTTTCTTCTTCCGCGGAGGTTTGCCAAAAAGTGTCTGGACGTATCATTTCGATACTTGGTAACATCAATCGGTCATATCCGGAGATGACATGGCTCATGCTTTTAGACCGATCTATTTTTAGTAACAGAGTTATCTGCCCGAACACGAAAATCCTTGTTAGCAGATAAACTCAGAAACCGTAACCGATTCTTAAAATCTGAAGAGTACAAAATGTTGCTGGACCTATGGCGATGATTTGTCATGCAAATTTTTTTTTCCAATTGACTTCCTGTTTACGCGTTTTTGACCTGAAAAATGTCGCAACGCGTCAAAAATTTTTTCTCAAAAACCGTAAGTCCTAGAGACTTGGGACCACCACCATTGATCCTAAGTGACATATGTTACATTTAAAAATGTCAAGGTCAAAGGTCAAAAGTCAAGGTCAAAGGTCACCAAAGTTCTTGTTAGCACTATATCTCACAAACCATACAAGATAGAAGCAGACAATAAATGGGGAAAATACTCCTCTTATTAAGACCTTCATTTGGTACATTTGACCGGAAGCTGTGCGATGAACCGTTTTCGAGTTACTGCCCTTGACGCATTTCGGTTAATCGGTTTTTTGGTTAAAACTTGAAAACGGTTAGAGATAATATAGTAAACATATAGGTTAAACATGATCAGTAGGAAAAGAGCTTCAATTTGAGCCAAAGTTCAAAGGTCATAGGTCAAGGTCATACCATAGCAACAAGGTGACCGTTATAAAAAGTCCTTAGCAACCATATATTTTTAGAATCAGAATGATGTACTTTACTGAAATATGTCATTTCATGACCGGAAGTGGTCTTTTGTCCATAGCAACGGAATGAAAGTCCTTAACAACCCATATATTTTTTGGCTCGGGACCACTTTCTTTACTCAAAAAACTCATTTTAATGACTGGAGTGACATTTTGTGCTATAGCAAGACACAAAATCCCATAGCATCAACTAACTTTTCTTACTTCAGAGGAACAGTGGGAAAGACCTTCTCATTTGTTCTCAGAACAAATGAACTTTTAATTAAGGTCTTTCCCCCTTTCCAAGGGAAAGACCTTCTTGTCTTTCTTATGATTATTATTATTATTATTATTATTATTATTATTATTTTTCTTCTTCCGCGGAGGTTTGCCAAAAAGTGTCTGGACGTATCATTTCGATACTTGGTAACATCAATCGGTCATATCCGGAGATGACATGGCTCATGCTTTTAGACCGATCTATTTTTAGTAACAGAGTTATCTGCCCCAACACGAAAACCCTTGTTAGCAGATAAACTCAGAAACCGTAACCGATTCTTAAAATCTGAAGTGTACAAAATGTCGCTGGTCCTATGGCGATGATTTGTCATGCAAATTTTTTTTTTCCAATCGACTTCCTGTTTACGCGTTTTTGACCTGAAAAATGTCGCAACGCGTCAAAATTTTTTTCTCAAAAATCGTAAGTCCTAGAGACTTGGGACCACCACCATTGATCCTAAGTGACATATGTTACATTTAAAAATGTCAAGGTCAAAGGTCAAAAGTCAAGGTCAAAGGTCACCATGGGTCTTGTTAGCACTATATCTCGCAAACCATAAAAGATAGAAGCAGACAATAAATGGGAAAAATACTCCACTTATTGAGACCTTCATTTGGTACATTTGACCGAAAGCTGTGCGATGGACCATTTTTGAGTTACTGCCCTTGACGCGTTTCGGTTAATCGGTTTTTTGGTTAAAACTTGAAAACGGTTAGAGATAATATAGTAAACATATAGGTTAAACATGATCAGTAGGAAAAGAGCTTCAATTTGAGCGAAAGATCAAAGGTCATAGGTCAAGGTCATACCCTAGCAACAAGGTGACCGTTATAAAAAGTCCTTAGCAACTATATATTTTTAGAATCAGAATGATGTTCTTTACTGAAATATGTTATTTCATGACCGGAAGTGGCCTTTTGTCCCTAGAAACCGAATGAAAGTCCTTAACAATCATATATTTTTTGGCTCGGGACCACTTTCTTTACTGAAATAATTCATTTTTATGACTGGAAGTGACATTTTGTGCTATAGCAAGACACAAAATCCCATAGCATTACCTAACTTTTCTTACTTAAGAGGAACAGTGGGAAAGACCTTCTCATTTGTTCTCAGAACAAATGGCATTTTATTATTATTATTTTTCTTCTTCCGCGGAGGTTTGCCAAAAAGTGTCTGGACGTATCATTTCGATACTTGGTAACATCAATCGGTCATATCCGGAGATGACATGGCTCATGCTTTTAGACCGATCTATTTTTAGTAACAGAGTTATCTGCCCCAACACGAAAACCCTTGTTAGCAGATAAACTCAGAAACCGTAAACGATTCTTAAAATCTGAAGTGTACAAAATGTCGCTGGTCCTAGGGCGATGATTTGTCATGCAAAATTTTTTTTTCCAATCGACTTCCTGTTTACGCGTTTTTGACCTGAAAAATGTCGCAACGCGTCAAAATTTTTTTCTCAAAAACCGTAAGTCCTAGAGACTTGGGACCACCACCATTGATCCTAAGTGACATATGTTACATTTAAAAATGTCAAGGTCAAAGGTCAAAAGTCAAGGTCAAAGGTCACCATAGGTCTTGTTAGCACTATATCTCGCAAACCATAAAAGATAGAAGCAGACAATAAATGGGAAAAATACTCCACTTATTGAGACCTTCATTTGGTACATTTGACCGAAAGCTGTGCAATGGACCATTTTTGAGTTACTGCCCTTGACGCGTTTCGGTTAATCGGTTTTTTGGTTAAAACTTCAAAACGGTTAGAGATAATATAGTAAACATATAGGTTAAACATGATCAGTAGGAAAAGAGCTTCAATTTGAGCCAAAGATCAAAGGTCATAGGTCAAGGTCATACCCTTGCAACAAGGTGACCGTTATAAAAAGTCCTTAGCAACTATATATTTTTAGAATCAGAATGATGTTCTTTACTGAAATATGTCATTTCATGACCGGAAGTGGCCTTTTGTCCCTAGCAACTGAATGAAAGTCCTTAACAACCATATATTTTTTGGCTCTGGACCACTTTCTTTACTCAAATAATTCATTTTTATGACTGGAAGTGACATTTTGTGCTATAGCAAGACACAAAATCCCATAGCATCACCTAACTTTTCTTACTTAAGAGGAACAGTGGGAAAGACCTTCTCATTTGTTCTCAGAACAAATGGCATTTTAATTATTATTATTTTTCTTCTTCCGCGGAGGTTTGCCAAAAAGTGTCTGGACGTATCATTTCGATACTTGGTAACATCAATCGGTCATATCCGGAGATGACATGGCTCATGCTTTTAGACAGATCTATTTTTAGTAACAGAGTTATCTGCCCCAACACGAAAACCCTTGTTAGCAGATAAACTCAGAAACCGTAACCGATTCTTAAAATCTGAAGTGTACAAAATGTCGCTGGTCCTATGGCGATGATTTGTCATGCAATTTTTTTTTTCCAATCGACTTCCTGTTTACGCGTTTTTGACCTGAAAAATGTCGCAACGCGTCAAAATTTTTTTCTCAAAAACCGTAAGTCCTAGAGACTTGGGACCACCACCATTGATCCTAAGTGACATATGTTACATTTAAAAATGTCAAGGTCAAAGGTCAAAAGTCAAGGTCAAAGGTCACCATAGGTCTTGTTAGCACTATATCTCGCAAACCATAAAAGATAGAAGCAGACATTGAATGGAAAAAATACTCCACTTATTGAGACCTTCATTTGGTACATTGACCGAAAGCTGTGCGATGGACCATTTTTGAGTTACTGCCCTTGACGCGTTTCGGTTAATCGGTTTTTTGGATAAAACTTGATAACGGTTAGAGATAATATAGTAAACATATAGGTTAAACATGATCAGTAGAAAAAGAGCTTCAATTTGTGCCAAAGGTCAAAGGTCATAGGTCAAGGTCATACCCTAGCAACAAGGTGACCGTTATAAAAAGTCCTTAGCAACTATATATTTTTAGAATCAGAATGATGTTCTTTACAGAAATATGTCATTTCATGACCGGAAGTGGCCTTTTGTCCCTAGCAACCGAATGAAAGTCCTTAACAACCATATATTTTTTGGCTCGGGACCACTTTCTTTACTCAAATAATTCATTTTTATGACTGGAAGTGACATTTTGTGCTATAGCAAGACACAAAATCCCATAGCATCACCTAACTTTTCTTACTTAAGAGGAACAGTGGGAAAGACCTTCTCATTTGTTCTCAGAACAAATGGCATTTTAATTATCATTTTTCTTCTTCCGCGGAGGTTTGCCAAAAAGTGTCTGGACGTATCATTTCGATACTTGGTAACATCAATCGGTCATATCCGGAGATGACATGGCTCATGCTTTTAGACCGATCTATTTTTAGTAACAGAGTTATCTGTCCGAACACGAAAACCCTTGTTAGCAGATAAACTCAGAAACCGTAACCGATTCTTAAAATCTGAAGTGTACAAAATGTCGCTGGTTCTATGGCAATGATTTGTCATGCAATTTTTTTTTTCCAATCGACTTCCTGTTTACGCGTTTTTGACCTGAAAAATGTCGCAACGCATCAAAATTTTTTTCTCAAAAACCGTAAGTCCTAGAGACTTGGGACCACCACCATTGATCCTAAGTGACATATGTTACATTTAAAAATGTCAAGGTCAAAGGTCAAAAGTCAAGGTCAAAGGTCACCATAGGTCTTGTTAGCACTATATCTCGCAAACCATAAAAGATAGAAGCAGACAATAAATGGGAAAAATACTCCACTTATTGAGACCTTCATTTGGTACATTTGACCGAAAGCTGTGCGATGGACCATTATTGAGTTACTGCCCTTGACGCATTTCGGTTAATCGTTTTTTTGGTTAAAACTTGAAAACGGTTAGTGATAATATAGTAAACATATAGGTTAAACATGATCAGTAGGAAAAGAGCTTCAATTTGAGCCAAAGATCAAAGGTCATAGGTCAAGGTCATACCCTAGCAACAAGGTGACCGTTATAAAAAGTCCTTAGCGACTATATATTTTTAGAATCAGAATGATGTTCTTTACTGAAATATGTCATTTCATGACCGGAAGTGGCCTTTTGTCCCTAGCAACTGAATGAAAGTCCTTAACAACCATATATTTTTTGGCTCGGGACCACTTTCTTTACTCAAATAATTCATTTTTATGACTGGAAGTGACATTTTGTGCTATAGCAAGACACAAAATCCAATAGCATCACCTAACTTTTCTTACTTAAGAGGAACAGTGGGAAAGACCTTCTCATTTGTTCTCAGAACAAATGGCATTTTAATTAAGGTCTTTCCCACTACAGTGGAAAGACCTTCTTGTCTTTCTTATGATTATTATTATTAAGGTCTTTCCCCCTTTCCAAGGGAAAGACCTTCTTGTCTTTCTTATGATTATTATTATTAAGGTCTTTCCCCCTTTCCAAGGGAAAGACCTTCTTGTCTTTCTTATGATTATTATTATTATTATTATTATTATTATTATTTTTCTTCTTCCGCGGAGGTTTGCCAAAAAGTGTCTGGACGTATCATTTCGATACTTGGTAACATCAATCGGTCATATCCGGAGATGACATGGCTCATGCTTTTAGACCGATCTATTTTTAGTAACAGAGTTATCTGCCCCAACACGAAAACCCTTGTTAGCAGATAAACTCAGAAACCGTAACCGATTCTTAAAATCTGAAGTGTACAAAATGTTGCTGGTCCTATGGCGATGATTTGTCATGCAAATTTTTTTTTCCAATCGACTTCCTGTTTACGCGTTTTTGACCTGAAAAATGTCGCAACGCGTCAAAATTTTTTTCTCAAAAACCGTAAGTCCTAGAGACTTGGGACCACCACCATTGATCCTAAGTGACATATGTTACATTTAAAAATGTCAAGGTCAAAGGTCAAAAGTCAAGGTCAAAGGTCACCATAGGTCTTGTTAGCACTATATCTCGGAAACCATAAAAGATAGAAGCAGACAATAAATGGGAAAAATACTCCACTTATTGAGACCTTCATTTGGTACATTTGCCCGAAAGCTGTGCGATGGACCATTTTTGAGTTACTGCCCTTGACGTGTTTCGGTTAATCGGTTTTTTGGTTAAAACTTGAAAACGGTTAGTGATAATATAGTAAACATATAGGTTAAACATGATCAGTAGGAAAAGAGCTTCAATTTGAGCCAAAGATCAAAGGTCATAGGTCAAGGTCATACCCTAGCAACAAGGTGACCGTTATAAAAAGTCCTTAGCAACTATATATTTTTAGAATCAGAATGATGTTCTTTACTGAAATATGTCATTTCATGACCGGAAGTGGCCTTTTGTCCCTAGCAACCGAATGAAAGTCCTTAACAACCCATATATTTTTTGGTTTGGGACCACTTTCTTTACTCAAATAACTAATTTTTATGACTGGAAGTGACATTTTGTGCTATAGCAAGACTCAAAATCCCATAGCATCAACTAACTTTTCTTACTTCAGAGGAACAGTGGGAAAGACCTTCTCATTTGTTCTCAGAACAAATGAACTTTTTAATTATTATTATTTTTCTTCTTCCGCGGAGGGGGGCCTCGGTGGCCGAGTGGTCAAGGTAGTTCGTCTACTATTGATCACGTGGTCTGTCAACACTGAGATTGCGGGTTCGATTCTCACTGCAGGCAGGGTGTACTCGACTCCAATCTTAATTGACAAGGATTGCCAGTTTTCCTACCGCAGGTCGGGGGTTTTCTCCGGGTACTCCGGCTTCCTCCCCCAATAAAAACTGGACGCCATGATATAGCTGAAAAATTGCTGAAAATGGCGTTAAACACCATCAAACAAACAAACAAACAATCTTCCGCGGAGGTTTGCCAAAAAGTGTCTGGACGTATCATTTCGATACTTGGTAACATCAATCGGTCATATCCGGAGATGACATGTCTCATGCTTTTAGACCGATCTATTTTTAGTAACAGAGTTATCTGCCCGAACACGAAAATCCTTGTTAGCAGATAAACTCAGAAACCGTAACAGATTCTTAAAATCTGAAGTGTACAAAATGTCGCTGGACCTATGGCGATGATTTGTCATGCAAATTTTTTTTTCCAATCGACTTCCTGTTTACGCGTTTTTGACCTGAAAAATGTCGCAGCGCGTCAAAATTTTTTTCTCAAAAACCGTAAGCCCTAGAGACTTGGGACCACCACCACTGATCCTAAGTGACATATGTTACATTTAAAAATGTCAAGGTCAAAGGTCAAAAGTCAAGGTCAAAGGTCATCATAGGTCTTGTTAGCACTATATCTCACAAACCATAAAAGATAGAAGCAGACAATAAATGGGAAAAATACTCCTCTTATTGAGACCTTCATTTGGTATCTTGACTGGAAGCTATGCGATGAACCGTTTTCGAGTTACTGCCCTTGACGTGTTTCGGTTAATCGTTTTCTTGGTTAAAACTTGAAAATGGTTAGAGATAATATAGTAAACATATAGGTTTAACATGATCAGCAGGAAAAGAGCTTCAATTTGAGCCAAAGGTCAAAGGTCATAGGTCAAGGTCATACCCTAGCAACAAGGTGACCGTTATAAAAAGTCCTTAGCAACTATATATTTTTAGAATCAGAATGATGTTCTTTACTGAAATATGTCATTTCATGACCGGAAGTGGCCTTTTGTCCCTAGCAACTGAATGAAAGTCCTTAACAACCATATATTTTTTGGCTCGGGACCACTTTCTTTACTCAAATAATTCATTTTTATGACTGGAAGTGACATTTTGTGCTATAGCAAGACACAAAATCCCATAGCATCACCTAACTTTTCTTACTTAAGAGGAACAGTGGGAAAGACCTTCTCATTTGTTCTCATTTTAATTAAGGTCTTTCCCACTACAGTGGAAAGACCTTCTTGTCTTTCTTATGATTATTATTATTAAGGTCTTTCCCCCTTTCCAAGGGAAAGACCTTCTTGTCTTTCTTATGATTATTATTATTATTATTATTTTTCTTCTTCCGCGGAGGTTTGCCAAAAAGTGTCTGGACGTATCATTTCGATACTTGGTAACGTCAATCGGTCATATCCGGAGATGACATGGCTCATGCTTTTAGACCGATCTATTTTTAGTAACAGAGTTATCTGCCCGAACACGAAAATCCTTGTTAGCAGATAAACTCAGAAACCGTAACAGATTCTTAAAATCTGAAGTGTACAAAATGTCGCTGGACCTATGGCGATGATTTGTCATGCAAATTTTTTTTTCCAATCGACTTCCTGTTTACCCGTTTTTGACCTGAAAAATGTCGCAGAGCGTCAAAATTTTTTTCTCAAAAACCGTAAGCACTAGAGACTTGGGACCACCACCACTGATCCTAAGTGACATATGTTACATTTAAAAATGTCAAGGTCAAAGGTCAAAAGTCAAGGTCAAAGGTCATCATAGGTCTTGTTAGCACTATATCTCACAAACCATAAAAGATAGAAGCAGACAATAAATGGGAAAAATACTCCTCTTATTGAGACCTTCATTTGGTATCTGACTGGAAGCTGTGCGATGAACCGTTTTCGAGTTACTGCCCTTGACGTGTTTCGGTTAATCGTTTTCTTGGTTAAAACTTGAAAATGGTTAGAGATAATATAGTAAACATATAGGTTTAACATGATCAACAGGAAAAGAGCTTCACTTTGAGCCAAAGGTCAAAGGTCATAGGTCAAGGTCATACCCTAGCAACAAGGTGACCGTTATAAAAAGTCCTTAGCAACCATATATTTTTAGAATCATAATGATGTACTTTACTGATAAATGTCATTTCATGACCGGAAGTGGCCTTTTGTCCCTAGCAACGGAATGAAAGTCCTTAACAACCATCTATTTTTTGGCTCGGAACCACTTTCTTTACTCAAATAACTCATTTTTATGACTGGAAGTGACATTTTGTGCTATAGCAAGATACAAAATCCCTTAGCATCACCTAAATTTTCTGACTTTAGAGGAACAGTGGGAAAGACCTTCTCATTTGTTCTCAGAACAAATGGCAGTTTAATTAAGGTCTTTCCCCTTTTCCAAGGGAAAGACCTTCTTGTCTTTCTTATGATTATTATTATTAAGGTCTTTCCCCTTTTCCAAGGGAAAGACCTTCTTGTCTTTCTTATGATTATTATTATTATTATTATTATTATTATTATTATTATTATTATTATTTTTCTTATTCCGCGGAGGTTTGCCAAAAAGTGTCTGGACGTATCATTTCGATACTTGGTAACATCAATCGGTCATATCCGGAGATGACATGGCTCATGCTTTTAGACCGATCTATTTTTAGTAACAGAGTTATCTGCCCGAACACGAAAACCCTTGTTAGCAGATAAACTCAGAAACCGTAACCGATTCTTAAAATCTGAAGAGTACAAAATGTTGCTGGACCTATGGCGATGATTTGTCATGCAAATTTTTTTTTTCCAATTGACTTCCTGTTTACGCGTTTTTGACCTGAAAAATGTCGCAACGCGTCAAAATTTTTTTCTCAAAAACCGTAAGTCCTAGAGACTTGGGACCACCACCATTGATCCTAAGTGACATATGTTACATTTAAAAATGTCAAGGTCAAAGGTCAAAAGTCAAGGTCAAAGGTCACCAAAGTTCTTGTTAGCACTATATCTCACAAACCATACAAGATAGAAGCAGACAATAAATGGGGAAAATACTCCTCTTATTAAGACATTCATTTGGTACATTTGACTGGAAGCTGTGCGATGAACCGTTTTCGAGTTACTGCCCTTGACGCATTTCGGTTAATCGGTTTTTTGGTTAAAACTTGAAAACGGTTAGAGATAATATAGTAAACATATAGGTTAAACATGATCAGTAGGAAAAGAGCTTCAATTTGAGCCAAAGATCAAAGGTCATAGGTCAAGGTCATACCATAGCAACAAGGTGACCGTTATAAAAAGTCCTTAGCAACCATATATTTTTAGAATCAGAATGATGTACTTTACTGAAATAAGTCATTTCATGACCGGAAGTGGTCTTTTGTCCATAGCAACGGAATGAAAGTCCTTAACAACCCATATATTTTTTGGCTCGGGACCACTTTCTTTACTCAAATAACTCATTTTTATGACTGGAAGTGACATTTTGTGCTATAGCAAGACACAAAATCCCTTAGCATCAACTAACTTTTCTTACTTCAGAGGAACAGTGGGAAAGACCTTCTCATTTGTTCTCAGAACAAATGAACTTTTAATTATTATTATTATTATTATTATTATTTTTTTCTTCTTCCGCGGAGGTTTGCCAAAAAGTGTCTGGATGTATCATTTCGATACTTGGTAACATCAATCGGTCATATCCGGAGATGACATGGCTCATGCTTTTAGACAGATCTATTTTTAGTAACAGAGTTATCTGCCCCAACACGAAAACCCTTGTTAGCAGATAAACTCAGAAACCGTAACCGATTCTTAAAATCTGAAGTGTACAAAATGTCGCTGGTCCTATGGCGATGATTTGTCATGCAATTTTTTTTTCCAATCGACTTCCTGTTTACGCGTTTTTGACCTGAAAAATGTCGCAACGCGTCAAAATTTTTTTCTCAAAAACCGTAAGTCCTAGAGACTTGGGACCACCACCATTGATCCTAAGTGACATATGTTACATTTAAAAATGTCAAGGTCAAAGGTCAAAAGTCAAGGTCAAAGGTCACCATAGGTCTTGTTAGCACTATATCTCGCAAACCATAAAAGATAGAAGCAGACATTGAATGGAAAAAATACTCCACTTATTGAGACCTTCATTTGGTACATTGACCGAAAGCTGTGCGATGGACCATTTTTGAGTTACTGCCCTTGACGCGTTTCGGTTAATCGGTTTTTTGGATAAAACTTGATAACGGTTAGAGATAATATAGTAAACATATAGGTTAAACATGATCAGTAGAAAAAGAGCTTCAATTTGTGCCAAAGGTCAAAGGTCATAGGTCAAGGTCATACCCTAGCAACAAGGTGACCGTTATAAAAAGTCCTAAGCAACTATATATTTTTAGAATCAGAATGATGTTCTTTACAGAAATATGTCATTTCATGACCGGAAGTGGCCTTTTGTCCCTAGCAACCGAATGAAAGTCCTTAACAACCATATATTTTTTGGCTCGGGACCACTTTCTTTACTCAAATAATTCATTTTTATGACTGGAAGTGACATTTTGTGCTATAGCAAGACACAAAATCCCATAGCATCACCTAACTTTTCTTACTTAAGAGGAACAGTGGGAAAGACCTTCTCATTTGTTCTCAGAACAAATGGCATTTTAATTATCATTTTTCTTCTTCCGCGGAGGTTTGCCAAAAAGTGTCTGGACGTATCATTTCGATACTTGGTAACATCAATCGGTCATATCCGGAGATGACATGGCTCATGCTTTTAGACCGATCTATTTTTAGTAACAGAGTTATCTGTCCGAACACGAAAACCCTTGTTAGCAGATAAACTCAGAAACCGTAACCGATTCTTAAAATCTGAAGTGTACAAAATGTCGCTGGTTCTATGGCAATGATTTGTCATGCAATTTTTTTTTTCCAATCGACTTCCTGTTTACGCGTTTTTGACCTGAAAAATGTCGCAACGCATCAAAATTTTTTTCTCAAAAACCGTAAGTCCTAGAGACTTGGGACCACCACCATTGATCCTAAGTGACATATGTTACATTTAAAAATGTCAAGGTCAAAGGTCAAAAGTCAAGGTCAAAGGTCACCATTGGTCTTGTTAGCACTATATCTCGCAAACCATAAAAGATAGAAGCAGACAATAAATGGGAAAAATACTCCACTTATTGAGACCTTCATTTGGTACATTTGACCGAAAGCTGTGCGATGGACCATTATTGAGTTACTGCCCTTGACGCATTTCGGTTAATCGTTTTTTTGGTTAAAACTTGAAAACGGTTAGTGATAATATAGTAAACATATAGGTTAAACATGATCAGTAGGAAAAGAGCTTCAATTTGAGCCAAAGATCAAAGGTCATAGGTCAAGGTCATACCCTAGCAACAAGGTGACCGTTATAAAAAGTCCTTAGCGACTATATATTTTTAGAATCAGAATGATGTTCTTTACTGAAATATGTCATTTCATGACCGGAAGTGGCCTTTTGTCCCTAGCAACTGAATGAAAGTCCTTAACAACCATATATTTTTTGGCTCGGGACCACTTTCTTTACTCAAATAATTCATTTTTATGACTGGAAGTGACATTTTGTGCTATAGCAAGACACAAAATCCAATAGCATCACCTAACTTTTCTTACTTAAGAGGAATAGTGGGAAAGACCTTCTCATTTGTTCTCAGAACAAATGGCATTTTAATTAAGGTCTTTCCCACTACAGTGGAAAGACCTTCTTGTCTTTCTTATGATTATTATTATTAAGGTCTTTCCCCCTTTCCAAGGGAAAGACCTTCTTGTCTTTCTTATGATTATTATTATTATTATTATTTTTCTTCTTCCGCGGAGGGGGGCCTCGGTGGCCGAGTGGTCAAGGTAGTTCGTCTACTATTGATCACGTGGTCTGTCAACACTGAGATTGCGGGTTCGATTCTCACTGCAGGCAGGGTGTACTCGACTCCAATCTTAATTGACAAGGATTGCCAGTTTTCCTACCGCAGGTCGGGGGTTTTCTCCGGGTACTCCGGCTTCCTCCCCCAATAAAAACTGGACGCCATGATATAGCTGAAAAATTGCTGAAAATGGCGTTAAACACCATCAAACAAACAAACAAACAATCTTCCGCGGAGGTTTGCCAAAAAGTGTCTGGACGTATCATTTCGATACTTGGTAACATCAATCGGTCATATCCGGAGATGACATGGCTCATGCTTTTAGACCGATCTATTTTTAGTAACAGAGTTATCTGCCCGAACACGAAAATCCTTGTTAGCAGATAAACTCAGAAACCGTAACAGATTCTTAAAATCTGAAGTGTACAAAATGTCGCTGGACCTATGGCGATGATTTGTCATGCAAATTTTTTTTTCCAATCGACTTCCTGTTTACGCGTTTTTGACCTGAAAAATGTCGCAGCGCGTCAAAATTTTTTTCTCAAAAACCGTAAGCCCTAGAGACTTGGGACCACCACCACTGATCCTAAGTGACATATGTTACATTTAAAAATGTCAAGGTCAAAGGTCAAAAGTCAAGGTCAAAGGTCATCATAGGTCTTGTTAGCACTATATCTCACAAACCATAAAAGATAGAAGCAGACAATAAATGGGAAAAATACTCCTCTTATTGAGACCTTCATTTGGTATCTTGACTGGAAGCTATGCGATGAACCGTTTTCGAGTTACTGCCCTTGACGTGTTTCGGTTAATCGTTTTCTTGGTTAAAACTTGAAAATGGTTAGAGATAATATAGTAAACATATAGGTTTAACATGATCAGCAGGAAAAGAGCTTCAATTTGAGCCAAAGGTCAAAGGTCATAGGTCAAGGTCATACCCTAGCAACAAGGTGACCGTTATAAAAAGTCCTTAGCAACTATATATTTTTAGAATCAGAATGATGTTCTTTACTGAAATATGTCATTTCATGACCGGAAGTGGCCTTTTGTCCCTAGCAACTGAATGAAAGTCCTTAACAACCATATATTTTTTGGCTCGGGACCACTTTCTTTACTCAAATAATTCATTTTTATGACTGGAAGTGACATTTTGTGCTATAGCAAGACACAAAATCCCATAGCATCACCTAACTTTTCTTACTTAAGAGGAACAGTGGGAAAGACCTTCTCATTTGTTCTCATTTTAATTAAGGTCTTTCCCACTACAGTGGAAAGACCTTCTTGTCTTTCTTATGATTATTATTATTAAGGTCTTTCCCCCTTTCCAAGGGAAAGACCTTCTTGTCTTTCTTATGATTATTATTATTATTATTATTTTTCTTCTTCCGCGGAGGTTTGCCAAAAAGTGTCTGGACGTATCATTTCGATACTTGGTAACGTCAATCGGTCATATCCGGAGATGACATGGCTCATGCTTTTAGACCGATCTATTTTTAGTAACAGAGTTATCTGCCCGAACACGAAAATCCTTGTTAGCAGATAAACTCAGAAACCGTAACAGATTCTTAAAATCTGAAGTGTACAAAATGTCGCTGGACCTATGGCGATGATTTGTCATGCAAATTTTTTTTTCCAATCGACTTCCTGTTTACGCGTTTTTGACCTGAAAAATGTCGCAGAGCGTCAAAATTTTTTTCTCAAAAACCGTAAGCACTAGAGACTTGGGACCACCACCACTGATCCTAAGTGACATATGTTACATTTAAAAATGTCAAGGTCAAAGGTCAAAAGTCAAGGTCAAAGGTCATCATAGGTCTTGTTAGCACTATATCTCACAAACCATAAAAGATAGAAGCAGACAATAAATGGGAAAAATACTCCTCTTATTGAGACCTTCATTTGGTATCTGACTGGAAGCTGTGCGATGAACCGTTTTCGAGTTACTGCCCTTGACGTGTTTCGGTTAATCGTTTTCTTGGTTAAAACTTGAAAATGGTTAGAGATAATATAGTAAACATATAGGTTTAACATGATCAACAGGAAAAGAGCTTCACTTTGAGCCAAAGGTCAAAGGTCATAGGTCAAGGTCATACCCTAGCAACAAGGTGACCGTTATAAAAAGTCCTTAGCAACCATATATTTTTAGAATCATAATGATGTACTTTACTGATAAATGTCATTTCATGACCGGAAGTGGCCTTTTGTCCCTAGCAACGGAATGAAAGTCCTTAACAACCATCTATTTTTTGGCTCGGAACCACTTTCTTTACTCAAATAACTCATTTTTATGACTGGAAGTGACATTTTGTGCTATAGCAAGATACAAAATCCCTTAGCATCACCTAAATTTTCTGACTTTAGAGGAACAGTGGGAAAGACCTTCTCATTTGTTCTCAGAACAAATGAACTTTTAATTATTATTATTAAGGTCTTTCCCCTTTTCCAAGGGAAAGACCTTCTTGTCTTTCTTATGATTATTATTATTATTATTATTATTATTATTATTATTATTTTTCTTCTTCCGCGGAGGTTTGCCAAAAAGTGTCTGGACGTATCATTTCGATACTTGGTATCGTCAATCGGTCATATCCGGAGATGACATGGCTCATGCTTTTAGACCGATCTATTTTTAGTGACAGAGTTATCTGCCCCAACACGAAAACCCTTGTTAGCAGATAAACTCAGAAACCGTAACCGATTCTGAAAATCTGAAGTGTAAAAAATGTTGCTGGACCTATGGCGATGATTTGTCATGCAAAGTTTTTTTTTCCAATCGACTTCCTGTTTACGTGTTTTTGACCTGAAAAATGTCGCAACGCGTCAAAATTTTTTTCTTGAAAACCGTAAGTCCTAGAGACTTGGGACCACCACCATTGATCCTAAGTGACATATGTTACATTTAAAAATGTCAAGGTCAAAGGTCAAAAGTCAAGGTCAAAGGTCACCATATGTCTTGTTAGCACTATATCTCACAAACCATAAAAGATAGAAGCAGACAATAAATGGGAAAAATACTCCACTTATTGAGACCTTCATTTGGTACATTTGACCGAAAGCTGTGCGATTGACTATTTTTGAGTTACTGCCCTCGACGCGTTTAGGTTAATCGGTTTTTTGGTTAAAACTTGAAAACGGTTAGAGATAATATAGTAAACATATAGGTTAAACATGATCAGTAGGAAAAGAGCTTCAATTTGAGCCAAAGGTCAAAGGTCATAGGTCAAGGTCATACCCTAGCAACAAGGTTACCGTTATAAAAAGTCCTTAGCAACTATATATTTTTAGAATCAGAATGATGTACTTTACTGAAATATGTCATTTCATGACCGGAAGTGGCCTTTTGTACCTAGCAACCGAATGAAAGTCCTTAACAACCATATAAGTTTTGGCTCGGGACCACTTTCTTTACTCAAATAATTCCTTTTTATGACTGGAAGTGACATTTTGTGCTATAGCAAGACACAAAATCCCATAGCATCAACTAACTTTTCTTACTTCAGAGGAACAGTGGGAAAGACCTTCTCATTTGTTCTCAGAACAAATGAACTTTTTAATTATTATTTTTTTTCTTCTTCCGCGGAGGTTTGCCAAAAAGTGTCTGGACGTATCATTTCGATACTTGGTAACATCAATCGGTCATATCCGGAGATGACCTGGCTCATGCTTTTAGACCGATCTATTTTTAGTAACAGAGTTATCTGCCCGAACACGAAAACCCTTGTTAGCAGATAAACTCAGAAACCGTAACTGATTCTTAAAATCTGAAGTGTACAAAATGTCGCTGGTCCTATGGCGATGATTTGTCATGCAAATTGTTTTTTTCCAATCTACTTCCTGTTTACGCGTTTTTGACCTGAAAAATGTCGCAACGCGTCAAAATTTTTTTCTCAAAAACCGTAAGTCCTAGAGACTTGGGACCACCACCATTGATCCTAAGTGACATATGTTACATTTAAAACTGTCAAGGTCAAAGGTCAAAAGTCAAGGTCAAAGGTCACCATAGGTCTTGTAAGCACTATATCTCGCAAACCATAAAAGATAGAAGCAGACAATAAATGGGAAAAATACTCCACTTATTGAGACCTTCATTTGGTACATTTGACCGAAAGCTGTACAATGGACCATTTTTGAGTTACTGCCCTTGACGCGTTTCGGTTAATCGGTTTTTTGGTTAAAACTTGAAAACGGTTAGAGATAATATAGTAAACATATAGGTTTAACATGATCAGTAGGAAAAGAGCTCCAATTTGAGCCAAAGGTCAAAGGTCATAGGTCAAGGTCATACCCTAGCAACAAGGTGACCGTTATAAAAAGTCCTTAGCAACTATATATTTTTAGAATCAGAATGATGTACTTTACAGAAATATGTCATTTCATGACCGGAAGTGGCCTTTTGTCCCTAGCAACCGAATGAAAGTCCTTAACAACCATGTATTTTTTGGCTCAGGACCACTTTCTTTACTCAAAAAAATCATTTTTATGACTGGAAGTGACATTTTGTGCTATAGCAAGACAAAAAATCCCATAGCATCACCTAACTTTTCTTACATTAGAGGAACAGTGGGAAAGACCTTCTCATTTGTTCTCAGAACAAATGGCAGTTTAATTATTATTATTTTTCTTCTTCCGCGGAGGTTTGCCAAAAAGTGTCTTGACGTATCATTTCGATACTTGGTAACATCAATCGGTCATATCCGGAGATGACATGGCTCATGCTTTTAGACCGATCTATTTTTAGTAACAGAGTTATCTGCCCGAACACGAAAACCCTTGTTAGCAGATAAACTCAGAAACCGTAACCGATTCTTAAAATCTGAAGTGTAAAAAATGTCGCCGGACCTATGGCAATGATTTGTCATGCAAAATTTTTTTTTCCAATCAACTTCCTGTTTACGCGTTTTTGACCAGAAAAATGTCACAACGCGTCAAAAATTTTTCTCAAAAACCGTAAGTCCTAGAGACTTGGGACCACCACCATTGATCCTAAGTGACATATGTTACATTTAAAAATGTCAAGGTCAAAGGTCAAAAGTCAAGGTCAAAGGTCACCATTGGTCTTGTTAGCACTATATCTCGCAAACCATAAAAGATAGAAGCAGACAATAAATGGGAAAAATACTCCACTTATTGAGACCTTCATTTGGTACATTTGACCGAAAGCTGTGCGATGGACCATTATTGAGTTACTGCCCTTGACGCATTTCGGTTAATCGTTTTTTTGGTTAAAACTTGAAAACGGTTAGTGATAATATAGTAAACATATAGGTTAAACATGATCAGTAGGAAAAGAGCTTCAATTTGAGCCAAAGATCAAAGGTCATAGGTCAAGGTCATACCCTAGCAACAAGGTGACCGTTATAAAAAGTCCTTAGCGACTATATATTTTTAGAATCAGAATGATGTTCTTTACTGAAATATGTCATTTCATGACCGGAAGTGGCCTTTTGTCCCTAGCAACTGAATGAAAGTCCTTAACAACCATATATTTTTTGGCTCGGGACCACTTTCTTTACTCAAATAATTCATTTTTATGACTGGAAGTGACATTTTGTGCTATAGCAAGACACAAAATCCAATAGCATCACCTAACTTTTCTTACTTAAGAGGAATAGTGGGAAAGACCTTCTCATTTGTTCTCAGAACAAATGGCATTTTAATTAAGGTCTTTCCCACTACAGTGGAAAGACCTTCTTGTCTTTCTTATGATTATTATTATTAAGGTCTTTCCCCCTTTCCAAGGGAAAGACCTTCTTGTCTTTCTTATGATTATTATTATTATTATTATTTTTCTTCTTCCGCGGAGGGGGGCCTCGGTGGCCGAGTGGTCAAGGTAGTTCGTCTACTATTGATCACGTGGTCTGTCAACACTGAGATTGCGGGTTCGATTCTCACTGCAGGCAGGGTGTACTCGACTCCAATCTTAATTGACAAGGATTGCCAGTTTTCCTACCGCAGGTCGGGGGTTTTCTCCGGGTACTCCGGCTTCCTCCCCCAATAAAAACTGGACGCCATGATATAGCTGAAAAATTGCTGAAAATGGCGTTAAACACCATCAAACAAACAAACAAACAATCTTCCGCGGAGGTTTGCCAAAAAGTGTCTGGACGTATCATTTCGATACTTGGTAACATCAATCGGTCATATCCGGAGATGACATGGCTCATGCTTTTAGACCGATCTATTTTTAGTAACAGAGTTATCTGCCCGAACACGAAAATCCTTGTTAGCAGATAAACTCAGAAACCGTAACAGATTCTTAAAATCTGAAGTGTACAAAATGTCGCTGGACCTATGGCGATGATTTGTCATGCAAATTTTTTTTTCCAATCGACTTCCTGTTTACGCGTTTTTGACCTGAAAAATGTCGCAGCGCGTCAAAATTTTTTTCTCAAAAACCGTAAGCCCTAGAGACTTGGGACCACCACCACTGATCCTAAGTGACATATGTTACATTTAAAAATGTCAAGGTCAAAGGTCAAAAGTCAAGGTCAAAGGTCATCATAGGTCTTGTTAGCACTATATCTCACAAACCATAAAAGATAGAAGCAGACAATAAATGGGAAAAATACTCCTCTTATTGAGACCTTCATTTGGTATCTTGACTGGAAGCTATGCGATGAACCGTTTTCGAGTTACTGCCCTTGACGTGTTTCGGTTAATCGTTTTCTTGGTTAAAACTTGAAAATGGTTAGAGATAATATAGTAAACATATAGGTTTAACATGATCAGCAGGAAAAGAGCTTCAATTTGAGCCAAAGGTCAAAGGTCATAGGTCAAGGTCATACCCTAGCAACAAGGTGACCGTTATAAAAAGTCCTTAGCAACTATATATTTTTAGAATCAGAATGATGTTCTTTACTGAAATATGTCATTTCATGACCGGAAGTGGCCTTTTGTCCCTAGCAACTGAATGAAAGTCCTTAACAACCATATATTTTTTGGCTCGGGACCACTTTCTTTACTCAAATAATTCATTTTTATGACTGGAAGTGACATTTTGTGCTATAGCAAGACACAAAATCCCATAGCATCACCTAACTTTTCTTACTTAAGAGGAACAGTGGGAAAGACCTTCTCATTTGTTCTCATTTTAATTAAGGTCTTTCCCACTACAGTGGAAAGACCTTCTTGTCTTTCTTATGATTATTATTATTAAGGTCTTTCCCCCTTTCCAAGGGAAAGACCTTCTTGTCTTTCTTATGATTATTATTATTATTATTATTTTTCTTCTTCCGCGGAGGTTTGCCAAAAAGTGTCTGGACGTATCATTTCGATACTTGGTAACGTCAATCGGTCATATCCGGAGATGACATGGCTCATGCTTTTAGACCGATCTATTTTTAGTAACAGAGTTATCTGCCCGAACACGAAAATCCTTGTTAGCAGATAAACTCAGAAACCGTAACAGATTCTTAAAATCTGAAGTGTACAAAATGTCGCTGGACCTATGGCGATGATTTGTCATGCAAATTTTTTTTTCCAATCGACTTCCTGTTTACGCGTTTTTGACCTGAAAAATGTCGCAGAGCGTCAAAATTTTTTTCTCAAAAACCGTAAGCACTAGAGACTTGGGACCACCACCACTGATCCTAAGTGACATATGTTACATTTAAAAATGTCAAGGTCAAAGGTCAAAAGTCAAGGTCAAAGGTCATCATAGGTCTTGTTAGCACTATATCTCACAAACCATAAAAGATAGAAGCAGACAATAAATGGGAAAAATACTCCTCTTATTGAGACCTTCATTTGGTATCTGACTGGAAGCTGTGCGATGAACCGTTTTCGAGTTACTGCCCTTGACGTGTTTCGGTTAATCGTTTTCTTGGTTAAAACTTGAAAATGGTTAGAGATAATATAGTAAACATATAGGTTTAACATGATCAACAGGAAAAGAGCTTCACTTTGAGCCAAAGGTCAAAGGTCATAGGTCAAGGTCATACCCTAGCAACAAGGTGACCGTTATAAAAAGTCCTTAGCAACCATATATTTTTAGAATCATAATGATGTACTTTACTGATAAATGTCATTTCATGACCGGAAGTGGCCTTTTGTCCCTAGCAACGGAATGAAAGTCCTTAACAACCATCTATTTTTTGGCTCGGAACCACTTTCTTTACTCAAATAACTCATTTTTATGACTGGAAGTGACATTTTGTGCTATAGCAAGATACAAAATCCCTTAGCATCACCTAAATTTTCTGACTTTAGAGGAACAGTGGGAAAGACCTTCTCATTTGTTCTCAGAACAAATGAACTTTTAATTATTATTATTAAGGTCTTTCCCCTTTTCCAAGGGAAAGACCTTCTTGTCTTTCTTATGATTATTATTATTATTATTATTATTATTATTATTATTATTTTTCTTCTTCCGCGGAGGTTTGCCAAAAAGTGTCTGGACGTATCATTTCGATACTTGGTATCGTCAATCGGTCATATCCGGAGATGACATGGCTCATGCTTTTAGACCGATCTATTTTTAGTGACAGAGTTATCTGCCCCAACACGAAAACCCTTGTTAGCAGATAAACTCAGAAACCGTAACGGATTCTGAAAATCTGAAGTGTAAAAAATGTTGCTGGACCTATGGCGATGATTTGTCATGCAAAGTTTTTTTTTCCAATCGACTTCCTGTTTACGTGTTTTTGACCTGAAAAATGTCGCAACGCGTCAAAATTTTTTTCTTGAAAACCGTAAGTCCTAGAGACTTGGGACCACCACCATTGATCCTAAGTGACATATGTTACATTTAAAAATGTCAAGGTCAAAGGTCAAAAGTCAAGGTCAAAGGTCACCATATGTCTTGTTAGCACTATATCTCACAAACCATAAAAGATAGAAGCAGACAATAAATGGGAAAAATACTCCACTTATTGAGACCTTCATTTGGTACATTTGACCGAAAGCTGTGCGATTGACTATTTTTGAGTTACTGCCCTCGACGCGTTTAGGTTAATCGGTTTTTTGGTTAAAACTTGAAAACGGTTAGAGATAATATAGTAAACATATAGGTTAAACATGATCAGTAGGAAAAGAGCTTCAATTTGAGCCAAAGGTCAAAGGTCATAGGTCAAGGTCATACCCTAGCAACAAGGTTACCGTTATAAAAAGTCCTTAGCAACTATATATTTTTAGAATCAGAATGATGTACTTTACTGAAATATGTCATTTCATGACCGGAAGTGGCCTTTTGTACCTAGCAACCGAATGAAAGTCCTTAACAACCATATAAGTTTTGGCTCGGGACCACTTTCTTTACTCAAATAATTCCTTTTTATGACTGGAAGTGACATTTTGTGCTATAGCAAGACACAAAATCCCATAGCATCAACTAACTTTTCTTACTTCAGAGGAACAGTGGGAAA
This sequence comes from Limnoperna fortunei, assembly GCA_944474755.1. Lineage (NCBI taxonomy): Eukaryota > Metazoa > Mollusca > Bivalvia > Mytilida > Modiolidae > Limnoperna > Limnoperna fortunei. Next base: position 17,915,492 of record OX104111.1, on the reverse strand, counting down.
GACCTTCTCATTTGTTCTCAGAACAAATGAACTTTTTAATTAAGGTCTTTCCCCTTTTCCAAGGGAAAGACCTTCTTGTCTTTCTTATGATTATTATTATTATTATTATTATTATTATTATTATTTTTCTTCTTCCGCGGAGGTTTGCCAAAAAGTGTCTGGACGTATCATTTCGATACTTGGTAACATCAATCGGTCATATCCGGAGATGACATGGCTCATGCTTTTAGACCGATCTATTTTTAGTAACAGAGTTATCTGCCCGAACACGAAAACCCTTGTTAGCAGATAAACTCAGAAACTGTAACCGATTCTTAAAATCTGAAGAGTACAAAATGTTGCTGGACCTATGGCGATGATTTGTCATGCAAATTTTTTTTTTCCAATTGACTTCCTGTTTACGCGTTTTTGACCTGAAAAATGTCGCAACGCGTCAAAATTTTTTTCTCAAAAACCTTAAGTCCTAAAGACTTGGGACCACCACCATTGATCCTAAGTGACATATGTTACATTTAAAAATGTCAAGGTCAAAGGTCAAAAGTCAAGGTCAAAGGTCACCAAAGTTCTTGTTAGCACTATATCTCACAAACCATACAAGATAGAAGCAGACAATAAATGGGGAAAATACTCCTCTTATTAAGACCTTCATTTGGTACATTTGACCGGAAGCTGTGCGATGAACCGTTTTCGAGTTACTGCCCTTGACGCATTTCGGTTAATCGGTTTTTTGGTTAAAACTTGAAAACGGTTAGAGATAATATAGTAAACATATAGGTGAAACATGATCAGTAGGAAAAGAGCTTCATTTTGAGCCAAAGGTCAAAGGTCATAGGTCAAGGTCATACCATAGCAACAAGGTGACCGTTATAAAAAGTCCTTAGCAACCATATATTTTTAGAATCAGAATGATGTACTTTACTGAAATATGTCATTTCATGACCGGAAGTGGTCTTTTGTCCATAGCAACGGAATGAAAGTCCTTAACAACCCATATATTTTTTAGCTCGGGACCACTTTCTTTACTCAAATAACTCATTTTTATGACTGGAAGTGACATTTTGTGCTATAGCAAGACACAAAATCCCATAGCATCAACTAACTTTTCTTACTTCAGAGGAACAGTGGGAAAGACCTTCTCATTTGTTCTCAGAACAAATGAACTTTTAATTATTATTTTTCTTTTTCTCCCCAAATTTCAAAATGGGTTTGCCAGAAGGGGTTTCGACATATCATTATGATACTTGGTACGTTTAATCGCTCATACCAGGAGATGACCTGGCTCACCCTGTGAGACTATTCTATTTTTAGTAACAGAGTTATCTGCCCCAACACCGAAAACCTTGTTAGCAGATAAACTCAGAAACCGTAACAGATACTAAAAATCTGAAGTGTGCAAAGTGTAGGGCGACGTATGGCGATGATTTAACATGCAAACTTTTTTTTCTTAATCGACTTCCGGTTAACGCGTTTTTGACCTGAAAAATGACGCAACGCGTCAAATTTTTTTTCTCAAAAACCGTAAGTCCTAGAGACTTGGGACCACCACCATTGATCCTAAGTGACATATGTTACATTTAAAAATGTCAAGGTCAAAGGTCAAAAGTCAAGGTCAAAGGTCACCATAGGTCTTGTTAGCACTATATCTCACAAACCATAGAAGATCGAAGCAAACAATACATGGGAAAAATACTCCACTTATTGAGACCTTCATTTGGTACATTTGACCGGAAGCTGTGCGATGAACCGTTTTCGAGTTACTGCCCTTGACACGTTTCGGTTAATCGGTTTTTTGGTTAAAACTTGAAAACGGTTAGAGATAATATAGTAAACATATAGGTTTAAAGTGATCAGTATGAAAAGAGCTTCAATTTGAGCCAAAGGTCAAAGGTCATAGGTCAAGGTCATACCCTAGCAACAAGGTGACCGTTATATAAAGTCCTTAGCAACCATATATTTTTAGAATCAGAATGATGTACTTTACTGTAATATTTCATTTCATGACCGGAAATGGCCTTTTGTCCCTAGCAACCGAATGAAAGTCCTTAACAACCATATATATTTTGAGCCGGGAACACTTTCTTTATTCAAATAATTCATTTTTATGACTGGAAGTGACATTTTGTGCTATAGCAAGACACAAAATCTCATACCATCACCTAACTTTTCGATCTTCAGAGGAACAGTGGGAAAGACCTTCTCATTTGTTCTCAGAACAAATGGCAGTTTAATTATTATTATTTTTCTTCTTCCGCGGAGGTTTGCCAAAAAGTGTCTGGACGTATCATTTCGATACTTGGTAACATCAATCGGTCATATCCGGAGATGACCTGGCTCATGCTTTTAGACCGATCTATTTTTAGTAACAGAGTTATCTGCCCGAACACGAAAACCCTTGTTAGCAGATAAACTCAGAAACCGTAACTGATTCTTAAAATCTGAAGTGTACAAAATGTCGCTGGTCCTATGGCGATGATTTGTCATGCAAATTGTTTTTTTCCAATCTACTTCCTGTTTACGCGTTTTTGACCTGAAAAATGTCGCAACGCGTCAAAATTTTTTTCTCAAAAACCGTAAGTCCTAGAGACTTGGGACCACCACCATTGATCCTAAGTGACATATGTTACATTTAAAACTGTCAAGGTCAAAGGTCAAAAGTCAAGGTCAAAGGTCACCATAGGTCTTGTAAGCACTATATCTCGCAAACCATAAAAGATAGAAGCAGACAATAAATGGGAAAAATACTCCACTTATTGAGACCTTCATTTGGTACATTTGACCGAAAGCTGTACAATGGACCATTTTTGAGTTACTGCCCTTGACGCGTTTCGGTTAATCGGTTTTTTGGTTGAAACTTGAAAACGGTTAGAGATAATATAGTAAACATATAGGTTTAACATGATCAGTAGGAAAAGAGCTCCAATTTGAGCCAAAGGTCAAAGGTCATAGGTCAAGGTCATACCCTAGCAACAAGGTGACCGTTATAAAAAGTCCTTAGCAACTATATATTTTTAGAATCAGAATGATGTACTTTACAGAAATATGTCATTTCATGACCGGAAGTGGCCTTTTGTCCCTAGCAACCGAATGAAAGTCCTTAACAACCATGTATTTTTTGGCTCAGGACCACTTTCTTTACTCAAAAAAATCATTTTTATGACTGGAAGTGACATTTTGTGCTATAGCAAGACAAAAAATCCCATAGCATCACCTAACTTTTCTTACATTAGAGGAACAGTGGGAAAGACCTTCTCATTTGTTCTCAGAACAAATGGCAGTTTAATTATTATTATTTTTCTTCTTCCGCGGAGGTTTGCCAAAAAGTGTCTTGACGTATCATTTCGATACTTGGTAACATCAATCGGTCATATCCGGAGATGACATGGCTCATGCTTTTAGATCGATCTATTTTTAGTAACAGAGTTATCTGCCCGAACACGAAAACCCTTGTTAGCAGATAAACTCAGAAACCGTAACCGATTCTTAAAATCTGAAGTGTAAAAAATGTCGCCGGACCTATGGCAATGATTTGTCATGCAAAATTTTTTTTTCCAATCAACTTCCTGTTTACGCGTTTTTGACCAGAAAAATGTCACAACGCGTCAAAAATTTTTCTCAAAAACCGTAAGTCCTAGAGACTGGGGACCACTACCATTGATCCTAAGTGACATATGTTACATTTAAAAATGTCAAGGTCAAAGGTCAACAGTCAAGGTCAAAGGTCACCATAGGTCTTGTTAGCACTATATCTCACAAACCATACAAGATAGAAGCAGACAATAAATGGAGAAAATACTCCTCTTACTGAGACCTTCATTTGGTACATTTGACCGGAAGCTGTGCGATGAACCATTTTCGAGTTACAGCCCTTGATGCATTTCTGTTGATCGGTTTTTTGGTTAAAACTTGAAAACGGTTAGAGATAATATAGTAAACATATAGATTTATCATGATCAGTAGGAAAAGAGCTTCAATTTGAGCCAAAGGGCAAAGGTCATAGGTCAAGGTCATACCATAGCAACAAGGTAACTCTTATAAAAAGTCCTTAGCAACCATATATTTTTAGAATCAGAATGATGTACTTTACTGAAATATGTCATTACATGGCCGGTAGTGGCCTTTTGTCCCTAACAACGGAATGAAAGTCCTTAACAACCATATATTTTTTTACTCCTGACCACATTCTTTACTCAAATAACTCTTTTTTATGACTGGAAGTGACATTGTTGTGCTATACCAAGACAAAATCCCATAGCAATACCTAACTTTTCTGACTTTAGAGGAACAGTGGGAAAGACCTTCTCATTTGTTCTCAGAACAAATGGCAGTTTAATTAAGGTCTTTCCCACTACAGTGGGAAGACCTTCTTACCTTTCTTCTGATTATTATTATTATTAAGGTCTTTCCCCTTTTCCAAGGGAAAGACCTTCTTGTCTTTCTTATGATTATTATTATTATTAAGGTCTTTCCCCTTTTCCAAGGGAAAGACCTTCTTGTCTTTCTTATGATTATTATTATTATTATTATTATTTAAGGTCTTTCCCCTTTTCCAAGGGAAAGACCTTCATGTCTTTCTTATGATTATTATTATTATTAAGGTCTTTCCCCCTTTCCAAGGGAAAGACCTTCTTGTCTTTCTTATGATTATTAAGGTCTTTCCCCCTTTCCAAGGGAAAGACCTTCTTGTCTTTCTTATGATTATTATTATTATTATTATTATTATTTTTCTTTTTCTCCCCATTTTTCCAAATGGGTTTGCCAGAAGGGGTTTCAACATATCATTATGATACTTGGTACCTTTAATCGCTCTTACCAGGAGATGACCTGGCTCACCCTGTGAGACTGTTCTATTTTTAGTAACAGAGTTATCTGCCCTAACACCGAAAACCTTGTTAGCAGATAAACTCAGAAACCGTAACAGATCTTAAAATCTGAAGTGTACAAAATGTCGCTGGTTCTATGGCGATGATTTGTCATGCAAAAAAACATTCTTCGATCAACTTCCTGTTTACGCGATTTCGACGCGAAGTTTGTCAAAAAGGTCAAAGTTGTCGGATTTACACAAAACTTGGTTTCCAAGTAGATATGAGGGTCCTAATTACAGGTATCGGATAAAAAAAAATTTTCGGTCCACCATTTTCAAAATGGCCGCCATTGAAATTTTGTTTTCAATATAACTCAAAAACCATAAAAAATTGAAGCAGAGAATATATCAGAAAAATGTTCCTCTCACTGAGATCTACATTTGATATACAGGTTCGAAAACTGTGCGACAAACCGTTTTAGAGGTTATGGCCCTTGACAGGTTTCGGCTAAATTTTGTTTTCGAAATAACTCAAAAACCAAAAAAAATTGAAGCAGAGAATATATCAGAAAAATGTTCCTCTCATTGAGATCTACATCTGATATAAAGGTTCGAAAACTGTGCGACAAACCGTTTTCGAGGTTATGGCCCTTGACACGTTTCGGCTAAATTTTGTTTTCAATAAAGCTCAAAAACCATAAAAAATTTAAGCAGACAATAAAAGGGAAAAATACTCCTCTTATCGAGACGTCCATTAGTTACATTCGGCCCGAAGCTGTGCGATGAAGCGTTTTCGAGTTACAGCCCTTGACGCGATTCGGTTAATTGGTTTTTTGGTTAAAACTTGAAAACGGTTAGAGATAATATAGTAAACATATAGGTTTAACATGATCAGTAAGAAAAGAGCTTCAATTTGAGCCAAAGGTCATAGGTCATAGGTCAAGGTCATACCATAGCAACAAGGTAACTGTTATAAAAAATCCTTAGCAACCATATATTTTTAGAAGCAGAATGATGTACTTTACTTAAATATGTCATTTCATGACCGGAAGTGGCTTTTTGTCCCTAGCAACGGAATGAAAGTCCTTAACAACCATATATGTTTTGTTCGGGACCACTTCCTTTACTCAAAAAACTCATTTTTTATGACTGGAAGCGACATTTTGTGCTATAGCAAAACACAAAATACCATAGCATCACCTAAATTTTCTGACTGCAGAAGAACAGTGGGAAAGACCTTCTCATTTGTTCTCAGAACAAATGACGGTTTAATTATTTTTCTTTTTCTCCCCATTTTTCCAAATGGGTTTGCCAGAAGGGGTTTCAACATATCATTATGATACTTGGTACGTTTAATCGCTCATACCAGGAGATGACCTGGCTCACCCTGTGAGACTGTTCTATTTTTAGTAACAGAGTTATCTGCCCTAACACCGAAAACCTTGTTAGCAGATAAACTCAGAAACCGTAACCGATTCTTAAAATCTGAAGTGTACAAAATGTCGCTGGTTCTATGGCGATGATTTGTCATGCAAAAAAACATTCTTCGATCAACTTCCTCTTTACGCGATTTTGACGCGAAATTTGTCGAAAACGTCAAAGTTGTCGGATTTACACAAAACTTGGTTTCCAAGTAGATATGAGGGTCCTAATAACATGTATCGGATCAAAAAAAATTTTCGGTTCACCATTTTCAAAATGGCCGCCATTGAAATTTTGTTTTCAATATAACTCAAAAACCATAAAAAATTGAAGCAGAGAATATATCAGAAAAATGTTCCTCTAATTGAGATCTAAATTTGATATATAGGTCCAAAAACTGTGCGACAAACCGTTTTAGAGGTTATGGCCCTTGACAGGTTTCGGCTTAATTTTGCTTTCGAAATAACTCAAAAACCATAAAAAATTGAAGCAGAGAATATATCAGAAAAATGTTCCTCTCATTGAGATCTAAATTTGATATACAGGTCCGAAAACTGTGCGACAAACCGTTTTAGAGGTTATGGCCCTTGACACGTTTCGGCTAAATTTTGTTTTCAATATAACTCAAAAACCATTAAAAATTTAAGCAGACAATAAAAGGGAAAAATACTCCTCTTATCGAGACGTCCATTTGGTACATTCGGCCCGAAGCTGTGCGATGAACCGTTTTCGAGTTACAGCCCTTGACGCGTTTCGGTTAATTGGTTTTTTGGTTAAAACTTGAAAACGGTTACAGATAATATAGTAAACATATAGGTTTAACATGATCAGTAGGAAAAGAGCTTCAATTTGAGCCAAAGGTCATAGGTCATAGGTCAAGGTCATACCATAGCAACAAGGTAACTGTTATAAAAAATCCTTAGCCACCATATATTTTTAGAAGCAGAATGATGTACTTTACTTAAATATGTCATTTCATGACCGAAAGTGGCTTTTTGTCCCTAGCAATGGAATGAAAGTCCTTAACAACCATATATGTTTTGGTTCGGGACCACTTCCTTTACTCAAATAACTCATTTTTTATGACTGGAAGCGACATTTTGTGCTATAGCAAAACACAAAATACCATAGCATCACCTAAATTTTCTGACTGCAGAGGAACAGTGGGAAAGACCTTCTCATTTGTTCTCAGAACAAATGACGGTTTAATTATTATTGTTTTTCTTTTTTTTTCCGCCATCATTTGCAAAAAAGTGTCGCGATATATCATTTTCATACTTGGTACCATTATTCGGTCATACTGTCAGATGACTCAGTTCACCCTGTGAAACCGATCTATTTTTAGTAACAGAGTTATCTGCCCCAACACCGTAAACCCTTGTTAGCAGATAAACTCAGAAACCGTAATCGATTCTTAAAATCTGAAGTGTAAAAAATGTTGCCGGTCCTATAGCGATGATTTGTCATGCACAATTTTTTTTTCCAATCGACTTCCTGTTTACGCGTTTTTGACCTGCAAAAATGTCGCAATGCGTCAAAATTTTTTTCTCAGAAACCGTAAGTCCTAGAGACTTGGGACCAGAACCATTGATCCTAAGTGACATATATTACATTTAAAAATGTCAAGGTCAAAGGTCAAAAGTCAAGGTCAAAGGTCATCATAGGTGTTGTTAGCACTATATCTCATAAACCATAAAAGATAGAAGCAGACAATAAATGAGACAAATACTCCTCTTATCGAGACCTCCATTTGATACATTTAACCCGAAGCTGTCCGATGAACCGTTTTCGAGTTACAGCCCTTGACGCGTTTCGGTTAATCGGTTTTTTGGTTAAAACTTGAAAACGGTTAGAGATAATATAGTAAACATATAGGTTTAACATGATCAGTAGGAAAAGAGCTTCAATTTGAGCCAAGGTCAAAGGTCAAAAGTCAAGTTCAAAGGTCACCATCGGTCTTGTTAGCACTATATCTCATAAACCATAAAAGATAGAAGCAGACAATAAATGGGAAAAATACTGCTCTTATCAAGACCTCCATTTGATACATTTGAACCGAAGCTGTGCGATGAACCATTTTCGAGTTACAGCCCTTGATGCATTTCTGTTGATCGGTTTTTTGATTAAAACTTGAAAACGGTTAGAGATAATATAGTAAACATATAGGTTTATCATATTCAGTAGGAAAAGAGCTTCAATTTGAGCCAAGGTCAAAGGTCATAGGTCAAGGTCATACCATAGCAACAAGGTAACTCTTATAAAAAGTCCTTAGCAACCTTATATTTTTAGAATCAGAATGATGTACTTTACTGAAATATGTCATTACATGGCCGGAAGTGGCCTTTTGTCCCTAGCAACGGAATGAAAGTCCTTAACAACCATATATTTTTTCGTTCCTGACCACCTTCTTTACTCAAATAACTCTTTTTTATGACTGGAAGTGACATTTTTGTCCTATACCAAGACAAAATCCCAAAGCAATACCTAACTTTTCTGACTTTAGAGGAACAGTGGGAAAGACCTTCTCATTTGTTCTCAGAACAAATGGCAGTTTAATTATTATTATTATTATTATTATTATTATTATTATTTTTCTTCTTCCGCGGAGGTTTGCCAAAAAGTGTCTGGACGTATCATTTCGATACTTGGTAACATCAATCGGTCATATCCGGAGATGACATGGCTCATGCTTTTAGACCGATCTATTTTTAGTAACAGAGTTATCTGCCCGAACACGAAAACCCTTGTTAGCGGATAAACTCAGAAACCGTAACCGATTCTTAAAATCTGAAGTGTACAAAATGTCGCTGGTCGTATGGCGATGATTTGTCATGCAAATTTTTTTTTTCCAATCGACTTCCTGTTTACGCGTTTTTGACCTGAAAAATGTCGCAATGCGTCAAAAATTTTTTCTCAAAAACCGTAAGTCCTAGAGACTTGGGACCACCACCATTGATCCTAAGTGACATATGTTACATTTAAAACTGTCAAGGTCAAAGGTCAAAAGTCAATGTCAAAGGTCACCATAGGTCTTGTTAGCACTATATCTCGCAAACCATAAAAGATAGAAGCAGACAATAAATAGGAGAAATACTCCACTTATTGAGACCTTCATTTGGTACATTTGACCGAAAGCTGTACGATGGACCATTTTTGAGTTACTGCCCTTGACGCGTTTCGGTTAATCGGTTTTTTGGTTAAAACTTGAAAACGGTTAGAGATAATATAGTAAACATATAGGTTTAACATGATCAGTAGGAAAAGAGCTTCAATTTGAGCCAAAGGTCAAAGGTCATAGGTCAAGGTCATACCCTAGCAACAAGGTGACCGTTATAAAAAGTCCTTAGCAACTATATATTTTTAGAATCAGAATGATGTACTTTACTGAAATATGTCATTTCATGACCGGAAGTGGCCTTTTGTCCCTAGCAACCGAATGAAAGTCCTTAACAACCATGTATTTTTTGGCTCAGGACCACTTTCTTTACTCAAATAATTCATTTTTATGACTGGAAGTGACATTTTGTGCTATAGCAAGACAAAAAATCCCATAGCATCACCTAACTTTTCTTACATTAGAGGAACAGTGGGAAAGACCTTCTCATTTGTTCTCAGAACAAATGGCATTTTAATATTATTATTACTTTTCTTCCGATCTAAAATTCAATTTAGTGCTGCCAAAAAGTTTCTTATCCGATCGAGCTGAAAATTTGGCGGTGTGATGGATACCCCGTGGGCTTTCTCCCAGTCACCCTGTTAGCACGCCCCGTCAAAAATGAGGGCGTGGCAGGGACCCCGCATGAAAACGTTGTTATCACATCTCCTCCTAAGGCACACAAAATGGTACAATAAAATGGACGCCGATTGCATCTGGGATCGATGTCCTCGAATTGTCGATAGGTAGAAAATCGCTGGGCGCAACCAGTAAAAAGTTACCAGTCGTGCAAGTCCAACACCACTTTTTATGTAAAAATCGTAATTTCCCGAAAAACGATGCGTCCCAGCTGTTTGAAACCCTCGCCATTCGCTTTAGAATGTCGATTTCAGTCTAAAAATGTCTCCCCGTAAGGTGTACGAGTCAATAAATCCTTAAAATCCCACATTGAAACACGTGACCACCCCTCCCCCCAGCCACGTAAATTTCGTCTGTCGTGATGTCCGTTTCAGCCATCGTCAGTGAATGACAGTGTAAATCGTGTGTCAACCAGTTGTTCTAACTGTCCGAAGTGCATTTTACCTGAAACAATAACAAATTGAAACAATTTCCGACGTCACTTTTTTGTGTATTCCATCGTCTGCTACGTGCCTCGTGTAATTATTTTACAGTGTGAAATTTCTCTGAAATAAATTTAAAAAGTCTTTTATTAATTGTCGGCTTGCTCCGTTGATAAAAATCCGTGCCGTGTCGTCCTGAAATAAACAATCACTGAGATTAAAGATCGTGCATCATGTCATATATACGTCTGTTCATGACCATGGTAACTCCCTAGAATGATAAAATAAAACTATCTCCGTGATATTATATAAGAATGTCACGTGACTCCAGCTAGTTCTTTTCTTTGACTTTTACCATAAATCTGTTTTTCTTCACCTACAAGTCAAGAAAAGTCATTAAAATACGAAACATATAGTTAAAAACAGAAAAGTAAACAAACAAACAAATAAACAAAAAAACTGGTTCCCGGTTTTTATATAATCATAGTTGCATATAAAACTATGAACCCAAAAAGGGCCCAACTCTCCACCCAGGGACAGCATGTCAAAAACAATAAATCATGCTGGCCCTGGGGTGGAGGGGCCGGGCCCTTTTTTTTTCTTCAATTTTGTAATTAGAACGTTCTAGAAACAATGGAACAGAAACCCGCCCGGGGGGGGGTAGGTATACGGGTATATTACGATGTAAAATGATAGATTTTCACCCTCTGGGGCCTCTTGTTTAACGTTTAACGCCAGTTTTTCCTATAGAAACGATAACGAGGGAAAGACCTTCCTGTGCATTTGTTCTACTGAACAAATGTCCTTTTAATTATTATTATTTTTCTTCTTCCGCGGAGGTTTGCCAAAAAGTGTCTGGACGTATCATTTCGATACTTGGTACCATTAATCGGTCATATCCGGAGATGACATGGCTCATGCTTTTAGACCGATCTATTTTTAGTAACAGAGTTATCTGCCCGAACACGAAAACCCTTGTTAGCAGATAAACTCAGAAACCGTAACCGATTCTTAAAATCTGAAGTGTACAAAATGTCGCTGGTCCTATGGCGATGATTTGTCATGCAAATTTTTTTTTTCCAATCGACTTCCTGTTTACGCGTTTTTGACCTGAAAAATGTCGCAACGCGTCAAAATTTTTTTCTCAAAAACCGTAAGTCCTAGAGACTTGGGACCACCACCATTGATCCTAAGTGACATATGTTACATTTAAAAATGTCAAGGTCAAAGGTCAAAAGTCAAGGTCAAAGGTCACCATAGGTCTTGTTAGCACTATATCTTGCAAACCATAAAAGATAGAAGCAGACAATAAATAGGAAAAATACTCGACTTATTGAGACCTTCATTTGGTACATTTGACCCGAAGCTGTGCGATGAACCATTTTCGAGTTACTGCCCTTGACGCGTTTCGGTTAATCGCTTTTTTGGTTAAAACGTGAAAACGGTTAGAGATAATATAGTAAACATATAGGTTAAACATGATCAGTAGGAAAAGAGCTTCAATTTGAGCCAGAGATCAAAGGTCATAGGTCAAGGTCATACCCTAGCAACAAGGTGACCGTTATAAAAAGTCCTTAGCAACTATATATTTTTAGAATCAGAATGATGTACTTTATTGAAATATGTCATTTCATGACCGGAAGTGGCCTTTTGTCCCTAGCAACCGAATGAAAGTCCTTAACAACCATATATTTTTTGGCTCGGGACCACTTTCTTTACTCAAATAATTCATTTTTATGACTGGAAGTGACATTTTGTGCTATAGCAAGACACAAAATCCCACAGCATCACCTAACTTTTCTTACTTAAGAGGAACAGTGGGAAAGACCTTCTCATTTGTTCTCAGAACAAATGGCATTTTAATATTATTATTAAGGTCTTTCCCCTTTTCCAAGGGAAAGACCTTCTTGTCTTTCTTATGATTATTAAGGTCTTTCCCCCTTTCCAAGGGAAAGACCTTCTTGTCTTTCTTATGATTATTATTATTATTATTATTATTATTATTATTATTATTATTATTTTTCTTCTTCCGCGGAGGTTTGCCAAAAAGTGTCTGGACGTATCATTTCGATACTTGGTAACATCAATCGGTCATATCCGGAGATGACATGGCTCATGCTTTTAGACCGATCTATTTTTAGTAACAGAGTTATCTGCCCCAACACGAAAACCCTTGTTAGCAGATAAACTCAGAAACCGTAACCGATTCTTAAAATCTGAAGTGTACAAAATGTCGCTGGTCCTATGGCGATGATTTGTCATGCAAATTTTTTTTTCCAATCGACTTCCTGTTTACGCGTTTTTGACCTGAAAAATGTCGCAACGCGTCAAAATTTTTTTCTCAAAAACCGTAAGTCCTAGAGACTTGGGACCACCACCATTGATCCTAAGTGACATATGTTACATTTAAAAATGTCAAGGTCAAAGGTCAAAAGTCAAGGTCAAAGGTCACCATAGGTCTTGTTAGCACTATATCTCGCAAACCATAAAAGATAGAAGCAGACAATAAATGGGAAAAATACTCCACCTATTGAGACCTTCATTTGGTACATTTGACCGAAAGCTGTGCGATGAACCATTTTTGAGTTACTGCCCTTGACGCGTTTAGGTTAATCGGTTTTTTGGTTAAAACTTGAAAACGGTTAGAGATAATATAGTAAACATATAGGTTAAACATGATCAGTAGGAAAAGAGCTTCAATTTGAGCCAAAGGTCAAAGGTCATAGGTCAAGGTCATACCCTAGCAACAAGGTGACCGTTATAAAAAGTCCTTAGCAACTATATATTTTTAGAATCAGAATGATGTACTTTACTGAAATATGTCATTTCATGACCGGAAGTGGCCTTTTTGTACCTAGCAACCGAATGAAAGTCCTTAACAACCATATAATTTTTGGCTCAGGACCACTTTCTTTACTCAAATAATTCCTTTTTATGACTGGAAGTGACATTTTGTGCTATAGCAAGACACAAAATCCCATAGCATCAACTAACTTTTCTTACTTCAGAGGAACAGTGGGAAAGACCTTCTCATTTGTTCTCAGAACAAATGAACTTTTTAATTATTATTATTTTTCTTCTTCCGCGGAGGTTTGCCAAAAAGTGTCTGGACGTATCATTTCGATACTTGGTAACATCAATCGGTCATATCCGGAGATGACATGGCTCATGCTTTTAGACCGATCTATTTTTAGTAACAGAGTTATCTGCCCGAACACGAAAACCCTTGTTAGCAGATAAACTCAGAAACCGTAACCGATTCTTAAAATCTGAAGAGTACAAAATGTTGCTGGACCTATGGCGATGATTTGTCATGCAAATTTTTTTTTTCCAATTGACTTCCTGTGTACGCGTATTTGACATGAAAAATGTCGCAACGCATCAAAATTTTTTTCTCAAAAACCATAAGTCCTAGAGACTTGGGACCACCACCATTGATCCTAAGTGACATATGTTACATTTAAAAATGTCAAGGTCAAAGGTCAAAAGTCAAGATCAAAGGTCACCAAAGTTCTTGTTAGCACTATATCTCACAAACCATACAAGATAGAAGCAGACAATAAATGGGGAAAATACTCCTCTTATTAAGACCTTCATTTGGTACATTTGACCGGAAGCTGTGCGATGAACCGTTTTCGAGTTACTGCCCTTGACGCATTTCGGTTAATCGGTTTTTTGGTTAAAACTTGAAAACGGTTAGAGATAATATAGTAAACATATAGGTTAAACATGATCAGTAGGAAAAGAGCTTCAATTTGAGCCAAAGGTCAAAGGTCATAGGTCAAGGTCATACCATAGCAACAAGGTGACCGTTATAAAAAGTCCTTAGCAACCATATATTTTTAGAATCAGAATGATGTTCTTTACTGAAATATGTCATTTCATGACCAGAAGTGGTCTTTTGTCCATAGCAACGGAATGAAAGTCCTTAACAACCCATATATTTTTTGGCTCGGGACCACTTTCTTTACTCAAATAACTCATTTTTATGACTGGAAGTGACATTTTGTGCTATAGCAAGACACAAAATCCCATAGCATCACCTAAATTTTCTTACTTTAGAGGAACAGTGGGAAAGACCTTCTCATTTGTTCTCAGAACAAATGGCAGTTTAATGATTATTATTATTTTTCTTTTCTTTTCCGCCATCAGTTGCTAAAAAGTGTCGCGACATATCATTTTGATACTTAGTACCATTAATCGGTCATACTGGCAGATGACTCAGTTCACCCTGTGAAACGGATCTATTTTTAGTAACAGAGTTATCTGCCCCAACAACGTAAACCCTTGTTAGCAGATAAACTCAGAAACCGTAACGGATTCTCAAAATCTGAAGTGTAAAAAATGTCGCTGGACCAGCGACATTTTTTACACTTCAGATTTTGAGAATCTGTTACGGTGACATTTAGCGATGATTTGTCATGCAAAATTTTTTTTTCCAATCGACTTCCTGTTTACGTGTTTTTGACCTGAAAAATGTCGCAACGTGTCAAAATTTTTTTCTCAAAAACTGTAAGTCCTAGAGATTTGGGACCACCACCATTGATCCTAAGTGACATGTGTTACATTTAAAAATGTCAAGGTCAAAGGTCAAAAGTCAAGGTAAAAGGTCACCATATGTCTTGTTAGCACTATATCTCACAAACCATAAAAGATAGAAGCAGACAATAAAAGGGAAAAATACTCCACTTATCGAGAACTTCATTTGGTACATTTAACCGAAAGCTGTGCGATGGACCATTTTTGAGTTACTGCCCTTGACTAGTTTAGGTTAATCGGTTTTTTGGTTAAAACTTGAAAACGGTTAGAGATAATATAGTAAACATATAGGTTAAACATGATCAGTAGGACAAGAGCTTCAATTTGAGCCAAAGGTCAAAGGTCATAGGTCAAGGTCATACACTAGCAACAAGGTGACCGTTATAAAAAGTCATTAGCAACTATATATTTTTAGAATCAGAATGATGTACTTTACTGAAATATGTCATTTCATGACCGGAAGTGGCCTTTTGTCCCTAGCCACCGAATGAAAGTCCTTAACAACCATATATTTTTTGGCTCGGGACCACTTTCTTTACTCAAATACTTCATTTTTATGACTGGAAGTGACATTTTGTGCTATAGCAAGACACAAAATCCTATAGCATCACCTATCTTTTCTTACTTAAGAGGAACAGTGGGAAAGACCTTCTCATTTGTTCTCAGAACAAATGGCATTTTAATTATTATTATTATTAAGGTCTTTCCCTTCCACAGAAGGAAAGACCTTACTGTATTTCTTATGGTTATTATTATTATTTTTCTTCTTTTCCGCCGTCAGTATACGAAAAGTGTCGCGACATATCTTTTCGATACTTGGTACCTTAACTTGGTCATACCTGAACTCGCCTTGACCGACACCGAGAAACTGATCTATTTTTAGTAACGGAGTTATCTGCCCCAACACCGTAAACCCTTGTTAGCAGATAAACTCAGAAACATTAACCGATTCTCAAAATCTAAAGTGTAAAAAATGTCGCTGGACCTATAGCGATGATTTGTCATGCAAAATTTTTTTTCCAATCGACTTCCTGTTTACGTGTTTTTGACCTGAAAAATGTCGCAACGCGTCAAAATTTTTTTCTCAGAAACCGTAAATCTTAGAGACTTGGGACCACCACCACTGATCCTAAGTGACATATGTTACATTAAAAAATGTCAAGAACAAAGGTCAAAAGTCAAGGTCAAAGGTCACCAGAGGCCTTGTTAGCACTATATCTCACAAACCATAAAAGATAGAAGCAGACAATAAATTGGAAAAATACTCCACTCATTGAGACCTACAATTGGTCTTTATGTCAAAAATTGTTCAATGAACCGTTTAGGAGTTATTGCCCTTGACAAGTTCCGGTTGATTGGTTTTTGACCTATAACTCGAAAACCGTAAAGAATAGAAGCAGACAATAAATTGGAAAAATACTTCTCTCATTGCGACCTACAATTCGTCTATAATGTCAAAAATTATTCAATGAACCGTTTAGGAGTTATTGCCCTTGACATGTTTCGGTTGATTGGTTTTTGACTTATAACTCGAAAACTGTAAAAGATAGAAGCAGACAATAAATTGGAAAAATACTCCTCTTATTGAGACCTACATTTGGTATTTATGTCAAAAATTGTTCAATGAACCGTTTAGGAGTTATTGCCCTTGACATGTTTCGGTTGATTGGTTTTTGACTTATAACTCGAAAACTGTAAAAGATAGAAGCAGACAATAAATTGGAAAAATACTCCTCTTATTGAGACCTACATTTGGTATTCATGTCAAAAATTGTTCAATGAACCGTTTATGAGTTATTGCCCTTGACATGTTTCGGTTGATTGGTTTTTGACTAATAACTTGAAAACGGTTAGAGATAATATGATCAACATGCGTAGCTAAAGTGATCAGTATGAAAAGAGCTTCAATTTGAGCCCAAGGTCAAAGGTCATGGGTCAAGGTCACACCATAGCAACAATGTAACCATCATAAAAAGTCCCTAGTAACCATATATATTTAGAATCAGGATTAAGTATTTAGGTCGAATATACTATTTAACAATCGGAAGTTACAATTTGTCCCTAGCAACGGTCACAAAAGTACTTAGCAACCATATGAAGTGTGAATAGGGATGACTTGCTTTACTCAAATAACTGATTTTCATGTCTGCTAGTGACATTTTGTAATAAGGAACAGACAAAACGTCAACAGAATCCCCTAATTTACCATACCGGGAAAGACCTCACATTTGTTCTTAGAACAAATGACCTTTCATTATTAAGGTCTTTCCCCCTTTCCAAGGGAAAGACCTTCTTGTATTTCTTATTATTATTATTATTATTAAGGTCTTTCCCCCTTTCCAAGGGAAAGACCTTCTTGTATTTCTTATGATTATTATTATTAAGGTCTTTCCCCCTTTCCAAGGGAAAGACCTTCTTGTATTTCTTATGATTATTATTATTATTATTTTTCTTTTTCTCCCAATTTTTCCAAATGGGTTTGCCAGAAGGGGTTTCAACATATCATTATAATACTTGGTACGTTTAATCGCTCATACCAGGAGATGACCTGGCTCACCCTGTGAGACTGTTCTATTTTTAGTAACAGAGTTATCTGCCCTAACACCGAAAACCTTGTTAGCAGATAAACTCAGAAACCGTAACCGATTCTTAAAATCTGAAGTGTACAAAATGTCGCTGGTTCTATGGCGATGATTTGTCATGCAAAAAACATTCTTCGATCAACTTCCTGTTTACGCGATTTTGACGCGAAGTTTGTCGAAAACGTCAAAGTTGTAGGATTTACACAAAACTTGGTTTCCAAGTAGATATGAGGGTCCTAATTACATGTATCGGATCAAAAAAAATTTTCGGTCCACCATTTTCAAAATGGCCGCCATTGAAATTTTGTTTTCAATATAACTCAAAAACCATAAAAAATTGAAGCAGAGAATATATCAGAAAAATGTTCCTCTCATTGAGATCTACATTTGATATACAGGTTCAAAAACTGTGCGACAAACCGTTTTAGAGGTTATGGCCCTTGACAAGTTCCGACTAAATTTTGTTTTCGAAATAACTCAAAAACCATAAAAAATTGAAGCAGACAATAAAAGGGAAAAATACTCCTCGTATCGAGACGTCCATTTGGTACATCCGGCCCGAAGCTGTGAGATGAACCGTTTTCGAGTTACAGCCCTTGACGCGTTTCGGTTAATCGGTTTTTTGGTTAAAACTTGAAAACGGTTAGAGATAATATAGTAAACATATAGGTTTAGCATGATCAGTAGGAAAAGAGCTTCAATTTGAGTCAAAGGTCATAGGTCATAGGTCAAGGTCATACCATAGCAACAAGGTAACTGTTATAAAAAATCCTTAGCAACCATATATTTTTAGAAGCAGAATGATGTACTTTACTTAAATATGTCATTTCATGACCGGAAGTGGCTTTTTGTCCCTAGCAACGGAATGAAAGTCCTTAACAACCATATATGTTTTGGTTCGGGACCCTCTTCCTTTACTCAAATAACTCATTTTTTATGACTGGAAGCGACATTTTGTGCTATAGCAAAACACAAAATACCATAGCATCACCTAAATTTTCTGACTGCAGAGGAACAGTGGGAAAGACCTTCTCATTTGTTCTCAGAACAAATGACGGTTTAATTATTATTTTTCTTTTTCTCCCCAATTTTCCAAATGGGTTTGCCAGAAGGGGTTTCGACATATCATTATGATACTTGGTACATTTAATCGCTCATACCAGGAGATGACCTGGCTCACCCTGTGAGACTGTTCTATTTTTAGTAACAGAGTTATCTGCCCTAACACCGAAAACCTTGTTAGCAGATAAACTCAGAAACCGTAACAGATACTCAAAATCTGAATAGTGGAAAGTGTAGGGCGACTTATGGCGATGATTTAACATGCAAAATTTTTTTTCTTAATCGACTTCCGGTTTACGCGTTTTTGACCTGAAAAATGACGCAACGAGCCAAATTTTTTTCTCGAAAACCGTAAGTCCTAGAGACTTGGGACCACCACCATTGATCCTAAGTGACATATGTTACATTTGAAAATGTCAAGGTCAAAGGTCAAAAGTCAAGGTCAAAGGTCACCATAAGTCTTGTTAGCACTATATCTCATAAACCATAAAAGATAGAAGCAGACAATAAATGGGACAAATACTCCTCTTATCGAGACCTCCATTTGGTACATTTGACCCGAAGCTGTGCGATGAACCATTTTCGAGTTACTTCCCTTGACGCATTTCTGTTGATCGGTTTTGTGGTTAAAACTTGAAAACGGTTAGAGATAATATAGTAAACATATAGGTTTATCATGATCAGTAGGTAAAGAGCTTCAATTTGAGCAAAAGGTCAAAGGTCATAGGTCAAGGTCATACCATAGCAACAAGGTAACTCTTATAAAAAGTCCTTAGCAACCATATATTTTTAGAATCAGAATGATGTACTTTACTGATATATGTCATTACATGGCCGGAAGTGGCCTTTTGTCCCTAGCAACGGAATGAAAGTCCTTAACAACCATATTTTTTTGGCTCGGGACCACTTTCTTTACTCAAATAACTCATTTTTATGACTGGAAGTGACATTTTGTGCTATAGCAAGACACAAAATCCCATAGCATCAACTAACTTTTCTTACTTCAGAGGAACAGTGGGAAAGACCTTCTCATTTGTTCTCAGAACAAATGAACTTTTTAATTAAGGTCTTTCCCCCTTTCCAAGGGAAAGACCTTCTTGTATTTCTTATGATTATTAAGGTCTTTCCCACTACAGTGGGAAGACCTTCATACCTTTCTTATGATTATTATTATTATTATTATTATTTTTCTTTTCTTTTCCGCCATCAGTTGCTAAAAAGTGTCGCGACATATCATTTTGATACTTGGTACCATTAATCGGTCATACTGGCAGATGACTCAGTTCACCCTGTGAAACCGATCTATTTTTAGTTACGGAGTTATCTGCCCCAACACCGTAAACCCTTGTTAGCAGATAAACTCAGAAACCGTAACCGATTCTCAAAATCTGAAGTGTAAAAAATGTCGCTAGACCTATAGCGATGATTTGTCATGCAAAATTTTTTTTTCCAATCGACTTCCTGTTTACGTGTTTTTGACCTGAAAAATGTCGCAACGCGTCAAATTTTTTTTCTCAAAAACCGTAAGTCCTAGAGACTTGGGACCACCACCATTGATCCTAAGTGACATATGTTACATTTAAAAATGTCAAGTTCAAAGGTCAAAAGTCAAGGTCAAAGGTCACCATAGGTCTTGTTAGCACTCTATCTCACAAACCATAAAAGATAGGAGCAGACAACAAATGGAAAAAATACTCCACTTATTGGGACCTTTATTTGGTACATTTGACCGAAAGCTGTGCGATGGACCATTTTTGAGTTACTGCCCTTGACGTGTTTCGGTTAAATGGTTTTTTGGTTAAAACTTGAAAACAGTTAGAGATAATATAGTAAACATATAGGTTTAACATGATCAGTAGGAAAAGAGCTTCAATTTGAGCCAAAGGTCAAAGGTCATAGGTCAAGGTCATACCCTAGCAACAAGGTGACCATTATAAAAAGTCCTTAGCAACCATATATTTTTAGAATCAGAATGATGTACTTTACTGAAATATTTCATTTCATGACCGGAAGTGGCCTTTTGTCCCTAGCAACCGAATGAAAGTCCTTAACAACCATATATTTTTTGTCTCGGGACCACTTTCTTTACTCAAATAATTCATTTTTATGACTGGAAGTGACATTTTGTGCTATAGCAAGACACAAAATCCCATAGCATCACCTAACTTTTCTAACTTTAGAGGAACAGTGGGAAAGACCTTCTCATTTGTTCTCAGAACAAATGGCAGTTTATTATTATTATTATTATTATTTTTCTTTTTCTCCCCATTTTTCCAAATGGGTTTGCCAGAAGGGGTTTCAACATATCATTATGATACTTGGTACGTTTAATCGCTCATACAAGGAGATGACCTGGCTCACCCTGTGAGACTGTTCTATTTTTAGTAACAGAGTTATCTGCCCTAACACCGAAAACCTTGTTAGCAGATAAACTCAGAAACCGTAACCGATTCTTAAAATCTGAAGTGTACAAAATGTCCCTGGTTCTATGGCGATGATTTGTCATGCCAAAAAACATTCTTCGATCCACTTCCTGTTTACGCGATTTTGACGCGAAGTTTGTCGAAAACGTCAAAGTTGTCGGATTTACACAAAACTTGGTTTCCAAGTAGATATGAGGGTCCTAATTACATGTATCGGATCAAAAAAAAATTTTCGGTCCACCATTTTCAAAATGGCCGCCATTGAAATTTTGTTTTCAATATAACTCAAAAAGCATAAAAAATTGAAGCAGAGAATATATCAGAAAAATGTTCCTCTCATTGAGATCTACATTTGATATACAGGTTCGAAAACTGTGCGACAAACCGTTTTAGAGGTTATGGCCCTTGACAGGTTTCGGCTAAATTTTGTTTTCGAAATAACTCAAAAACCATAAAAAATTGAAGCAGAGAATATATCAGAAAAATGTTCCTCTCATTGAGATCTACATCTCATATAAAGGTTCGAAAACTGTGCGACAAACTGTTTTCGAGGTTATGGCCCTTGACACATTTCAGCTAAATTTTGTTTTCAATAAAGCTCAAAAACCATAAAAAAATTAAGCAGACAATATATCAGAAAAATGTTCCTCTCGTTGAGATCTACATTTGATATAATTGCTGAAAACTGTGCGACAAACCATTTTCGAGGTTATGGCCCTTGACAGGTTTCGGCTAAATTTTGTTTTCAATATAACTTAAAAACCATAAAAAATTGAAGCAGACAATATATCAGAAAAATGTTCCTCTCATTGAGATCTACATTTGATATACAGTGTCGAAAACTGTGCGACAACCCGTTTTCGAGGTTATGGCCCTTGACACGTTTCGGCTAAATTTTGTTTTCAATATAACTCAAAAACCATAAAAAATTGAAGCAGACAATAAGGGAAAAATACTCCTCTTATCGAGACGTCCATTTGGTACATTCGGCCCGAAGCTGTGCGATGAACCGTTTTCGAGTTACAGCCCTTGACGCATTTCGGTTAATTGGTTTTTTGGTTAAAACTTGAAAACGGTTAGAGATAATATAGTAAACATATAGGTTTAACATGATCAGTAGGAAAAGAGCTTCAATTTGAGCCAAAGGTCATAGGTCAAGGTCATACCATAGCAACAAGGTAACTGTTATAAAAACTCCTTAGCAGCCATATATTTTTAGAAGCAGAATGATGTACTTTACTTAAATATGTCATTTCATGACCGGAAGTGGCTTTTTGTCCCTAGCAACGAAATGAAAGTCCTTAACAACCATATATGCTTGGTTCGGGACCACTTTCTTAACTCAAATAACTCATTTTTTATGACTGGAAGCGACATTTTGTGCTATAGCAAAACACAAAATACCATAGCATCACCTAAATTTTCTGACTGCAGAGGAACAGTGGGAAAGACCTTCTCATTTGTTCTCAGAACAAATGACGGTTTAATTATTATTATTTTTCTTTTTCTCCCCAATTTTCCAAATGGGTTTGCCAGAAGGGGTTTCGACATATCATTATGATACTTGGTACATTTAATCGCTCATACCAGGAGATGACCTGGCTCACCCTGTGAGACTGTTCTATTTTTAGTAACAGAGTTATCTGCCCTAACACCGAAAACCTTGTTAGCAGATAAACTCAGAAACCGTAACAGATACTCAAAATCTGAAGAGTGCAAAGTGTAGGTCGCCTTATGGCGATGATTTAACATGCAAATTTTTTTTTCTTAATCGACTTCCGGTTTACGCGTTTTTGACCTGAAAAATGACGCAACGAGTCAAAAATTTTTTCTCGAAAACCGTAAGTCCTAGAGACTTGGGACCACCACCATTGATCCTAAGTGACATATGTTACATTTGAAAATGTCAAGGTCAAAGGTCAAAAGTCAAGGTCAAAGGTCACCATATGTCTTGTTAGCACTATATCTCACAAACCATAGAAGATCGAAGCAAACAATAAATGGGAAAAATACTGCACTTATTGAGACCTTCATTTGGTACATTTGACCGGAAGCTGTGAGATGAACCGTTTTCGAGTTACTGCCCTTGACATGTTTCGGTTTATCGGTTTTTTGGTTAAAACTTGAAAACGGTTAGAGATAATATAGTAAACATTGGGGTTTAAAGTGATCAGTATGAGAAGAGCTTCAATTTGAGCCAAAGGTCAAAGGTCATAGATCAAGGTCATACCCTAGCAACAAGGTGACCGTTATAAAAAGTCCTTAGCAACCATATATTTTTAGAATCAGAATGATGTACTTTACTGAAATATGTCATTTCATGACCGGAAGTGGTCTTTTGTCCCTAGCAACGGAATGAAAGTCCTTAACAACCATATTTTTTTGGCTCGGGACCACTTTCTTTACACAAATAACTCATTTTTTATAACTGGAAGTGACATTTTGTGCTATAGCAAGACACAAAATCCCATAGCATCAACTAACTTTTCTTACTTCAGAGGAACAGTGGGAAAGACCTTCTCATTTGTTCTCAGAACAAATGAACTTTTTAATTATTATTATTATTATTATTTTTCTTTTTCTCCCCATTTTTCCAAATGGGTTTGCCAGAAGGGGTTTCAACATATCATTATGATACTTGGTACGTTTAATCGCTCATACCAGGAGATGACCTGGCTCACCCTGTGAGACTGTTCTATTTTTAGTAACAGAGTTATCTGCCCTAACACCGAAAACCTTGTTAGCAGATAAACTCAGAAACCGTAACCGATTCTTAAAATCTGAATTGTACAAAATGTCGCTGGTTCTATGGCGATGATTTGTCATGCAAAAAAACACTCTTCGATCAACTTCCTGTTTACGCGATTTTGACGCGAAGTTTGTCGAAAAAGTCAAAGTTGTCGGATTTACACAAAACTTGGTTCCCAAGTAGATATGAGGGTCCTAATTAAAGGTATCGGATCAAAAAAAATTTTTGGTCCACCATTTTCAAAATGGCCGCCATTGAAATTTTGTTTTCAATATAACTCAAAAACCATAAAAAATTGAAGCAGAAAATATATCAGAAAAATGTTCCTCTCATTGAGATCTACATTTGATATACAGGTTTGAAAACTGTGCGACAAACCGTTTTAGAGGTTATGGCCCTTGACAGGTTTCGGCTAAATTTTGTTTTCAATATAACTTAAAAACCATAAAAAATTGAAGCAGACAATATAACAAAAAATGTTCCTCTCATTGAGATCTACATTTGATATACAGTGTCGAAAACTGTGCGACAACCCGTTTTCGAGGTTATGGCCCTTGACACGTTTCGGCTAAATTTTGTTTTCAATATAACTCAAAAACCATAAAAAATTGAAGCAGACAATAAAAGGGAAAAATACTCCTCTTATCGAGACGTCCATTTGGTACATTCGGCCCGAAGCTGTGCGATGAACCGTTTTCGAGTTACAGCCCTTGACGCGTTTCGGTTAATTGGTTTTTTGGTTAAAACTTGAAAACGGTTAGAGATAATATAGTAAACATATAGGTTTAACATGATCAGTAGGAAAAGAGCTTCAATTTGAGCCAAGGTCATAGGTCATAGGTGAAGGTCATACCATAGTAACAAGGTAACTGTTATAAAAAATCCTTAGCAACCATATATTTTTAGAAGCAGAATGATGTACTTTACTTAAATATGTCATTTCATGACCGGAAGTGGCGTTTTGTCCCTAGCAACGGAATGAAAGTCCTTAACAACCATATATGTTTTGGTTCGGGACCACTTTCTTTACTCATATAACTCATTTTTTATGACTGGAAGCGACATTTTGTGCTATAGCAAAACACAAAATACCATAGCATCACTTAAATTTTCTGACTGCAGAGGAACAGTGGGAAAGACCTTCTCATTTGTTCTCAGAACAAATGACGGTTTAATTATTATTATTTTTCTTTTCTTTTCCGCCATCAGTTGCTAAAAAGTGTCGCGACATATCATTTTGATACTTGGTACTATTAATCGGTCATACTGGCAGATGACTCAGTTCACCCTGTGAAACCGATCTATTTTTAGTAACAGAGTTATCTGCCCCAACATCGTAAACACTTGTTAGCAGATAAACTCAGAAACCGTAACCGATTCTCAAAATCTAAAGTGTAAAAAATGTCGCTGGACCTATAGCGATGATTTGTCATGCAAAATTTTTTTTTCCAATCGACTTCCTGTTTACGTGTTTTTGACCTGAAAAATGTCACAACGCGTCAAAATTTTTTTCTCAGAAACCGTAAGTCCTAGAGACTTGGGACCACCACCATTGATCCTAAGTGACATATGTTATATTAAAAAATGTCAAGGTCAAAGGTCAAATGTCAAGGTCAAAGGTCACCATAGGCCTTGTTAGCACTATATCTCACAAACCATAAAAGATAGAAGCAGACAATAAAATGGAAAAATACTCCACTTATTGAGACCTTCATTTGGTACATTTAACTGAAAGCTGTGCGATGGACCATTTCTGAGTTACTGCCCTTGACGCGTTTCGGTTAATCGGTTTTTTGGTTAAAACTTGAAAACGGTTAGAGATAATATAGTAAACATATAGGTTTAACTTGATCAGTAGGAAAAGAGCTTCAATTTGAGCCAAAGGTCAAAGGTCATAGGTCAAGGTCATACCATAGCAACAAGGTGACTGTTATAAAAAGTCCTTAGCTACCATATATTTTTAGAATCAGAATGATGTACTTTACTGAAATATATGTCATTTCATGACCGGAAGTGGCCTTTTGTCCCTAGCAACTGAATGAAAGTCCTTAACAACCATATATTTTTTGGCTCAAGACCACTTTCTTTACTCAAATAGTTCATTTTTATGACTGGAAGTGACATTTTGTGCTATAGCAAGACGCAAAATCCCATAGCATCACCTAAATTTTCTTACTTTAGAGGAACAGTGGGAAAGACCTTCTCATTTGTTCTCAGAACAAATGGCAGTTTAATTATTATTATTATTTTTTTTTCTTCTTCCGCGGAGGTTTGCCAAAAAGTGTCTTGACGTATCATTTCGATATTTGGTAACATCAGTCGGTCATATCCGGAGATGACATGGCTCATGCTTTTAGACCGATCTATTTTTAGTAACAGAGTTATCTGCCCGAACACGAAAACCCTTGTTAGCAGATAAACTCAGAAACAGTAACCGATTCTTAAAATCTGAAGTGTAAAAAATGTCGCTGGACGTATGCCAATGATTTGTCATGCAAAATTTTTTTTTTCAATCAACTTCTTGTTTACCCGTTTTTGACCTGAAAAATGTCACAACGCGTCAAAATTTTTTTCTCAAAAACCGTAAGTCCTAGAGACTGGGGACCACCACCATTGATCCTAAGTGACATATGTTACATTTAAAAATGTCAAGGTCAAAGGTCAAAAGTCAAGGTCAAAGGTCACCATAGGTCTTGTTAGCACTATATCTCACAAACCATACAAGATAGAAGCAGACAATAAATAGGGCAAATACTCCTTTTATTGAGACCTTCATTTGGTACATTTGACCGGAAGCTGTGCGATGAACCGTTTTCGAGTTACTGCCCTTGACGCGTTTCGGTTAATCGGCTTTTTGGTTAAAACTTGAAAACGGTTAGAGATAATATAGTAAATATATATTCTTATAAAGCGCTCCATCTATATAAAATAATACACTCAAAGCGCTGTACACTTACAATTAAAAACAAGAGAAAGCAATATAAAAAATGTTACGCTAATAAACACAAAGAACAAATTATAAATAAGTAGAGAATTGATCGGGTTAGTGTTAAAATATGATAAAAACGGTCTTTTAGCGATAAAAAAGTTTTGTAAAAAATATTTAAGACTTGTGAAAAGTTGTGAATGATTATATGTTTACATAATCAAAATAAAATAGAATAGTTGCATTAAGAGAATATTTGGCAATATTTACAATAAAATGTTGCATTGAAATAGTTGAATAATATGGTATTTTTATATCACAGTTTCAGAGACTAAAGGGAAGGTTTATGTAAAAAAAAATAGGTTTTGAGTTTCGTCTTGAAAACATTAACAGATAAGTTAGTGTCGCGCATCTGATCAGGTAGATCGTTCCAAAGAATAGCAGCCGCTCTGTCAAATCTTCTCTCTCCGTGTGTTTTGTGTTCTAACAACTGGTGTCACCAATAAATATTTCCTCCCTGATCTTTAGGATCTAGACGGTTGATACAGTTTAAAATTTCTTCCAAGTATGATGGACCATTCGCAATAAGAGCTTAAAAACGTAAAGC
This sequence comes from Limnoperna fortunei, assembly GCA_944474755.1. Taxonomy (NCBI): domain Eukaryota; kingdom Metazoa; phylum Mollusca; class Bivalvia; order Mytilida; family Modiolidae; genus Limnoperna; species Limnoperna fortunei. The sequence goes on along the minus strand of OX104111.1, from coordinate 17,888,166 downwards.
AGATGTTTGTATTGACATCGATAGAATATGGGAAGCCAGTGGAGGGACTTCAGCACAGGTGTTATATGATCTGTTTTCGTGTTCTTGATACAACTCTCGCAGCAGTAATTTGTATTAGTTGTAATCGTTGTAACTGACAAATTGGTAGTCCAAAAAGTAGAGCGTTTCCATAGTCAAGACGAGACGTGACCAATGAACACATTAAGATCTTACATGCATCAGTCGTGATATATTTTTAAATGCGACCGATGTTCCGTATTTAAAGATTTCATGACTTTTAAACCGCACTTATTTGTTTTGTCATTTACAGAGTCTGGTCGAAGTATACCCCTAGGTTCTTCACACATTCAGCACTGCTGACGATGTTACCACCAATAAGACTGAACAGTGTTCAATGTTTTTTACCCGGTGCTTTGGGGCAAAAAGTATCAACCAACTCGGTTTTATCTTCGTTAAGTTTAAGCATGTTTGCACACATCCATTTACTTATATCGGATAAACAAAGTTCCAGGCGTTGGGAGATGTTGTCCCAGTTATCTAGCGGCTTCATGACTAGATACAACTGTGTGTCGTCCGCATAACAATGGTGTGACATGTTATGTCGTGTCGTCTACATATTTCATCTATTGGCTATATAATTTTGGTCCCAGAACAGATCCTTGCGGAACTCGATCTTTTCTGACAAAATGTTCCCGATGGCAATTTTCTGAGATCGACTTTGATAGTAAGACTTTAACCAAGCCAAAGCATTTCCCATTACGCAAAAAGACTGTTCAAGACGCACATTAAGAATGTCGTTGTCAATTACATCAAATGCTGCCTACAGCGGCACAGCAGTTGTTATCAAGAGCCAAGGAAATGTCATGGTGTAAGCGTAGTAATCCAGTCTCTGTTGAATGGTATACCCTGTAAGCTGACTGGGCAGGTTCATATAAGTTTTTTGATGTTAGGTGTTTTTCAAGACGACTATCAACGACCTTTTCTAGAACTTTGTAGATTCGATACCAGTCGATAGTTCTTCTTTGTCAAGTCCAAGGTTTTTAATAGAGGTCAAAAGCGCTTCTGAAGTCTTATAGTACTGAACACTCATGAAACGATGTGTTGACGATGCTGGTTGACAGATAGATTGTTCAAACATGATTTAAGTACCGATGTAGGAAGTGGATCTAGCTCGCATGCCTTTCAAAGAGCTATATTTGACTATCAACTTTCTCATTTTCCGTTCAGATCTGCGGCGTTCTATTTTAGAAATCCGGATTTCATCCGAATACCATTCAGTGTTTGGACGTGATGTAACCTGCTTTGTTTGCAACTGGGTATGTTTATCAAGTAACAGACGTTACACAGAAATATATTCACGTACTATGGACTGAACTGAACTTGCTGCACTACGTTCCATCGAAAGATTGGAGTCGTTTAGGTCCGATTTAAAACTGTCCATGTTGATGTCATTATATGTAGTATGATAAAGACTCTCGTGGTTTCGGTGGTTTTTCGATGTTAACAGTGCATTTGATTGTAAAATGGCCAAGTGGGAAATTTCCTTTGGTGTCACAGATTGGTGTTTCTTCAATAGAAAGTGGTTCAAAGATTATTCGGTTGTTTTCTCTGGTAATGAGAACATACAGAGTCTGACCGTGGACATGTGTCGCTCCAACAACGTGTTGTCCACAACCGCGATCGTGAATTGTTTCTAAAAACTTTCGACCATCGCTGTTGTCAGAATCATCGATGTGAAAATTAAAGTCACCGATGATAATTATATCTTCCGTGATATTAACTACATAGTCACAAAATTTGTTAAGACATCCCTAACGACGGTGGTGATAGTCTCACGTGTCATAGTCGAGGTTACTGTGCTGACATCAGGTGGCATTAAATGAATTAAATTGTTCCTGTTAATTTTTCTGTTAGCAAAGTTGAAATTTGACGAGCGCATTTGGGACTGATAAGAGTTTGTATCGGTCGTTGGATCTTTCACCTCTTTTACCGCGACGTGTGGTTTTCCTGAGTGCGACAGTGCGAGCACAAAAGTCTAGGCTGATCAAAGATGCAAAGTTAGAAGTTGGCAATGATATACATTGTCGTTTTAATGACGAGGTCATTATGACTAACAGTTCTGCGGTTGCATTAGTGAATGGCCTTGAAACTATAAAATGAGTCAATAAATCACCTAACGTAGTGGGAGCGGCTACTTAGCGCTAACCAAATACAAAAAATCACATGGAAAGTTACTAAGAGTTACATTTCTAAACGCACCTTATCGGTATTTGTGAAGGTTGATATCTAGGACGTTCTGAGTCAGCTCTGTTTAATCTTGAAATTTATTCCAAAAAATTGTAAATAAAGTATTCAAATGCACAGACCTGGTCGAGAAAAATTATATAACCTATAACACAAATTGTTGTGGTAATTTTAAAAATCCCAGCTTAAAATATGAATTTACTTATTGGCATCATCGCTAAGAACGGCGATCGCAGAAGACAGTTTGTTACGCTGAAAAATTCGCTGGATATGTCAAGCCGGAAGCGGTTTTTCAGCAAAATTTCTACGCACACATGAGAACTATTTTTCTGCTAGGTTCCCTTAGGGAATTGAAGCACGCGCTTTTATCTTTAATTTTGCACCATTTTCTGCCAGCTGAATCTAAATCTGAAGAACAGTATCGGAGTAAGTAAACAATAATTACTTAGAAAAATACAAATCTACAATATGATCTCAATTAAATAATGTATTTATTCTAAGACTGAATCGAAACTGTAGGAAATTGTTATTCCATGTTCCCTTAAGGAACCGGTTGATAAATGTTATCATTGAGTAAGGTAGAAGTATAGTAAAATGACATTAAGATGATTTAATGATAAAGGATCATTATTATTTTATTTCATGTATTATCCTATAACCACGACATAGTCATTTTTATACATAAAGCAATACATAACGCAGTAAAACTGCAAAGATATTAAACTGCATATAGTATTATATGCCTTAATATATATTTTCAATTATATAGAACGTACATTTACAAACAGGAACATTGGTATTTTTTGGAACATTTTGAAAGTCGGCAATTAAGAAATCAGTGTTGGGATATCTTATTCAATGTTTCGGTGCTTTCTAAAAGTAATTCGAAGAAAGTTTCAAGAAATGTACAGAAACCTACAGAAAACTAAAAAAGGGCATTTAAAAGAATACTTCAGGAATACAAATTTACATAATATATAACATAACAGTACTAAAGCCAGTGTTCTCGTATATTTATGACACAGAAATCGGATAAGTGTGCACTCAGGAAATGACATTGAATGTTAAACATGTCAAAGACACCGATATAGTTATTTATTCTTGGAATATGAACGTACATCACAACATAACACGACAAAGAAACTAAAAAAATGTAATGTTACCTCAATAAATGTAAATGTAAATCTCTATATAATAAGACATAGGCATTACTATAGTAAGTGTTTCCTGCATACGGGAATGTGAATGCCATTCTCTATATAACATGACAAGACATTACTTAAACTAGTGTTACGTCAGAGAACATGGAAGTTGTTCTTGATATTACATGTCAAAGACTTTACCATAACTAGTATTACCTCAGGGAACGTAAACGTTTCTACATTATGTTGTATGACGAGACATTACTTTTATATAACTAGTGTTCCCTCCGGGAATCATGGAACTTGGACAGACATCGCTATAACTAAAATTCCTTCAGGAAATATAAATGTTCTTCATTATATAACATGACAAGACATCAATATAACTAGTATTTCCCCTCAGAGAATACGAGAATACGAATATTGTTCATTATATAACATGACAAGGCATTACTATAACTAGTGTTTCCTCTGGGAATATAATTGATTTTTTTATTTTCATTTTATCACAAGGCATTACTATGACTAGTGTTTCATAAAAGAATATAAATTTTCTAAATAACATGCCAAGACATAACTTTGCAAGTCAACAAAGATCGAGGTTATCGTAAGCCCCAGTCATATTAGAGCTTACGACCACTTAAGACCCGTTGACGATCACCAGTGACCTCTGGTCGCGAAGAATCTTTAAAAAGTCTTACGACGGTCATCGGTGATCTTCGACAGTCGCAGGTTATCTTATTAAGGTCCCACGACCAATTTCAGTCGCAGAGAGGTTTTTGAGCTTGCACAAAAAACTCCTTGCGATCAAACAGGTCGCTAGTGATCTTATAAGGTCTTAGGCTGTCGCACGATCGTCGTTCGAAAGTCTGTAATAATCTTCAACTGGTCGGCGCCGATGTCCTTGTCCCTCGGTCGCAGGTAGTCTTTCCAAAGTCTTAAGATCATCGTGCGATTAGTAGTGACTTGTCTTACGACCACCCACGATTACAAATGACAATTAGCGACTTTTCTACGATAAATTGCAACCATCGTACGATCGTCAGAGACTAGTTAAAGATTTCCTGTGACAAGACACAGACCACGTGACATTATTAGTCACTGATAGTCTTGAGTAGTATTTAGTAATCGTGCGATGGTCTTACGACAAGTTGTCGTACGATTGTCAATAACTGGTCGTACGATAATCGCGGTAGTAAATTTTTCTGCGCAAAGAGGGTTTGGTCGCAGACAATCGCCGATGATCGTCGGTTTTACGCGTCGCCGGTGGTCGCAAGTAATCGTGAGCTCTAGTGTGACTGGGCCTTAACTGATTTTGTATAACTAGTATTCCCTCAGGGAATGCGAATATTCTTCCTAATATAACATGCCATGACATTACTTTAACTAGATTTTCTTCAGGGAATATAAATGTTCTTCATTATAAAACATGCTAAGACGTTACTAAAAGTAGTGTTTCCTCCTGGAATAAAAGTGTTCTTAATTACATAACTAACAAGGCATCACTATAACTAGTGTTTTCTCAAGATATCAATATAATTAATGTTTCCTTAGGGAAAATAAATGTTCTTCTTTGCATAGCATGTCAAGACGTTATTATAACTAGTGATTCCTCGTGGGATATAAATATTCTTCATTACCTAACACGCAAGAAGTTTCTTTTACTTGTACTTGTTTTTCATTATATCATGTAATAGAAAATTACAATAACTATGGTTTCCCCAAGATATGTGAAAGTTCTGAACGACACTTGTCAAATCGTACCTTTATTTGACTCAAATATGTTTGTCATGTTATATAATGAAGAATATTCGTATACCCTGAGGGAACACTAGTACAATGTTAGATTCCCTGAGTAAATACAAGTTATAGTAATGTCTTGTTTTTTTTGTTATACAGGTTATATTATGAAGAAAACTTACGTTCTCTGAAGGAACGCTAGTCATAGTAATGTGTTGCTTAAATGCAGAACTTATAACACTAGTTAAAGTAATATTCATTTATGGAATAAATTTAAAGAACCGTTACATTCCCAGAGGGAAAACTAGTTTTAGTAATCTTTTGTTACGTTATATAATGGACAAACATTTATGTTCCCTGAGGAAAAATTAGTTTTAAAAATGTCTTATCATGTTATATAATGAAGAAACAGTATGTTCCTTGGGGGAAATACTAGTTATAGTGATGACTTGTCATGTTATATAATGAAGAACATGTATATTTCCTGAAGGAACACTAGTTATGGTGATGTCTAAGTTCCATGATTCCCCGAGTAAACACTAGTTATATGAAAGTAATGTCTCGTCATACAACATAATGAAGAACGTTTACGTTCCCTGAGGAAATACTAGTTATGGTAAAGTTTTGTCATGTTATATAAAGAACAACTTCCATGTTCTCTGACGTAACACTAGTTTTGAGTATTATCTATCTTGTCATGCTATATAGAGAATGACATTCACATTCCCGTATGCAGGAAACACTAACTATAGTAATGCCTATGTCTTATTATATAGTGATTTACATTTACATTCATTGAGGGAACATTGTTACTTTGTCGTGTTATGTTGTGATGTACGTTCATATTCCAAGAATTAATAACTATATCGATGTCTTTGACATGTGTATCATTCAGTGTTATTTCCTGAGTGCACACTTATCCGATTTCTGTGTCATAAATATACGAGAACACTGGCTTTAGTACTGTCATGTTATATATTATGTAAATTTGTATTCCAGAAATAATCTTTTAAATGCCTTTTGTAGTTTTCTATTAGGTTAGGTTTCTGTACATTTCTTGAAACTTTCTTCGAATTACATTTAGAAAGCACTGAAACATTGAATAAGATATCCCAACTCTGATTTCTTTATTGCCGACTTTCAGTTTCAACTTTTCAAAATGTTCTAAAAATAACAATGTTCCTGTTTGTAAATGTACTTTCTATGCCATTGAATTCACAACAGAAAATTAAGGAATATTATACTATATGCAGTTTAATATCTTTGCAGTTTCGCGGCGTTATGTATTGCTTTTTGTATAAAAATGACTTTCTCGTGGTTATAGGATAATACCTGCAATAAAATAATAATGATCCTTTATCATAAAATTATCTTAATGTCATTTTACTATATTTCTACCTTCACCTTCACTCCGTGTTTAAATTTATCAATCGGTTTCTTTGGGGAACATGGAAGAAGAAATTTCCTACATCTTCTCTTTAGTCTTAGAGTAAATACACCATTTAATTGGGATCATATTGCAGATTTGTATTTTTCTAAGTAATTATTGTTTACTTACTCCTATACTGTTCTTCAGATTTAGATTCAGCTGGCAGAAAACGGTGCGAAATTAAAGATAAAAGCACGTGGTTTAATTCCTTAAAGGAACCTAGCAAAAAATAGTTTTCATGTCTGCGTAGACATTTTGTGAAAAAACACTTCCGGCTTGAAATAATCCCTCAGCATAACAAACTATCTTCTGCACGGCGATCCGCTCCCGGTGCGTTCGGGTGTAAGATGAAGACCTTTTTTTCAGCGTACATTTATATGATGACGTAATTATTTATGAAATATTCTATTATGACGTTAGTAATAAACTTAAGTAAATGTATATAAAAACAAACAAACACAGTTGTCTCGGGAGTGCACCTGTTTTGAATGCGAATTAGCTTTCAAAAACGGTTCACACAACAATTCAATTCGAATCCAATGTGAATACGTCAATTTCAAGATATAAATCGTTCTCATTTAAGGAAGGTTAAAATTGTAATTTTGGTTACGTAATTTTATAAAAATTCAGAGCACTTTCATATGAACATTTAAAACGAAATGGTACGGATAAAGAAAGACGATGCAAAACGAAACCTGTGCTTTGATGTGCGGGGGTGCAATCATACACTTAACATAAATGTTTGCAAGAGGTTCAGTTTTAAGCATTTCCCACGATGATTAAGGAAAGTGCCCTTAATAAATCACGTGATAGGATACATAACTACTTATTTTGGATCTTAAAAACGGCTTATTGGATAATCCGCATTATTGGAAACGATCCCTGAAAGTTAATTAATAATGCGCATTATTTCAATTTTCATGTGAATTCGCTTTCGTGTAAACCCAATAACGTTTTAAATGCACATTGAATTCTCATTCAATGTGCATTATATATACGTTTGAACGGGCCATTAAGGTTACGCTTTCCCATGAAGAACAAAAAATACCTGAATAGCAGATTCTCTGACAAACTGCTTGCATGAAACCGTCCATATCGCTGGTACAGTTAAAATCCATTTGATTCTGTCCTTTTGTATACCTATTCCTCTGTCATCAACGAATGTTATGAAATGGTCATAGAGATACTTGATACACGACGAGAAAATGTGCTTTGAAGACATGGATTTACCTCCCATTTCCTTAATAATGAAATCATTTTTGATGTCCTGTAATCAATAGTAAAGACATATTATATGCCATCATATATTTAAAAACAGAAAGTGACTTCTAGTCACTTACTTATATGACAATTTTAAACAAAACAAGAATAAAAAGTTGTACATACATCTTTTTTCGCGAGTGGAGCAAAACGGTACCAAGCAATTATATTAAGAGTGCAAAGCAACAACTTTCATATCGCGACCTCCTATAGATCATTGAATTGATCAATAACTTATTAGTTTTCTCTGATTGTATGCAGCAATGAGTAGAGACTACAGTGCGTAAGCTCGTCTCGGTCGTGTCAACCGTAAATCGTTTATTGACGGACGTCAACAAGTAATCTTCTGTATTTTCTCCCTTTCTGCATGTACTTGAAAGACACAGATCTCAAAATACATTTTTGAGCTTAAGAACATCTACATTTGTTAATGGTTTACAAATCAAATAATATATTTTTTGTCGTTAATCATACTTATTAACTAACTAGATAAACTGGAAAATGTGTGGTTTACAATAGATTTTGAGTTGTCCTTCTTTGACTTAATCAGTCATGTATAAAATACGTCTAAATTTATCTTCTGCTGTTAGAATCCAAATTATTTTTTTCTTCATTATTTTAAATATTGTTCATTTACAATTTATTCTCTAGTTTGGCTTAATGAATGACATTCTGACAAACTGGAATATTTGTATATCTTCCTTTTTTATTTCTAAATTGTGACAAGTATACGAAATTAAGTGATCAGTCTACTTGTACAATAGTTTTCACAATTTATTTAGGATTAGTATTTTACATTTATTCTTAAACAGTCAACATGTTCTTAACGCGTTTCGTCCTTTACCAGATATATACTATCGCTAAATAAATCTCATTGTATTTATTTATAACAGGATGAAAGATATGGTAATACTTCACGCCAGATTCGGTCATTGTGGATACACTTGTGTTTCTGAAAATGGCAGTCAATTAAGATAATGTAAATAACAAAATACGTATTAAACAAGTTAACTGTAAATTAATAAATTAATAGTACAATGCAACCCAAAAGAAGAACAAACTAATCCAAACATTGTTTGTAGTATATGGGAATATGTTTATTATCCAATCATTTATCGGGGCCTTGGTGGCCGAGTGGTCAAGGTAGTTCGTCTACTATTGATCACGTGGTCTGTCAACACTGAGATTGCGGGTTCGATTCTCACTGCAGGCAGGGTGTACACGACTCCAATCTTAATTGACAAGGATCGCCAGTTTTCCTACCTCAGGTCGGGGGTTCTCTCCGGGTACTCCGGCGTCCTCCCCCAATAAAAACTGGACACCATGAAATTGCTGAAAAATTTCTGAAAGTGGCGTTAAAACACCATTCAAACAAACAAAAAAAAAACAAAATCCAATCATTTATCAGCATTTTGATTTAAACATAGATATAATGCAAGTGCAATATAGATCAAGAAAGACAAACAAAAAAAACTTCAACAAGATAGTGTGTTTGCATGCTGAAATATGAAAGATAGCCAAAAAACCGACTTAACATCAAAAGCCAAACAGTTACAAATCCCGATATAGACAAATATACACAGCGCAACACAAAAACAGAAAGAGAGTTACCTGATTTCATCAAAACCCATGAGGGCACTTAGGTGCTCCCAACGAGTAAGCAGTGCTGGTCTCTAATTAGACACCCGTCAAGTTACTCATTGTCATGTCTAAGAAAAGTTCAAATCCAGGAATAGAAAACACGTTGACTCATATAAAATGTCCGATCGTATTTGAGAGATTGACTTCTCATACTGATCAATCAAGTCATGGTGACGACCATAGAACATCGGGAGAGATAACATCAACCTAGGTACAACAGCAAATCTAGAAAATCGGAATACCGATAATGTATAAGTTGTGAAATGTACACAAGATACGCTGAAGCTGCTAGAATGTTGCTGTCAATGAACGGGTAGTTGGGAGTTAGACAGTCGAAGTCATCACGTTTGTCTGGAGTCCAGTTTTCGGTTTTTCTGAGTATATTTCTAGAAGTAAGTCTAAGTAAGAGGCTTACCTTAGTGTATTGATGATGATTTAAATTTCAAGCTTGCTAGAGTAAATTGAATGCAAATAGTCACCACATTAAGCATTGTTGAGACACTAAACATCATCAGTATATTGGAATGTGGAATTAAAGGTCTGGGCCAGTGTTTTTTCTTTCTTCTTCAGCGGGCTTTCTATGAACTCAGCCTCATAAGAGTACAAAAACAGGTCGGCGAGGAGAGGAGCGCAATTAGAACCCATTGGAATGCCAACAGTCTTAAACATTTTAATATTATTAGTTATATCATTTTATTGATCTAAAAGTATACAATGGTACAAGGAAGGGGTAATGTTAAACGTTAGCGTACAAGACAAGAAAACAGGTCAAGATTTGTTCAATGATTTCAAGCAATATGTTACCACTTGGTAAATTGTCATTCCACATAATATTCCTCAGAAATCTTACCTCACCGTTTTCTACAGCAGAATATAAAGTCATCTTGAAATGTTCCACGTAATACCAGCTGTTGTGGTCATTTGATGCACAGATGTCAGTGTACTGATCCTGCGCATCATATCCAAATGATACAAACCTCTTTTGCGAATCAAACAGTATGGCTGATGGTACTTTCAGTGAAGATTGTCCAACTCCTGGAAACCACCTTGGTGTATAGATATCACAAGGATTATTTTTGAATTGATAGTCTGCAGAAAAAGCATATCCACATCCATCACTACCTATGTCTATGGCAACCACACACTGAGGAGGTGTAGTAACTAGCGACATTTTGGTCTTTATTACATCTGATACAAAAATATAGAACTTCCTTGTTTAAATGACCTCTATAGATAAGTACAATTATGCCATCGTTAATTATTTATATCAAAGTTTTAAAATGACCGTGTTTTGGAATAAACGTGGTATTTAAATATGTCATTCATCTCATTAACGTATTAAACAATACATAAAGTATAAATTAAATAACCCATGATACAACCATTCTAATCGATTCATTAGTACGACATTGTAAATTGCAGTTTATACTTCTTGTATTGTCTCGTGTTGTTAATATTTAAGAAAAGACGGAGGAATACAAACGTTCTGTACCCTGTTTAAATACAAAATTACCTCACAGAGAAATTAATAGTCAATATAATATATATTAAATATACAAGTAAAATATTGTTGATTCGCACAATTTATCTACAATATTGTCCTATAAATACCCCGAATTCTTGATTGTCCAACAAATACACCTAATTCTTGACTGTCCTACAAATACCCCTAATTCTTGATTGTCCTACAAATACCCCTAATTCCTGCTTTTTATTGACCCCCTGTTTTTTGAAATCACAGTATGTAACGATCGTGATTTCTAACGCTAACAAAATTGCCCATTATTTTATTGGAATGCGTGTTATTGTTGTGTATACCTGTATGAAGATGAAAACGATTTTGCAATAGTAGTCCTCAGTCATTTTGATAAATTTTAAAAATATTTTATATTATAATTATTTGTTAATTGTTATCTATATATAAATTAAGTTTAGTAGCCCCCGCACTGTTTTTGTGTAAATAGCAGGGATCAATGCAGCTTTAATCTGTTGGGTTTTAAGAAGTACTTTAGCTTTAGTTAAAGCGCTGACTTCAACCCCAGGGTTTGAGGGTTCGAATCCCGACGGTAGGTTATATAATTTTTCACATTATGATGATGTTTGGCTGCAGTTGAGGAGGTAGGAGCCCCTCGAAGATGTTAGCAAAAGGTTGTAACAATGTGACAGTTTTGAGCACATTTTCTAAACTTTCTAAAAAATGTATACGGCTAGAAAATGTTTTTCGTAATATAACAATACTTTTTCGGTAAATGTTGTAAATGGATGTGCGATCACACTCTACGCATCACCATTCCGACAGCCATTGAGTTACCATCCGAAGGAGAGCTTTGAAAACGATTTCTAATTGCATTGGGCTGTTATGTGTGTAATGGGTCTTTGTTTGTCAAACATTCTATTAAAGTCTTGAACAAAGGAGTTCATTATCTTCATGACCGTAATAGATGTTCACGGAGATCTTTCGTCTGGTGTACATGGGTAAAAAAGTTATGGGGAGAGAAAAGTACACCAATTGGTGTTTTCCATAGTAATGATTACATGTATGCGATCTTATGTATATTCAGGTAATAAATAAGAAGGGCGGTGTTTATTATGGTGCGACCAATATTTGACAAAACAAATGAAAAGCCGATTTTCGACCCTCGTGCTATCCTTTTGCAGTGAAAATAAAAATAAATTGCTGCCAGTACCTAAAACACCAATACCAGTACCACAAACACTGCTGCCAGTACCTAAACATCTGCTGCCATTACCTAAACAACTGCTGCCAGTACCTAAACAACTGCGATCGGTACCTAAATATCTGCTGCCAGTACCTAAACCACTGCTGCCAGTACCTAAACAACTGTTGCCAGTACCTAAACAAATGCTGCCAGTAACTAAACATCTGTTGCCAGTACCTAAACAACTGCTGCCAGTACCTAAACAACTGCTATCGGTACCTAAATATCTGCTGCCAGTACCTAAACCACTGCTGCCAGTACCTAAACCACTGCTGCCAGTACCTAAACAACTGCTGCCAGTACCTACCTAAACAACTGCTGCCAGTACCTAAACAACTGTTGTCAGTACCTTAAACAACTGCTGCCAGTACCTAAACGACTGCTGCCAGTACCTTAACAACTGCTAACAGTACCTAAACCACTGCTGCCAGTACCTAAACCACTGCTGCCAGTACCTAAACATTTGCTGCCAGAACCTTAAACAACTGCTAACAGTACCTAAACCACTGCTGCCAGTACCTAAACGACTGCTGCCATTACCAAAACAACTGATGCCAGTACCTAAAACACTGCTATCAGTACCTAACCAACTTCTGCCAGTACCTAAATAACTGCTGCCAGTACCTAAACAACTGATGCCAGTACCTAAACAACTGTTGTCAGTACCTTAACAACTGCTGTCAGTACCTTAACAACTGCTGTCAGTACCTAAACAACTGCTACAGTACCTAAACCACTGCTGCCAGTACCTAAACAACTGTTACCAGTACCTAAACAACTGCTTCCAGTACTTAAACAACTGTTGCCAGTACCTTAAAAAATGTATACGGCTAGAAAATGTTTTTCGTAATATAACAATACTTTTTCGGTAAATGTTGTAAATGGATGTGCGATCACACTCTACGCATCACCATTCCGACAGCCATTGAGTTACCATCCGAAGGAGAGCTTTGAAAACGATTTCTAATTGCATTGGGCTGTTATGTGTGTAATGGGTCTTTGTTTGTCAAACATTCTATTAAAGTCTTGAACAAAGGAGTTCATTATCTTCATGACCGTAATAGATGTTCACGGAGATCTTTCGTCTGGTGTACATGGGTAAAAAAGTTATGGGGAGAGAAAAGTACACCAATTGGTGTTTTCCATAGTAATGATTACATGTATGCGATCTTATGTATATTCAGGTAATAAATAAGAAGGGCGGTGTTTATTATGGTGCGACCAATATTTGACAAAACAAATGAAAAGCCGATTTTCGACCCTCGTGCTATCCTTTTGCAGTGAAAATAAAAATAAATTGCTGCCAGTACCTAAAACACCAATACCAGTACCACAAACACTGCTGCCAGTACCTAAACATCTGCTGCCATTACCTAAACAACTGCTGCCAGTACCTAAACAACTGCTATCGGTACCTAAATATCTGCTGCCAGTACCTAAACCACTGCTGCCAGTACCTAAACAACTGCTGCCAGTACCTAAACAAATGCTGCCAGTAACTAAACATCTGTTGCCAGTACTTAAACAACTGCTGCCAGTACCTAAACAACTGCTATCGGTACCTAAATATCTGCTGCCAGTACCTAAACCACTGCTGCCAGTACCTAAACCACTGCTGCCAGTACCTAAACAACTGCTGCCAGTACCTACCTAAACAACTGCTGCCAGTACCTAAACAACTGTTGTCAGTACCTAAACAAATGCTGCAAGTACCTTAACAACTGCTGTCAGTACCTAAACAACTGCTACAGTACGTAAACCACTGCTGCCAGTACCTAAACAACTGCAGTCAGTACCTAAACAACTGTTACCAGTACCTAAACAACTGCTCCCAGTACCTAAACAACTGTTGTCAGTACCTAAACAAATGCTGCAAGTACCTTAACAACTGCTATCAGTACCTAAACAACTGCTACAGTACCTAAACCACTGCTGCCAGTACCTAAACAACTGCTGTCAGTACCTAAACAACTGCTACAGTACCTAAACCACTGCTGCCAGTACCTAACCAACTGCTTCCAGTACCTAAACAACTGATGCCAGTACCTTAAACAACTGCTGCCAGTACCTAAACGACTGCTGCCAGAACCTTAACAACTGCTAACAGTACCTAAACCACTGCTGCCAGTACCTAAACCACTGCTGCCAGTACCTAAACATTTGCTGCCAGTACCTATCCAACTGCTGCCAGAACCTTAAACAACTGCTAACAGTACCTAAACCACTGCTGCCAGTACCTAAACGACTGCTGCCATTACCAAAACAACTGATGCCAGTACCTAAAACACTGCTATCAGTACCTAACCAACTTCTGCCAGTACCTAAATAACTGCTGCCAGTACCTAAACAACTGATGCCAGTACCTAAACAACTGTTGTCAGTACCTTAACAACTGCTGTCAGTACCTTAACAACTGCTGTCAGTACCTAAACAACTGCTACAGTACCTAAACCACTGCTGCCAGTACCTAAACAACTGTTACCAGTACCTAAACAACTGCTTCCAGTACTTAAACAACTGTTGCCAGTACCTTAAACAACTGCTGCCAGTACCTAAACAACAGCTGCCAGTACCTAAACGACTGCTGCCAGTACCTAAACAACTGCTAACAGTACCTAAACCACTGCTGCCAGTACCTAAACGACTGCTGCCAGTACCTAAACATTTGCTGCCAGTACCTAACCAACTGCTGCCAGAACCTTAAACAACTGCTAACAGTACCTAAACCACTGCTGCCAGTACCTAAACGACTGCTGCCAGTACCTAAACAATTGCTGCCAGTACCTAAACAACTGCTACAGTACCTTAAACAACTGCTGCCAGTACCTAAACAACTGCTGCCAGTACAACAACTGCTACAGTACCTAAACATCTGCTGCCAGTACCTACAAATATGCTGCCATTACCTAAACAACTGATGCCAGTACCTAAAACACTGCTATCAGTACCTAAACAACTTCTGCCAGTACCTAAATAACTGCTGCCAGTACCTAAACAACTGATGCCAGTACCTACAACACTGCTATCAGTACCTAAACAACTACTGCCAGTACCTAAACAATTGCTGCCAGTACCTAAACAACTGCTGCCAGTACCTAAACAACGGCTGCCAGTAACTAAACCACTGCTACCAGTACCTAAACCACTGCTGCCAGTACCCAAACCACTGCTGCCAGTACCGAAACCCCTGCTGCCAGTACCTAAACAACTGATGCCAGTACCTAAACAATTGCTGCCAGTAACTGAACATCTGCTGCAGTACCTAAACAACTGCTATCGGTACCTAAACATCTGCTGCCAGTACCTAAACCACTGCTGCCAGTACCTTAACACCTGCTGCCAGTACCTAGACAACTGCTTTCAGTACCTAAACAACTGTTGTCAGTACCTAAACAACTGCTGCCAGTACCTTAACAACTGCTGTCAGTACCTAAACAACTGCTGTCAGTACCTAAACAACTGTTACCAGTACATAAACAACTGCTGCCAGTACCTCAAAACTGCTGCCAAAACCTAAACCACTGCTGCTAGTACCTAAACAACTGCTGCCAGTACCTAAACATCTGCTGCCAGTACCTAACCAACTGCTGCCAGTACCTAAACAACTTCTGCCAGTACCTAACCAACTGCTGCGAGTACCTAACCAACTGCTGCCAGTACCTAAACAACTGTTGCCAGTACCTAACCAACTGCTGCCAGTACCTAAACATCTGCTGCCAGTACCTAACCAACTGCTGCCAGTACCTAAACAACTGCTGCCAGTACCTAACCAACTGCTGCCAGTACCTAAACAACTGTTGCCAGTACCTAACCAACTGCTGCCAGTACCTAAACATCTGCTGCCAGTACCTAACCAAATGCTGGCAGTATCTAACCAACTGCTGCCAGTACGTAACCAACTGCTGCCAGTACCTAAACATTTGCTGCCAGTACCTAACCAACTACTGCCAGAACCTTAAACAACTGCTAACAGTACATAAACCACTGCTGCCAGTACCTAAACGACTGCTGCCAGTACCTAAACAACTGCTGCCAGTACCTAAACAACTGCTACAGTACCTAAACATCTGCTGCCAGTACCTAAAAATATGCTGCCATTACCTAAACAACTGATGCCAGTACCTAAAACACTGCTATCAGTACCTAAACAACTTCTGCCAGTACCTAAATAACTGCTGCCAGTACCTAAACAACTTCTGCCAGGACCTAAATAACTGCTGCCAGTACCTAAACAACTGATGCCAGTACCTAAAACACTGCTATCAGTACCTAAACAAATACTGCCAGTACATCAACAACTGCTGCCAGTACCTAAACTACTGCTGCCAGTACCTAAACCACTGCTGCCAGTACCTAAACCACTGCTGCCAGTGCCTAAACCACTGCTGCCAGTACCTAAACCACTGCTGCCAGTACCAAAACCCCTGCTGCCAGTACCTAAACAACTGATGCAAGTACCTAAACAATTGCTGCCAGTAACTGAACATCTGCTGCAGTACCTAAACAACTGCTATCGGTACCTAAACATCTGCTGCCAGTACCTAAACCACTGCTGCCAGTACCTTAACACCTGCTGCCAGTACCTAGACAACTGCTTTCAGTACCTAAACAACTGTTGTCAGTACCTAAACAACTGCTGCCAGTACCTTAACAACTGCTGTCAGTACCTAAACAACTGCTGTCAGTACCTAAACAACTGTTACCAGTACATAAACAACTGCTGCCAGTACCTCAAAACTGCTGCCAAAACCTAAACCACTGCTGCCAGTACCTAAACAACTGCTGCCAGTACCTAAACATCTGCTGCCAGTACCTAACCAACTGAAGCCAGTACCTAAACAACTTCTGCCAGTACCTAACCAACTGCTGCCAGTACCTAACCAACTGCTGCCAGTACCTAAACAACTGTTGCCAGTACCTAACCAACTGCTGCCAGTACCTAAACATCTGCTGCCAGTACCTAACCAACTGCTGCCGGTACCTAAACAACTGCTGCCAGTACCTAACCAACTGCTGCCAGTACCTAAACAACTGTTGCCAGTACCTAACCAACTGCTGCCAGTACCTAAACATCTGCTGCCAGTACCTAACCAAATGCTGGCAGTATCTAACCAACTGCTGCCAGTACGTAACCAACTGCTGCCAGTACCTAAACATTTGCTGCCAGTACCTAACCAACTACTGCCAGAACCTTAAACAACTGCTAACAGTACCTAAACCACTGCTGCCAGTACCTAAACGACTGCTGCCAGTACCTAAACAACTGCTGCCAGTACCTAAACAACTGCTACAGTACCTAAACATCTGCTGCCGGTACCTAAAAATATGCTGCCATTACCTAAACAACTGATGCCAGTACCTAAAACACTGCTATCAGTACCTAAACAACTTCTGCCAGTACCTAAATAACTGCTGCCAGTACCTAAACAACTTCTGCCAGGACCTAAATAACTGATGCCAGCACCTAAACAACTGATGCCAGTACCTAAAACACTGCTATCAGTACCTAAACAACTACTGCCAGTACCTAAACAACTGCTGCCAGTACCTAAACAACTGCTGCCAGTACCTAAACCACTGCTGCCAGTACCTAAACCACTGCTGCCAGTGCCTAAACCACTGCTGCCAGTACCTAAACCACTGCTGCCAGTACCTAAACCCCTGCTGCCAGTACCTAAACAACTGCTGTCAGTACCTTAACAACTGCTGTCAGTACCTAAACAACTGCTGTCAGTACCTAAACAACTGCTGCCAGTACCTTAACAACTGCTGTCAGTACCTAAACAACTGCTGCCAGTACCTAAACATCTGCTGCCAGTACCTAACCAACTGCTGCCAGTACCTAAACAACTGATGCCAGTACCTAACCAACTGCTGCCAGTACCTAAACATCTGCTGCCAGTACCTAAAAATATGCTGCCATTACCTAAACAACTGATGCCAGTACCTAAAACACTGCTATCAGTACCTAACAAACTTCTGCCAGTACCTAAATAACTGCTGCCAGTACCTAAACAACTGATGCCAGTACCTAAACAACTGTTGTCAGTACCTTAACAACTTCTGTGAGTATCTTTACAACTGCTGTCAGTACCTAAACAACTGCTACAGTACCTAAACCACTGCTGCCAGTACCTAAACAACTGCTGTCAGTACCTAAACAACTGTTACCAGTACCTAAACAACTGCTTCCAGTACCTAAACAACTGTTGCCAGTACCTTAAACAACTGCTGCCAGTACCTAAACAACTGCTGCCAGTACCTAAACGACTGCTGCCAGTACCTAAACAACTGCTAACAGTACCTAAACCACTGCTGCCAGTACCTAAACGACTGCTGCCAGTACCTAAACATTTGCTGCCAGTACCTAACCAACTGCTGCCAGAACCTTAAACAACTGCTAACAGTACCTAAACCACTGCTACCAGTACCTAAACGACTGCTGCCAGTACCTAAACAATTGCTGCCAGTACCTAAACAACTGCTACAGTACCTTAAACAACTGCTGCCAGTACCTAAACAACTGCTGCCAGTACCTAAACAACTACTACAGTACCTAAATATCTGCTGCCAGTACCTAAAAATATGCTGCCATTACCTAAACAACTGATGCCAGTACCTAAAACACTGCTATCAGTACCTAAACAACTTCTGCTTGTACCTAAATAACTGCTGCCAGTACCTAAACCACTGCTGCCAGTACCTAAACCCCTGCTGCCAGTACCTAAACAACTGCTGTCAGTACCTTAACAACTGCTGTCAGTACCTAAACAACTGCTGTCAGTACCTAAACAACTGCTGCCAGTACCTTAACAACTGCTGTCAGTACCTAAACAACTGCTGCCAGTACCTAAACATCTGCTGCCAGTACCTAACCAACTGCTGCCAGTACCTAAACAACTGATGCCAGTACCTAACCAACTGCTGCCAGTACCTAAACATCTGCTGCCAGTACCTAAAAATATGCTGCCATTACCTAAACAACTGATGCCAGTACCTAAAACACTGCTATCAGTACCTAACAAACTTCTGCCAGTACCTAAATAACTGCTGCCAGTACCTAAACAACTGATGCCAGTACCTAAACAACTGTTGTCAGTACCTTAACAACTTCTGTGAGTATCTTTACAACTGCTGTCAGTACCTAAATAACTGCTACAGTACCTAAACCACTGCTGCCAGTACCTAAACAACTGCTGTCAGTACCTAAACAACTGTTACCAGTACCTAAACAACTGCTTCCAGTACCTAAACAACTGTTGCCAGTACCTTAAACAACTGCTGCCAGTACCTAAACAACTGCTGCCAGTACCTAAACGACTGCTGCCAGTACCTAAACAACTGCTAACAGTACCTAAACCACTGCTGCCAGTACCTAAACGACTGCTGCCAGTACCTAAACATTTGCTGCCAGTACCTAACCAACTGCTGCCAGAACCTTAAACAACTGCTAACAGTACCTAAACCACTGCTACCAGTACCTAAACGACTGCTGCCAGTACCTAAACAATTGCTGCCAGTACCTAAACAACTGCTACAGTACCTTAAACAACTGCTGCCAGTACCTAAACAACTGCTGCCAGTACCTAAACAACTACTACAGTACCTAAATATCTGCTGCCAGTACCTAAAAATATGCTGCCATTACCTAAACAACTGATGCCAGTACCTAAAACACTGCTATCAGTACCTAAACAACTTCTGCTTGTACCTAAATAACTGCTGCCAGTACCTAAACAACTGATGCCAGTACCTAAAACACTGCTATCAGTACCTAAACAACTACTGCCAGTACCTAAACAACTGCTGCCAGTACCTAAACAACTGCTGCCAGTACCTAAACAACTGCTGCCAGTAACTAAACCACTGCTGCCAGTACCTAAACCACTGCTGCCAGTACCTAAACCACTGCTGCTAGTACCAAAACCCCTGCTGCCAGTACCTAAACAACTGATGCCAGTGCCTAAACAATTGCTGCCAGTAACTGAACATCTGCTGCAGTACCTAAACAACTGCTATCGGTACCTAAACATCTGCTGCCAGTACCTAAACCACTGCTGCCAGTACCTAAACACCTGCTGCCAGTACCTAGACAACTGCTTTCAGTACCTAAACAACTGTTGTCAGTACCTAAACAACTGCTGCCAGTACCTTAACAACTGCTGTCAGTACCTAAACAACTGCTGTCAGTACCTAAACAACTGCTGCCAGTACCTAAACAACTGCTGTCAGTACCTAAACAACTGCTGCCAGTACCTAAACATCTGCTGCCAGTACCTAACCAACTGCTGCCAGTACCTAAACAACTGATGCCAGTACCTAACCAACTGCTGCCAGTACCTAAACAGCTGCCAGTACCTAAAAATATGCTGCCATTACCTAAACAACTGATGCCAGTACCTAAAACACTGCTATCAGTACATAACAAACTTCTCCCAGTACCTAAATAACTGCTGCCAGCACCTAAACAACTGATGCCAGTACCTAAACAACTGTTGTCAGTACCTTAACAACTTCTGTGAGTACCTTAACAACTGCTGTCAGTACCTAAACAACTGCTACAGTACCTAAACCACTGCTGCCAGTACCTAAACAACTGCTGTCAGTACCTAAACAACTGTTACCAGTACCTAAACAACTGCTTCCAGTACCTAAACAACTGTTGCCAGTACCTTAAACAACTGCTGCCAGTACCTAAACAACTGCTGCCAGTACCTAAACGACTGCTGCCAGTACCTAAACAACTGCTAACAGTAACTAAACCACTGCTGCCAGTACCTAAACGACTGCTGCCAGTACCTAAACATTTGCTGCCAGTACCTAACCGACTGCTGCCAGAACCTTAAACAACTGCTAACAGTACCTAAACCACTGCTGCCAGTACCTAACCAACTGCTGCCAGTACCTAAACAATATTGCTGCCAGTACCTAAACAACTGCTACAGTACCGTAAAGAACTGCTGCCAGTACCTTAACAACTGCTGTCAGTACCTAAACAACTGCTACAGTACCTAAATATCTGCTGCCAGTACCTAAAAATATGCTGCCATTACCTAAACAACTGATGCCAGTACCTAAACAACTGCTGCCAGTAACTAAACCACTGCTGCCAGTACCTAAACCACTGCTGTCAGTACCTAAACCACTGCTGCCAGTACCAAAACCCCTGCTGCCAGTACCTAAACAACTGATGCCAGTGCCTAAACAATTGCTGCCAGTAACTGAACATCTGCTGCAGTACCTAAACAACTGCTATCGGTACCTAAACATCTGCTGCCAGTACCTAAACCACTGCTGCCAGTACCTAAACAACTGCTATCGGTACCTAAATATCTGCTGCCAGTACCTAAACCACTGCTGCCAGTACCTAAACCACTGCTGCCAGTACCTAAACAATTGCTGCCAGTACCTAAACAACTGCTGCCAGTACCTACCTAAACAACTGCTGCCAGTACCTAAACAACTGTTGTCAGTACCTAAACAAATGCTGCAAGTACCTCAACAACTGCTGTCAGTGCCTAAACAACTGCTACAGTACCTAAACCACTGCTGCCAGTACCTAAACAACTGCAGTCAGTACCTAAACAACTGTTAACAGTACCTAAACAACTGCTTCAAGTACCTAAACAACTGTTGTCAGTACCTAAACAAATGCTGCAAGTACCTTAACAACTGCTGTCAGTACCTAAACAACTGCTACAGTACCTAAACCACTGCTGCCAGTACCTAAACAACTGCTGTCAGTACCTAAACAACTGCTACAGTACCTAAACCACTGCTGCCAGTACCTAAACAACTGCTGTCAGTACCTAAACAACTGTTACCAGTACCTAAACAACTGCTTCCAGTACCTAAACAACTGTTGCCAGTACCTTAAACAACTGCTGCCAGTACCTAAACAACTGCTGCCAGTACCTAAACGACTGCTGCCAGTACCTTAACAACTGCTAACAGTACCTAAATCACTGCTGCCAGTACCTAAACCACTGCTGCCAGTACCTAAACATTTGCTGCCAGTACCTATCCAACTGCTGCCAGAACCTTAAACAACTGCTTACAGTACCTAAACCACTCCTGCCAGTACCTAAACGACTGCTGCCATTACCAAAACAACTGATGCCAGTACTTAAAACACTGCTATCAGTACCTAACCAACTTCTGCCAGTACCTAAATAACTGCTGCCAGTACCTAAACAACTGATGCCAGTACCTAAACAACTGTTGCCAGTACCTAACCAACTGCTGCCAGTACCTAAACATCTGCTGCCAGTACCTAACCAAATGCTGGCAGTATCTAACCAACTGCTGCCAGTACGTAACCAACTGCTGCCAGTACCTAAACATTTGCTGCCAGTACCTAACCAACTGCTGCCAGTACCTAAACAACTGCTACAGTACCTAAACATCTGCAGCCAGTACCTAAAAATATGCTGCCATTACCTAAACAACTGATGCCAGTACCTAAAACACTGCTATCAGTACCTATAAACAACTTATGCCAGTACCTAAATAACTGCTGCCAGTACCTAAACAACTTCTGCCAGGACCTAAATAACTGCTGCCAGTACCTAAACAACTGATGCCAGTACCTAAAACACTGCTATCAGTACCTAAACAACTACTGCCAGTACCTAAACAACTGCTGCCAGTACCTAAACAACTGCTGCCAGTACCCAAACCACTGCTGCCAGTACCTAAACCACTGCTGCCAGTGCCTAAACCACTGCTGCCAGTACCTAAACCACTGCTGCCAGTACCTAAACCCCTGCTGCCAGTACCTAAACAACTGCTGTCAGTACCTTAACAACTGCTGTCAGTACCTAAACAACTGCTGTCAGTACCTAAACAACTGCTGCCAGTACCTTAACAACTGCTGTAAGTACCTAAACAACTGCTGCCAGTACCTAAACATCTGCTGCCAGTACCTAACCAACTGCTGCCAGTACCTAAACAACTGATGCCAGTACCTAACCAACTGCTGCCAGTACCTAAACATCTGCTGCCAGTACCTAAAAATATGCTGCCATTACCTAAACAACTGATGCCAGTACCTAAAACACTGCTATCAGTACCTAACAAACTTCTGCCAGTACCTAAATAACTGCTGCCAGTACCTAAACAACTGATGCCAGTACCTAAACAACTGTTGTCAGTACCTTAACAACTTCTGTGAGTACCTTAACAACTGCTGTCAGTACCTAAACAACTGCTACAGTACCTAAACCACTGCTGCCAGTACCTAAACAACTGCTGTCAGTAGCTAAACAACTGTTACCAGTACCTAAACAACTGCTTCCAGTACCTAAACAACTGTTGCCAGTACCTTAAACAACTGCTGCCAGTACCTAAACAACTGCTGCCAGTACCTAAACGACTGCTGCCAGTACCTAAACAACTGCTAACAGTACCTAAACCACTGCTGCCAGTACCTAAACGACTGCTGCCAGTACCTAAACATTTGCTGCCAGTACCTAACCAACTGCTGCCAGAACCTTAAACAACTGCTAACAGTACCTAAACGACTGCTACCAGTACCTAAACCACTGCTGCCAGTACCTAAACGACTGCTGCCAGTACCTAAACAATTGCTGCCAGTACCTAAACAACTGCTACAGTACCTTAAACAACTGCTGCCAGTACCTAAACAACTGCTGCCAGTACCTAAACAACTGCTACAGTACCTAAACGACTGCTGCCAGTACCTAAAAATATGTTGCCATTACCTAAACAACTGATGCCAGTACCTAAAACACTGCTATCAGTACCTAAACAACTTCTGCTTGTACCTAAATAACTGCTGCCAGTACCTAAACAACTGATGCCAGTACCTAAAACACTGCTATCAGTACCTAAACAACTACTGCCAGTACCTAAACAACTGCTGCCAGTACCTAAACAACTGCTGCCAGTACCTAAACAACTGCTGCCAGTAACTAAACCACTGCTGCCAGTACCTAAACCACTGCTGCCAGTACCTAAACCACTGCTGCTAGTACCAAAACCCCTGCTGCCAGTACCTAAACAACTGATGCCAGTGCCTAAACAATTGCTGCCAGTAACTGAACATCTGCTGCAGTACCTAAACAACTGCTATCGGTACCTAAACATCTGCTGCCAGTACCTAAACCACTGCTGCCAGTACCTAAACACCTGCTGCCAGTATCTAGACAACTGCTTTCAGTACCTAAACAACTGTTGTCAGTACCTAAACAACTGCTGCCAGTACCTTAACAACTGATGCCAGTACCTAACCAACTGCTGCCAGTACCTAAACATCTGCTGCCAGTACCTAAAAATATGCTGCCATTACCTAAACAACTGATGCCAGTACCTAAAACACTGCTATCAGTACCTAACAAACTTCTGCCAGTACCTAAATAACTGCTGCCAGTACCTAAACAACTGATGCCAGTACCTAAACAACTGTTGTCAGTACCTTAACAACTTCTGTGAGTACCTTAACAACTGCTGTCAGTACCTAAACAACTGCTACAGTACCTAAACAACTGTTACCAGTACCTAAACAACTGCTTCCAGTACCTAAACAACTGTTGCCAGTACCTTAAACAACTGCTGCCAGTACCTAAACAACTGCTGCCAGTACCTAAACGACTGCTGCCAGTACCTAAACCACTGCTGCCAGTACCTAAACGACTGCTGCCAGTACCTAAACATTTGCTGCCAGTACCTAACCAACTGCTGCCAGAACCTTAAACAACTGCTAACAGTACCTAAACGACTGCTACCAGTACCTAAACCACTGCTGCCAGTACCTAAACGACTGCTGCCAGTACCTAAACAATTGCTGCCAGTACCTAAACAACTGCTACAGTACCTTAAACAACTGCTGCCAGTACCTAAACAACTGCTGCCAGTACCTAAACAACTGCTACAGTACCTAAATATCTGCTGCCAGTACCTAAAAATATGTTGCCATTACCTAAACAACTGATGCCAGTACCTAAAACACTGCTATCAGTACCTAAACAACTTCTGCTTGTACCTAAATAACTGCTGCCAGTACCTAAACAACTGATGCCAGTACCTAAAACACTGCTATCAGTACCTAAACAACTACTGCCAGTACCTAAACAACTGCTGCCAGTACCTAAACAACTGCTGCCAGTACCTAAACAACTGCTGCCAGTAACTAAACCACTGCTGCCAGTACCTAAACCACTGCTGCCAGTACCTAAACCACTGCTGCTAGTACCAAAACCCCTGCTGCCAGTACCTAAACAACTGATGCCAGTGCCTTAACAATTGCTGCCAGTAACTGAACATCTGCTGCAGTACCTAAACAACTGCTATCGGTACCTAAACATCTGCTGCCAGTACCTAAACCACTGCTGCCAGTACCTAAACACCTGCTGCCAGTATCTAGACAACTGCTTTCAGTACCTAAACAACTGTTGTCAGTACCTAAACAACTGCTGCCAGTACCTTAACAACTGCTGTCAGTACCTAAACAACTGCTGTCAGTACCTAAACAACTGCTGCCAGTACCTAAACAACTGCTGTCAGTACCTAAACAACTGCTGCCAGTACCTAAACATCTGCTGCCAGTACCTAACCAACTGCTGCCAGTACCTAAACAACTGATGCCAGTACCTAACCAACTGCTGCCAGTACCTAAACATCTGCTGCCAGTACCTAAAAATATGCTGCCATTACCTAAACAACTGATGCCAGTACCTAAAACACTGCTATCAGTACCTAACAAAGTTCTGCCAGTACCTAAATAACTGCTGCCAGTACCTAAACAACTGATGCAAGTACCTAAACAACTGTTGTCAGTACCTTAACAACTTCTGTGAGTACCTTAACAACTGCTGTCAGTACCTAAACAACTGCTACAGTACCTAAACCACTGCTGCCAGTACCTAAACAACTGCTGTCAGTACCTAAACAACTGTTACCAGTACCTAAACAACTGCTTCCAGTACCTAAACAACTGTTGCCAGTACCTTAAACAACTGCTGCCAGTACCTAAACAACTGCTGCCAGTACCTAAACGACTGCTGCCAGTACCTAAACAACTGCTAACAGTACCTAAACCACTGCTGCCAGTACCTAAACGACTGCTGCCAGTACCTAAACATTTGCTGCCAGTACCTAACCGACTGCTGCCAGAACCTTAAACAACTGCTAACAGTACCTAAACCACTGCTGCCAGTACCTAACCAACTGCTGCCAGTACCTAAACAATTGCTGCCAGTACCTAAACAACTGCTACAGTACCTTAAACAACTGCTGCCAGTACCTTAACAACTGCTGCCAGTACCTAAACAACTGCTACAGTACCTAAATATCTGCTGCCAGTACCTAAAAATATGCTGCCATTACCTAAACAACTGATGCCAGTACCTAAAACACTGCTATCAGAACCTAAACAACTTCTGCCAGTACCTAAATAACTGCTGCCAGTATCTAAACAACTGATGCCAGTACCTAAAACACTGCTATCAGTACCTAAACAACTACTGCCAGTACCTAAACAACTGCTGCCAGTACCTAAACAACTGCTGCCAGTACCTAAACAACTGCTGCCAGTAACTAAACCACTGCTGCCAGTACCTAAACAACTGCTGTCAGTACCTAAACAACTGCTGTCAGTACCTTAACAACTGCTGCCAGTACCTAAACAACTGCTGCCAGTGCTGCCAGTACCTAAACAACTGCTGCCAGTACCTAAACAACTGCTGCCAGTACCTAAACAACTGCTGCCAGTACCTAAACAACTGCTGTCAGTACCTAAACAACTGCTGTCAGTACCTAAACAACTGCTGCCAGTACCTAAACAACTGCTGCCAGTACCTAAACAACTGCTGTCAGTACCTAACCATCTGCTGCCGGTACCTAAACAACTGCTGCCAGTACCTAAACAACTGATGCCAGTACCTAAACAACTGCTGTCAGTACCTAAACAACTGCTGCCAGTACCTAAACAACTGCTGCCAGTACCTAAACAACTGCTGTCAGTACCTAACCATCTACTGCTGCCAGTACCTAAACAACTGCTGCCAGTACCTAAACAACTGCTGCCAGTACCTAAACAACTGCTGCCATATGCTTAACAACTGCTTCTGCCAGTACATAAACAACTGATTCCAATACTTACTAACAACTGCAACAACTCACATGATAAATTGTTTACTTCAATATCATGAAAATAATAGTTTTTTTACATTGTAACCATACATTTAGACAGATAATACACAAGAAAACTTTAAAAATTACATCGCATGCATTGGTTGGTCGGAAATTATAATCCCTTGTATGTTTTATTTGTATAACCATTCATAATAGTGAGCTCTGACATTCCAATAACTGTCTGATATATGTCGGTTTAGTGTTTTGGTTGTATTAAATTATCCTCTAGAACCCATCATGCCAATGCTTCTTAGTATATGTGCTTATTTACTGGTTGTATTAAATTATCCTCCACAACCCATCACGCGAAGGTTTCTCAGTATATGTGCTTATTTACTGGTTGTATTAAATTATCCTCCACAACCCATCATGCCAAGGCTTCTCAGTATATGTGCTTATTTATTGGTTGTATTCAATTATCCTCTAGAACCCATCACGCCAAGGCTTCTCAGTATATGTGCTTATTTACTGGTTGTATTAAATTATTCTCTAGAACCCATCATGCCAAGGCTTCTCAGTATATGTGCTTATTTACTGGTTGTATTAAATTATCCTCCACAACCCATCACGCTAAGGCTTCTCAGTAAATGTGCTTATTTACTGGTTGTTTTAAATTATCCTCTAGAAACCATCATACCAAGGCTTGTCAGTATATGTGCTTATTTACTGGTTGTATTAAATTATCCTCCACAACCCATCACGCCAAGGCTTCTCAGTAAATGTGCTTATTTACTGGTTGTATTAAATTATCCTCTAGAACCCATCACGCCAAGGCTTCTCAGTAAATGTGCTTATTTACTGGTTGTATTAAATTATCCTCTAGAACCCATCATGGCAAGGCTTCTCAGTAAATGTGCTTATTTACTGGTTGTATTAAATTATCCTCTAGAACCCATCACGCCAAGGCTTCTCAGTATATGTGCTTATTTACTGGTTGTATTAAATTATCCTCTAGAACCCATCACGCTAAGGCTTCTCAGTATATGTGCTTATTTACTGGTTGTATTAAATTATCCTCTAGAACCCATCACGCCAAGGCTTCTCAGTATATGTGCTTATTTACTGGTTGTATTAAATTATCCTCTAGAACCCATCACGCCAAGGCTTCTCAGTATATGTGCTTATTTACTGGTTGTATTAAATTATCCTCTAGAACCCATCACGCCAAGGCTTCTCAGTATATGTGCTTATTTACTGGTTGTATTAAATTATCCTCTAGAACCCATCACGCTAAGGCTTCTCAGTATATGTGCTTATTTACTGGTTGTATTAAATTATCCTCTAGAACCCATCACGCCAAGGCTTCTCAGTATATGTGCTTATTTACTGGTTGTATTAAATTATCCTCTAGAACCCATCACGCCAAGGCTTCTCAGTATATGTGCTTATTTACTGGTTGTATTAAATTATCCTCTAGAACCCATCACGCCAGGGCTTCTCAGTATATGTGCTTATTTACTGGTTGTATTAAATTATCCTCTAGAACCCATCACGCCAAGGCTTCTCAGTATATGTGCTTATTTACTGGTTGTATTAAATTATCCTCTAGAACCCATCACGCCAAGGCTTCTCAGTATATGTGCTTATTTACTGGTTGTATTAAATTATCCTCTAGAACCCATCACGCCAAGGCTTCTCAGTATATGTGCTTATTTACTGGTTGTATTAAATTATCCTCTAGAACCCATCGCGCCAAGGCTTCTCAGTATATGTGCTTATTTACTGGTTGTATTAAATTATCCTCTAGAACCCATCGCGCCAATGCTTCTCAGTATATGTGCTTATTTACTGGTTGTATTAAATTATCCTCTAGAACCCATCGCGCCAAGGCTTCTCAGTATATGTGCTTATTTACTGGTTGTATTAAATTATCCTCTAGAACCCATCGCGCCAATGCTTCTCAGTATATGTGCTTATTTACTGGTTGTATTAAATTATCCTCTAGAACCCATCACGCCAAGGCTTCTCAGTATATGTGCTTATTTACTGGTTTACTTATCGGTTTACTATTATATTTATTTGTCAATGTTTATAGTATTTCTTTAATTTTTAATTTGCTGTTTTCTTTTGGCGTTTCTACATACACAAACAATTTTAGTGAAAACGAAGAACTTAATTAAACTGTTTTTACTTTAGGCTTTTCGCGCTTTATATTATGAAATATCAAAGGCGAAAACACGAAATGGCAGCATCTTGCCACCATATAAAATAAAGTAAAAACGTATTGGAATTAGTGTTAGTCACGATAAAGAGTTTCTGCACAGAAGAGACTGTTTTGTCAGTAATACGCATTGTATTGTACTTGAAAGACACAAAGAGGAAGGTTTAGCATTTCATAAAACCTAGTTAATCCACCTTCTCTTTTGTACCAAGTCAGGACCATTTATAGTTGCTATATTCAGTGTTTTTGGTTCTCAAGTTTGACGGTTTCTTGAAATTTGATTTGTGGATTGACTCTTTGACAGTTTTCTTGGTGTTCGGTAGTTTGTTATTAAATGTACCTTCATTTGCATTTATATAGATATACATCTAACAATGATTAGGAAACTTATTCAAAGCTCATATAAATCATCTCTATATATCATAAATTATAGCAATTAACAAACTCATCGTACATATCACTTGGAATATGTACATAGATAATAATAATAATTATTATTATTAAAAATAACAAAATACCAATACATTTTAGCAAATAACAAAAGAATGAAACGCAGCTATCAACAGATCGCTTGATTTTGTTTTAAAGTAATACAAAAAGATAAACAGACAAGAAGAATATAATTTGTTCTAAATTTGTATTGAATTTACCCATGCGTTATTCAAAAATCTCCAGCGAGTAAAATATCTCCCAAATTTTCCGAGGATTATATTTGTTATGTGTATTCAAAGTTTGAAAAAATATTTTTACCATAATTGACCCTTGAAATACCGCTTTATTAAATGTTTGTTTAACGTCCAGCGAGCAATATGCAGCTATATTCAGGGCGAGAACAAGTTTACAAGCAACAAAGCAACGGGCGGAATAGGACGAACCAATAATAATAATGTTTGTTACACAATTTCCCGATTAATATACAAAATCAGATGGGTTTGTATGACAGAACTTATTTACAACAAATGGCTTTGGATGTGTTTTCTATGTATAAACAGTTCGATGTGTTTCCAAATTGTTCAATTTTAAATGTAGCTTAAAATCTTAACAAAAAGATTTGTTTCAAAGGGAAAACAAAAAATACCCATTATCTTTGATACATACATCATTTTATGTTGTCAGATACATTCAGAATTAAATTTTTATGCAGCCTGACTTAATAAATTATAAAACTTAGAGTATACACACAATTAGGACGGTTTATTTGAGAAACGTTTACAGCACGGAATAGCGAAAACATTTGGGAATCCATCTTTACGCTATGACATTACACGGTTTACAGATTACTAAAAACTAAATACGCCACATCTTAGGCACGATAAATTAAGTTCAAAAAAGTAAATAATCGTCAAGCAATGCACATCATTCAGCGGATGCGGTTTTTAACTATAATCTTGTAGACTTAAAACAAGGCGAGACTACAATTTTTTATCCGGATCAAACACACGTCGTCTTTCGGGTTTTTTTCTGATATGTGGTGTATGTCCGTAGATGACAGCCCCCTTAAGTACATATAATTCTTCTTCAGTTCTGACAAACACATTAACATCTGCAAACCTTTCACGAACTGCTTCTTGCAAAATGTCGCATTCTGCATTGCCGCCGACCAGCATAATGGCCGAAACGTCGCTACACCTGGGATTCTTTAGAACGTTACTGATATCAGTTAACAGATTCTTGAAAGAATCTTGGACAAATTTTTTTAAAATGCTAGCATCAATGAACAGGTTTCTTCTCTTTATCCATAGTTTTGTTGCAAACTCTGAATTTGCTATTATATCTTCAACTGGGCAATCACTGCCCTTGGCAGCAATCTCTAGCAAGGTTTCAGCTATTTTGGTTGTTACAGTTTGATCCACACTAACCTTAAAAGCTTTTTTCTTGTCTTCAAATGATCTCATCATTTCCGAATAATCCATGGGGTACAATTTTTTGAAGGTAATTAGACTCGGACCCGAGAATAAGGTTGTCAGTAGACTTCTGTAAGCAGCAGTGACCGTCCTTCCTCCGTAGTCTCCACCACACACTTTATGAATTATTTGTAGACCGCCATTACCAAGTACTTCATGTGCAGATATATCAACAGACCCTTCTAATGAAAAATTATTGATATTATTCATTTGGTTGTATATTATATATATATACGTCTACAAATTAAGCCCAACACTGTTTGAATTAGATTTTTAACACTGTCAAATTTTTGCTTTCCCTCAGCGGGATTCGAACTCACACCGTTGTGACACTGTGGCACCAATTCGCCTGCACTATGTCCAGCGGTGACATCCTATATAATATATACAAAAATGCTGAATTAGATTACTGTCAGATTAATACGTATTGGTTACGAAAATTCCATCGTCACACGCTAGTACACATGTACTATGTCTATGTCTACGATTCACCCCGGTTAATGAAGCTATATTTTATATAGCGGATTTGGCCGAGGGGTCTAGACCGCTGGACATAGTGCAGGCGAATTGGTGCCACAGTGTCACAACGGTGTGAGTTCGAATCCCGCTGAGGGAAAGCAAAAATTTGACAGTGTTAAAAATCTAATTCAAACAGTGTTGGGCATAATTTGTAGACGTATATATAAATATTTGATATTAACCCTGTATTTCTGATGTTTCAGAAATCCGCTGGATAGATATATTATATGGTTGTCACAATACTTAGACGTTTGTATATATATATATATATATATATATATGTTTAAAGAGTCTACCAACCAGCAAGCTTATTAAGTATCGGATCGACAAACATGACGATACAGCATAAACAAAAAATAATATACAAGTCTAGAAGATTATGCAACGATACAAATGACGGTGTTTCTTGTCAAAAATTTAGACAAAGACTGACCAACGAATGGCCTTAGTCATTGAATGCCAATATAAATAAATGACGTTAACAAGTCATAACATATTGATCTTGAAATTTCTCATTTCCAACTTAACCCAAAAATAGTTGCTTCACAAGTCCGCCAGCCGCGGACGTGCCGTGCTGTTACTTTGCTTTGCTCAAATATTCCAACAAGATGTAATCAAAATTACCAAGGTGACAAATTCATTACGCCAGACGCGCGTTTCGTCTACTTAAGACTCATCAGTGGCGTTTAACTCTAAATCCTTAAAGTATTTTTTCATTCGGTGATGGAATAATATAAGTCCACTGGGATCGTGTAAAAACACAATACAGGTAGTTCAAAATATTATATAAAAGTTTAAAGAGTCTACCAACCAGCAAGCTTATTAAGTATCGGATCGACAAACATGACGATACAGCATAAACAAAAAATAATATACAAGTCTAGAAGATTATGCAACGATACAAATGACGGTGTTTCTTGTCAAAAATTTAGACAAAGACTGACCAACGAATGGCCTTAGTCATTAAATGCCAATATAAATAAATGACGTTAACAAGTCATAACATATTGATCTTGAAATTTCTCATTTCCAACTTAACCCAAAAATAGTTGCTTCACAAGTCCGCCAGCCGCGGACGTGCCGTGCTGTTACTTTGCTTTGCTCAAATATTCCAACAAGATGTAATCAAAATTACCAAGGTGACAAATTCATTACGCCAGACGCGCGTTTCGTCTACTTAAGACGCATCAGTGGCGGTTAACTATAAATGCTTAAAGTATTTTTTCATTCGGTGATGGAATAATATAAGTCCACTGGGATCGTGTAAAAACACAATACAGGTAGTTCAAAATATTATATAAAAGTTTAAAGAGTCTACCAACCAGCAAGCTTATTAAGTATCGGATCGACAAACATGACGATACAGCATAAACAAAAAATAATATACATGTATAGAAGATTATGCAACGATACAAATGACGGTGTTTCTTGTCAAAAATTTAGACAAAGACTGACCAACGAATGGCCTTAGTCATTGAATGCCAATATAAATAAATGACGTTAACAAGTCATAACATATTGATCTTGAAATTTCTCATTTCCAACTTAACCCAAAAATAGTTGCTTCACAAGTCCGCAAGCACGGCACGTCCGCGACATGAAACATTGTCATTTGTATCGTTGCATAATCTTCTAGACTTGTATATTATTTTTTGTTTATGCTGTATCGTCATGTTTGTCGATCCGATACTTAATAAGCTTGCTGGTTGGTAGACTCTTTAAACTTTTATATAAATATTTTGAACTACCTGTATTGTGTTTTTACACGATCACAGTGGACTTATATTATTCCATCACCGAATGAAAAAATACTTTAAGCATTTAGAGTTAAACGCCACTGATGAGTCTTAAGTAGACGAAACGCGCGTCTGGCGTAATGAATTTGTCACCTTGGTAATTTTGATTACATCTTGTTGGAATATTTGAGCAAAGCAAAGTAACAGCACGGCACGTCCGCGGCTGGCGGACTTGTGAAGCAACTATTTTTGGGTTAAGTTGGAAATGAGAAATTTCAAGATCAATATGTTATGACTTGTTAACGTCATTTATTTATATTGGCATTCAATGACTAAGGCCATTCGTTGGTCAGTCTTTGTCTAAATTTTTGACAAGAAACACCGTCATTTGTATCGTTGCATAATCTTCTAGACTTGTATATTATTTTTTGTTTATGCTGTATCGTCATGTTTGTCGATCCGATACTTAATAAGCTTGCTGGTTGGTAGACTCTTTAAACTTTTATATAATATTTTGAACTACCTGTATTGTGTTTTTACACGATCCCAGTGGACTTATATTATTCCATCACCGAATGAAAAAATACTTTAAGCATTTAGAGTTAAACGCCACTGATGAGTCTTAAGTAGACGAAACGCGCGTCTGGCGTAATGAATTTGTCACCTTGGTAATTTTGATTACATCTTGTTGGAATATTTGAGCAAAGCAAAGTAACAGCACGGCACGTCCGCGGCTGGCGGACTTGTGAAGCAACTATTTCTGGGTTAAGTTGGAAATGAGAAATTTCAAGATAAATATGTTATGACTTGTTAACGTCATTTATTTATATTGGCATTCAATGACTAAGGCCATTCG
The DNA here is from genome assembly GCA_944474755.1 of Limnoperna fortunei. Taxonomy (NCBI): domain Eukaryota; kingdom Metazoa; phylum Mollusca; class Bivalvia; order Mytilida; family Modiolidae; genus Limnoperna; species Limnoperna fortunei. The sequence goes on along the minus strand of OX104111.1, from coordinate 17,853,661 downwards.
TTGGTCAGTCTTTGTCTAAATTTTTGACAAGAAACACCGTCATTTGTATCGTTGCATAATCTTCTAGACTTGTATATTATTTTTTGTTTATGCTGTATCGCCATGTTTGTCGATCCGATACTTAATAAGCTTGCTGGTTGGTAGACTCTTTAAACTTTTATATAATATTTTGAACTACCTGTATTGTGTTTTTACACGATCCCAGTGGACTTATATTATTCCATCACCGAATGAAAAAATACTTTAAGCATTTAGAGTTAAACGCCACTGATGAGTCTTAAGTAGACGAAACGCGCGTCTGGCGTAATGAATTTGTCACCTTGGTAATTTTGATTACATCTTGTTGGAATATTTGAGCAAAGCAAAGTAACAGCACGGCACGTCCGCGGCTGGCGGACTTGTGAAGCAACTATTTTTGGGTTAAGTTGGAAATGAGAAATTTCAAGATCAATATGTTATGACTTGTTAACGTCATTTATTTATATTGGCATTCAATGACTAAGGCCATTCGTTGGTCAGTCTTTGTCTAAATTTTTGACAAGAAACACCGTCATTTGTATCGTTGCATAATCTTCTAGACTTGTATATTATTTTTTGTTTATGCTGTATCGTCATGTTTGTCGATCCGATACTTAATAAGCTTGCTGGTTGGTAGACTCTTTAAACTTTTATATAATATTTTGAACTACCTGTATTGTGTTTTTACACGATCACAGTGGACTTATATTATTCAATCACCGAATGAAAAAATACTTCAAGCATTTAGAGTTAAACGCAACTGATGAGTTATAAGTAGACGAAACGCGCGTCTGGCGTAATGAATTTGTCACCTTGGTAATTTTGATTACATCTTGTTGGAATATTTGAGCAAAGCAAAGTAACAGCACGGCACGTCCGCGGCTGGCGGACTTGTGAAGCAACTATTTTTGGGTTAAGTTGGAAATGAGAAATTTCAAGATCAATATGTTATGACTTGTTAACGTCATTTATTTATATTGGCATTCAATGACTAAGGCCATTCGTTGGTCAGTCTTTGTCTAAATTTTTGACAAGAAACACCGTCATTTGTATCGTTGCATAATCTTCTAGACTTGTATATTATTTTTTGTTTATGCTGTATCGTCATGTTTGTCGATCCGATACTTAATAAGCTTGCTGGTTGGTAGACTCTTTAAACTTTTATATAATATTTTGAACTACCTGTATTGTGTTTTTACACGATCACAGTGGACTTATATTATTCCATCACCGAATGAAAAAATACTTCAAGCATTTAGAGTTAAACGCCACTGATGAGTCTTAAGTAGACGAAACGCGCGTCTGGCGTAATGAATTTGTCACCTTGGTAATTTTGATTACATCTTGTTGGAATATTTGAGCAAAGCAAAGTAACAGCATGGCACGTCCGCGGCTGGCGGACTTGTGAAGCAACTATTTTTGGGTTAAGTTGGAAATGAGAAATTTCAAGATCAATATGTTATGACTTGTTAACGTCATTTATTTATATTGGCATTCAATGACTAAGGCCATTCGTTGGTCAGTCTTTGTCTAAATTTTTGACAAGAAACACCGTCATTTGTATCGTTGCATAATCTTCTAGACTTGTATATTATTTTTTGTTTATGCTGTATCGTCATGTTTGTCGATCCGATACTTAATAAGCTTGCTGGTTGGTAGACTCTTTAAACTTTTATATAATATTTTGAACTACCTGTATTGTGTTTTTACACGATCACAGTGGACTTATATTATTCCATCACCGAATGAAAAAATACTTCAAGCATTTAGAGTTAAACGCAACTGATGAGTTATAAGTAGACGAAACGCGCGTCTGGCGTAATGAATTTGTCACCTTGGTAATTTTGATTACATCTTGTTGGAATATTTGAGCAAAGCAAAGTAACAGCACGGCACGTCCGCGGCTGGCGGACTTGTGAAGCAACTATTTTTGGGTTAAGTTGGAAATGAGAAATTTCAAGATCAATATGTTATGACTTGTTAACGTCATTTATTTATATTGGCATTCAATGACTAAGGCCATTCGTTGGTCAGTCTTTGTCTAAATTTTTGACAAGAAACACCGTCATTTGTATCGTTGCATAATCTTCTAGACTTGTATATTATTTTTTGTTTATGCTGTATCGTCATGTTTGTCGATCCGATACTTAATAAGCTTGCTGGTTGGTAGACTCTTTAAACTTTTATATAATATTTTGAACTACCTGTATTGTGTTTTTACACGATCACAGTGGACTTATATTATTCCATCACCGAATGAAAAAATACTTCAAGCATTTAGAGTTAAACGCCACTGATGAGTTATAAGTAGACGAAACGCGCGTCTGGCGTAATGAATTTGTCACCTTGGTAATTTTGATTACATCTTGTTGGAATATTTGAGCAAAGCAAAGTAACAGCACGGCACGTCCGCGGCTGGCGGACTTGTGAAGCAACTATTTTTGGGTTAAGTTGGAAATGAGAAATTTCAAGATCAATATGTTATGACTTGTTAACGTCATTTATTTATATTGGCATTCAATGACTAAGGCCATTCGTTGGTCAGTCTTTGTCTAAATTTTTGACAAGAAACACCGTCATTTGTATCGTTGCATAATCTTCTAGACTTGTATATTATTTTTTGTTTATGCTGTATCGTCATGTTTGTCGATCCGATACTTAATAAGCTTGCTGGTTGGTAGACTCTTTAAACTTTTATATAATATTTTGAACTACCTGTATTGTGTTTTTACACGATCACAGTGGACTTATATTATTCCATCACCGAATGAAAAAATACTTCAAGCATTTAGAGTTAAACGCAACTGATGAGTTATAAGTAGACGAAACGCGCGTCTGGCGTAATGAATTTGTCACCTTGGTAATTTTGATTACATCTTGTTGGAATATTTGAGCAAAGCAAAGTAACAGCACGGCACGTCCGCGGCTGGCGGACTTGTGAAGCAACTATTTTTGGGTTAAGTTGGAAATGAGAAATTTCAAGATCAATATGTTATGACTTGTTAACGTCATTTATTTATATTGGCATTCAATGACTAAGGCCATTCGTTGGTCAGTCTTTGTCTAAATTTTTGACAAGAAACACCGTCATTTGTATCGTTGCATAATCTTCTAGACTTGTATATTATTTTTTGTTTATGCTGTATCGTCATGTTTGTCGATCCGATACTTAATAAGCTTGCTGGTTGGTAGACTCTTTAAACTTTTATATAATATTTTGAACTACCTGTATTGTGTTTTTACACGATCACAGTGGACTTATATTATTCCATCACCGAATGAAAAAATACTTCAAGCATTTAGAGTTAAACGCCACTGATGAGTTATAAGTAGACGAAACGCGCGTCTGGCGTAATGAATTTGTCACCTTGGTAATTTTGATTACATCTTGTTGGAATATTTGAGCAAAGCAAAGTAACAGCACGGCACGTCCGCGGCTGGCGGACTTGTGAAGCAACTATTTTTGGGTTAAGTTGGAAATGAGAAATTTCAAGATCAATATGTTATGACTTGTTAACGTCATTTATTTATATTGGCATTCAATGACTAAGGCCATTCGTTGGTCAGTCTTTGTCTAAATGTTTGACAAGAAACACCGTCATTTGTATCGTTGCATAATCTTCTAGACTTGTATATTATTTTTTGTTTATGCTGTATCGTCATGTTTGTCGATCCGATACTTAATAAGCTTGCTGGTTGGTAGACTCTTTAAACTTTTATATAATATTTTGAACTACCTGTATTGTGTTTTTACACGATCCCAGTGGACTTATATTATTCCATCACCGAATGAAAAATACTTTAAGCATTTAGAGTTAAACGCCACTGATGAGTCTTAAGTAGACGAAACGCGCGTCTGGCGTAATGAATTTGTCACCTTGGTAATTTTGATTACATCTTGTTGGAATATTTGAGCAAAGCAAAGTAACAGCACGGCACGTCCGCGGCTGGCGGACTTGTGAAGCAACTATTTTTGGATTAAGTTGGAAATGAGAAATTTCAAGATCAATATGTTATGACTTGTTAACGTCATTTATTTATATTGGCATTCAATGACTAAGGCCATTCGTTGGTCAGTCTTTGTCTAAATTTTTGACAAGAAACAACCGTCATTTGTATCGTTGCATAATCTTCTAGACTTGTGTATATATATATATATATATATATATATATATATATATATATATATATATATATATATATATATATATATATATATATATATATATATATAAAACTTTGATTTAATAAAGTTCAAGTACAAAACGCCATGTAATAGTTCGGTAACGAAGGCACACCCTCAGAGTTGTGACGCCAGGGATTAACAGCAGACTGGACTACTAAGTCAAGGCCCCAATAAGGTTTGTTAAACAGTTCACTAACACTATTGTCAAAACTAAACAAACGTCAATATATAATACTATGTTTTGATGTGATCAACTGGTTAAGATCATCGACTATTCATCGCCGACGTGTGAACGCTGTGGTTGCGAGTTTGATTTTAATTTAAGACAGAGTGTGCTCGACTCCAAAGATCATTGATTGTATGATTTTCGTGCAGTGAACAGAATTTACAACCGGCTTAGAGGAAAACAATTCATGGATGCATAATTCTATCTGCACAACACTCACACCTATCAATATCAATAATGCCCCTTAATTGCAAGAAAATTGATGACAGCTTTTTTTAGCTAAGTTTAAAAACTAACAATCCCCCTTTTCGCGAAACAAAGTCTTATAACTGTATAAAGAAAAATCAGAATTGTACTAAATAAATCAGAATGGCAGCTCACATGTATTAAACTATACAATTCCCAAACATTTGAAGTAAGTGAAATCATTTTTCATGAAGTTCCTTAACTCTAACGAAAAAGCAGAATATTACTATAAACAAAAGGAAGCTTACATCTATAAACATAAATAATTCCATGATACTTTAAGAAACTTAATGAAAGCGTTTGTGAGTTAAAGAGTGAACATATCCCCTTTGCCATGAACAACGCACTATAGCTCTATCACGAAATATCAGAAATTTACCGAAACGTACATGTATACAGGGGGCTAACTAAGTATCCAGTGAACGCATTCTAAAGACGAGTGTGAACATATCCCCTTTTCCATGAACAACGCACCATAGCTCTATCACGAAATATCAGAAATTTACCGAGACGTACATGTATACAGAGGCTAACTAAATATCCAGTGAACGCATTCTCAAGACGGTCCATTGTATACCACAATACACGTTATAAAAATGCATAAAATTGAACGTTAATCTTTTTTCAAACAGTAAATTTAACTTTTTGTGCGGAAAACCCCAAATCTAACAACATGTTGAACACCAAATCATTTTTCATTGCTGAAAACCAGATCTAACAGTTTTATTGGACGCCACAGCTAGCAGCTTATTGTTAGTCGTCATATCTAACACTTTGTAGAGCCCATATCTAAATTGTTTAACAGCAAACCTAACGGCTTAATATTCTTAATGGACCAGCTCGGGATTGATTCACACCAACGGGTTTTATGCATATTATCAGCTATTAAACTGTTTTTCTTCTTTGCTACATACTTTTTTTATGTCTTTGTCGTTTAACTGATATTTCTAAAACACCTTATTCATTTGTTTTAACACTTTATTCGTTATCGTATCATTGTTGACGAAATTTAAATTCCAGAAGTGCATAATTATAATAGTTTCGGAATCGATTTGGTAAAAAATATTATTCCTGATGATTTTACTTTACGGTATAATTCCGAAATTCTACACTCCGCATTTTCAATTTTATCAACAATGCCATGATTACGAAATCTGTTAAAATTCTTTAAATAGACATTGTAAAATGTCGGCTGAACGGCGAAGAAAGGAAAAATTATTTATTGAACCAAGACAACAGTTTAATAGCAAAAATATGTATAAATACCAAGGGTGGTTTTGCTTTATTACATGTACGATGGATGGGACCTCTTAGTAGCTCCGCCAAGATAATATCAGAAGCTACATTATTGTAGCTAATCTGTAAGCATTGTTTAATAGCAAATCTGACAGCTTTACCTACAAGCATTATTTAGCAACAAACTTAACGACTCTATTGGAGCCCACATCTAAAAGCATTTGAACAGCAAACCTTACAGTTTTCGATTGATTGATCGATTGATTGATTGCTTGATTGGATGTCTGTTTTACGCCCAGCGAGCAGCATTTCAGCTATATTCAGGACGGGAACACGTTAAAAAACAATAAATAAACGGAAAATGGGGGTGGGATGGGTCACAGGGAATAGAATTTTGACTGCCACTGAAAAAGTATGGAGTTTTGTGTAGGGGCGGAAAATTTGGCCTTTTGTAGCGGCTACAATTGGTTGACTCTTTTTCTAAATCTACAAAAGGTGTCTTTACCGTGCAAGGAGTGTGGCACTCTCCAAACACGTTACACACTACGGTTCGCGGTCAGGCTTTCCGTATTATGACCTGACAACCCCCCAACGAGAGGGTCTCCCCTATCCGCCACCCTGAGACGCGCTGTACATTTTTGAGCCCATAGCTTCAAGTATTGTTCAACATTCTTAAATCATTGTTTAACATCAAATCTAACAGCTTTATTCCTGCTAAGATCTAAAGTAATTGTTTAACATCAAATCTAACAGCTTTATTGGAGCTCGTATCTAAATTTGATCTTTTAATGTTCAGTTATTTAGCCCCAATAATCAGTGATGAACGACAACATATTCGATGTTTATGTTTACTCCTATAGCAGACCACTTGATGTTAACATTTGGGAAAGCACTACGTTTACATACCACCTGCATCCACAACCAACATCTTTGTCCCAGGTTTAAATATTTCCAGACTGATCTTGTTTTGTTCGCTTTCTACTTTATTGACATGAAGTTGTCTGGCATAAACTAAGGCTGCCTCTGGTTCATAAATTAATGACAGCCGATCTACTGATATACCAGCCTATCAACAGATACAGGAAACATTATATGAATATATTTACAACATTGCATTTTCGATACCGGCCCGAGTATCAGCCTGATACATATGAAGCCCGAGCGCTTCACTCAAGGTCTGATATAAGGAATGCATTGTCATAATCTAAACTAACATCAATCTTAAACTTGTCATAAAATAGATATATTTTTTGTAATTTCAGATCAATTATAAACAAAATTAAAGAACGTTAGTGAGCACGCTCACAATACACCAAGCATCGGTTCAATAAAATTGTGATAAGTAGTTTTTAGCGATAAGCGCTCACTAGTCGGAGCATAAGTTCGACCATACCGGGTAAGCAGTTTTAATTGTCTGGCGCAAACACCTCCACCAAATGACGCCGATATTGACTATTGTTATTACGGTATAGAATATTCCTCATATATCCATAAATTAAAGGTGTGGGAAAAACATTAAATTTATTTAACAGTATGAAATGAAATGACATTTTTAATTTTGTTAATAGTTTTTAATATAAGATGGTAGTGTTATTTTAATTGCAGTGTCCTAAGTCAAGACGCCCCACTAAAATCACAATTGACATTACTGTCAACCATATACCTGAAAAGCAGATTCTCTGACGAATTGCATGCACGAATCCGTCCATATCACCGGTACAGTTAAAATCCATTTGATTCTGTCCTTCTGAACACCTATCAGTTTGTCATCAGCAAATGATATAAAATGGTCATAGAGAAACTTGATACACGACGAGAAAATGTGCTTGGCAGACATGGATTTACCTCCCATTTCCTTAATAATGAAATCATTTTTGATGTCCTGTAATCAACAGTAAAGACATATTATACTATCACATTTAAAAAAAGAGATTATTGCAAAGGATGGATACACAGAAAATATTTATCCTTAGTTACCATGAATGAACAGAATTTTGCAAAAAAGAATGCCAATCATTCAAATAGATTATAGACTCAAAATAAAATACATGTATGTCGTTGGACTGCAAGAATGGTTTAGTGGATGTCAATTTTTCATACAATAATAAGTATTTTTGGTATTTCATTTACATAAGTTAATAATAAAAGAACACCGTTTATTTTCCTGGTCTTTCGGTGATAACGCTATCTATAGAGCTATATAGACAGAGTACACTGTACCAGGATAAAAATGATTTTCCTCTATTATTAATTACCGTAAATAGAACACGAAAAAACTATTTTCAATATTACATGAAACTTTGCTATCACCCAAGCGTTTTTGCAGTCCAAAGTCACTAAACTTGAATGATTAACATTCTTTTTACAAAATTCTGTTCAATCGTGGTAACTAAGTATACTTCGAAATATTGTTTTCCTTTACCCAACCTTAGCAACGAAAATGAATACTAAAAAATCGAAAAGCAGAAAATGGCTATTTGGCTAATACAATATCGGAGTAAGCCGACTTTGGTACGATAAAAAAATATGTGTTATTATAATTGTCATAGTGTATTTTTTTTTAACCGGTTTAATTACGTAAGTATATTTATGACAGTATTCGCAATAACCAAATGCACAAATAATTAAGGCAATGCTGAAACAACGCCATGACTTAAAAAATAGTACAGTTAATATGCAACACAATGGTGTCCCAAAGACAGCATATGATGATGGACTCCACTTAACAGATTCAGGAGTATGGATTATTTCAGCAAATTTAAAGCTGAAAAATTTGAGATCGTAATTTAAGTATTTTTCATCGTGCTGTGCTGGTTTTTAGTCTGAAGTTAGTAATTCTTTTTTAAATTGAAATAAAGTTTTGGTTATAGCACACTGTCTGCCAAAGAATTCCAATTTTTAATTGCTCTAGGTAAAAATGAGGTGTTTTATTTAAAAAATATCTGTGATGCAATAGAATTCAACGCTTTTTTCGTGTCTTTTTTTGTATTCGGTGGTTTATTTACAAATCAAGTAGGACAGAGGTAGCTCTACCAGATCATTTATGATTTTATGCAGAAGTACAAGACATATATAACGTTAGGCTAATAGATTCCAACCTAGGCTGTTCATTATTTTGGGTACACTATACTTTATTCCGTCGATGACAACACGCTGATGTCGGTTCATAAGAATTTTTACGGTGCGGGACAGTATCAAACGCATTACTAAAATTTAGAATGTTTAATGTGTTGTTTATTATCATAGGATTTCATTATATCAGGAATTGTATTAACAGATCTTTTAAAATGTGTTGGGTTTCACAACAATGACCACTACGAAAACCGTGTTGTAAATGATGTAAATGAGTAAGAATTGTGTACCTTCAAGATGATGCAATATCTTTTTACATATAATCAATCTAATTAAAATTAAATCTTTCACTTGCTCCTCCTTTTTGCTATGGTCGCTGCGTGTAGATCTAACAACGCAGCGACAAATAACAAAAGGGGGCAGCACGTGAAAGATTAATATGTTCTTTCATACGTTTTTGGGAAAGACCGGTTGATCTTTCACGAGTTATAGAAATTGTATTTCTCACTAATGAGACAGCGAGGTACCTAATTTTAGCCGGTTGAGATATCCTTATCTCAACCCGTGGGTGAGATAAGAATTTCACGCTCCTTTTCCTTAAAAATGTATTGTGACGTCACCGGTCGGTTCGCCGAGAAAAATCATAAATATATGCTTTAGTTGTGTTGGTTTTCTTGGCCTCTTTAAATATTAACATGAAAAAACATATCTGAGCTTCCATGAACCAATTTATGCTTCAATCTGATAGCGTACACATCAAAACAAACACGTTGACGCAACAACTTATACACTGAAGATTACGTTTAGGGTAGATAACTCTATTTGTTGACACATTTAAACATGACAGCACCGGACTTTTTTTAACGAATTAGTGAGAAATAGAATCAAACACCGGTGGTAGCGCAAGACGGAAAAATCTCAGACACCCGCGTGAAAGATTCCTTTTGGTCTCCAACTCGGCAGAGCCTCGTTGAAGACCATAAATCTTTTCACTTGGGTGTCTGAGATTTTCCCGTCTTGCCCTTCCACCGATGTTAGATCCTTTATGTCTTTTCGCGAGTGGAGCGCAGCGCAACGAGCCAAAAGACATAAAAATTTCTATCACGAGTGAAAGTTCACACGGACTTTCCCAAAAACGTATGAAAGTACCTATTTCATCCGTAAACCAACAACTTTCACATCGCTATAACATAGAGACTCTCCATTGTTTTAGACTCCATTGTCTCTGACGTCCAATCAGAACGACGGAAACAAGAACGTCATAGAAGAACGTTGTTATGCTTCCATAACAACTTTCTTGTTTCTGGCGTTTTGATTGGATGATATATTATCATCTTTGTACGCCAAGTGTTACGATCGACCTCCCCCTCTCTTCACGAGCGAGAGAAAGGGGGGGGGGTATCTTAACACCTGGCTAGCGAAGAGACATATAATGTGTTCAAGTGTTTTCAAAGTGACCCTGGTCTATAATTACTTGGATGGTGTTTATTACCTTTTTTAAATATTGATGAAATGTTAGCGCTGTGCCAGTCTGTTGGAAGTTCCCTTGTATCAAGACCTTTGCTATTGCTGGTGCTATTTTTTTGCACAGATTTATGAATATGATTTGGAATTCCATCTAGACCACTTGCTTTTTTTATTATTAAGGTTTGACAAGAGTTTTATGTAAACCTTCAATTGTATGTTTTAAAATCTAACATTGTTGGGTAATCTAGTCCTGTCATATCCAGTAATTCATCATGAGGATTTTACACTGTGAATACCTATTTAAATTGCATTTTTAGCAGTTCTGCTTTATCATTACTGTCATGGTATAATACCACATTACTTTTAAAAGCAGCTACCACGGTATCATCAGGTCAGTCATTTGTAGCCAAAGTACTAAGTGTATGACAATTCGTTAAACTATAAAGGGTTTATTAAATTATCGGTTGTTATTACATTAACAATACTAAACATCACACAATGAAACACCTCTGTAACGTAAATGCTCTTATTATATGAATAACATTTATCTTGATTTCGATTGGCCCAGGGTATCATGAAAAGTATTATGATACTGGTGTGTTAACCTCAGAGTAGATCAAAATAGACTTTTGAGTAGCTAAAAATAGAATATTTACCACTTTTCAGTAAACAGTCAACAATAGGAAACTAGCAATCATTTGATTGGTTGAATTAAAAACATCAGCCAATCAAAATAACTCTTTTAAAACATTATATTTACTAACATTAGTTCAAAATGCCTGACGAGCAGCAGACAAGTTTTGCAACTGTCAATGAACAGGAACTTGTTTGCCAATTTTTCATAATTGCTATAATATTTCTATAAATTTTAATTGGAAAATGTGAATTTCTTTCAATTTAAAATGTGACAGTTTACTGTTGTTATTGTTGAAATATATTTTTATTGTTATCATTTTTTTTATTAGAGACTTCCAGTGTAAAAATAGTCATATAATAAAACATTAATAGACTTTTATATATATAGGTAACTGTAGATGAGAACGCTAACGAGGTGATAGCTATAAAGGAGACCACTACGACTGAGTTAACTATAGAGACCACTAAGGCTGAGCTAACTATAGAGGAGACTACTAAGGCTGAGCATACTATAGAGGAGACCACTAAGGCGGAGGAAACTGAAGAGTAGACCACTGTGAAAAATCATCGGTATCATCAGGTCAGTCATTTGGATAACATAAACTGTCATTAAAAAACGTACGACTGCTAAATTATAATAATACAAGGAACGTCCTAAATATTGAACTTAACATAACCGACCATCCTGAATACTGACCTGCGTTCGAAAAAAATACCCGTAACAACTCCTTCAAAGCTGAACCAGTAAAGTTGTTTTATTCTTATTATAGCTTATAGCTCTACTACATCTTAATCATTTGGATTTTTTACATATTGTTTGGGTTTGAGCGCCACTGATGAGTCTTGATTAGACGAAACGTGCGTCTGGCGAAGAAAATGTGGAAAATGTGCCAAGCCTGTTGCAGAACACCATATCGTGCAATATACTGCGAAACGTGCTATTACTGGTGGCACATGAAATGTGCAAATCTAACCCCTAATGAATATGAAAGATTGTGCTGTATAGAAGATCCGTGAATTTGTGTTAAATGCAACAATTCCCATTTTAGTAACTCATTTTTCTCCTGCGATGGTATCCGCTAACAACAAATGAAAGCTTCTTGAACTCCACATCGAGTATGTCTTCTGGAAATCAAAAACTTTTCCAGGATCTTAGAGAGACAAGACTTTATTCTGGTGTAAATTAACATAAACAGTCTACAATATAAGTTTGTCGAAATTAAGGAACTGATGACAGAAAATATTGTTGATTTTCCTTATGATCGCCGAGACCAAACTTTATAATACCTTCCGAGATTGCTTATTCCAACTTGAGGGCTACAATTTTCAAAAACGAGATAGAAACCAGCATGGTGGGGAACTTCTTACACTTATCAAATCAGACTTTCTATCAAGTAGAAAACAATCTCTGGAATCTGACAAACTTGAAAATATCTGTTATGAACTATACATAAGTGCACAAAAATGGCTGATTATAGGAGTATATAACCTCCATCCATGAAAAATAACGACTTTGCGGAACAATTAACTAAATCTTTAGACAAATGTTTTGCTTCATATGAAAATATAATTGTTCGCGATGATCTAAATTTTGACATGCTGTGTTCTGAAAAATGTCAAATTCTAAATGATGTATGTGATGTGTTTAACTTATCACAGCTAGTTAAAGGTCCAACTTGTTATAATAAGGGGTGTAACCCATCCCTTGTTGATGTAATTTTAACAAACAAAAAGAAAATATGTTTTAAAACAACAAATAGTCCAACAGGTGTTAGCGATTGTCACAATATTATATTACAATGTAATTACAGTCCAAGATAAGACATTTAATATTGAACACTTCTCAAATAATGTACAAGGTAAACCATAGCTGAAAACTGTACTGAACATGTGATACTATGCTTTAAGTCCGACATTTTCTTTTTGTCCGACGTCGCTTTTTTTCCGCTAAGTTTGCTTTTCGTCCGAACTTTTGCTTTTTGTCAGTCAACCTTTTATCCGATTAGCTTTTTGTCCGATATTTTTGCTTTTTGTCCGATTTTTTTACTTTTGTCCGAAATTTTGTATCCGATTAGCTTTTTGTCCGACTTTTTTGCTTTTTGTCCGATATGAGTACTAGCATTCGTCAAATTTCTTACACCGAGTTTATTTTTATGGGAAAGAAAGAAAAAATGCCTAGCATCATGGGGCCTGTGGTCCACGGGAAAGGACCAAGTCTTGTCGAAATTGTGTATGTGTGTGACCCCCAATTTTTAAGGCATTTTTTCAATGTTTTTTTATGAAATTTTAATTCTACAATTTTTTTTAAATCTGATGGAATTTACTTATATCCCCGAACAACCTTAAATGCGCTGTGAAATAAAACAACAAAAAACGTGTGAATTCCTAATTCAAATGATTAGTTCCAGTAAGGGCATATTTTAGCCTAAAAATATTTCGATTTTTGAAAAATTAGACTGAGTTGAAGATTATGTTTTTTAATATAAAGCCAAAATGGTTGCATTGAAGCCCGTTTTAACATGTCTGCATATAATCCATAAACTACACCATCTAAATATGCAAAATTGGTCATTATTCAACACGCGTGTGGCCACTGCTAAACCAAGATATGTGAACATTTGGCGTTTTTCATTAATTTTGACTAATTAATTCAAGTTTGAGTATTCATTACAAACTGAATGAAAGGCTGAAGGCTGAAATATCTTATTAAATATCAATAAAAAACGTTATTTTAAAAAAGAAAACCCCGAGATTATACGTAATTATTAGATTCCAGGCATTTCATGTATTGACCAAAGATTACGTTTTATTTCTTTAAAAATGGGTCTACGCAAATTTCTTGTCGCATAATTATGCCATAAATAACAAAAATCCGATGACAAATTAGATAAAAAATAGCATACAGTCATCGCAAATTCACTTAAGAGGTTTTGAGATTTAAACAAAACTTTCGGGTTTCTCTTACTCTTTCAGCATAGCGTCAAAAGTAAATTAACTATAAAAGGTATAATTTCAGAAGCATTCGTAACAGGGTTTAAGAGTAGACTGAAAAGAGTTGGAAGCTGCGCTGCTTAAAAAAATACGACTCAATTTCCATCACTTGCAGCGAGGTCGTGCGATGTTACGGTCTCAGAGCCACGATGTCTGGCTCTGCACATGCAGTCTCAGATAAACAAAAGCATGTTACTATTTTGAAAGTTAACACAATTACATCGATTGGTTGGATGTTTGCTCAATGTCCAGCGAGCAATATTTTAGCTATATCCAGGACGAGAACGAATGTGAAAAAGGGATAGTTTGACTGCAAAAAATTGAGTATGGGTTGGGACGGAGAACTTAACCTATTGTGGCGGTTACAATGAGCATACTCTTTTTCAAATCTATAAAAGGGGTCTTTATCGTTCAAGGAGCGTGGCACTCTCCAAACACATCACCTACCACGGTCCGCGACCAGGCTTTCCGTATTATGACCAGACAACCCCCAACGAGAGAGTCTCCCCTATCCGCCATCCGGGGCTGCTGTGTCTAATTGTTTACATTACTAAATGTGACAAATTTATATCATTAACATTAGCATATATGACCAAAGTGAGTGACATTATTTGTCGATCAATTGAATCATTGGGCAAACACCCTCATTATGGCAAAAGCACTGTTAATACCTTAACCAACCCACCACGATCGCTGGTTGACGTTATTTTTATTAAGTAGAGTATAATTAAAACTTGTCAACAAAAGCACTAATTTGATAATTTGTTCAAAATACCATCAAGCCCGACTCGTATTTAATAAAGTACACAAGTTTTACGCAAAAAACTTTAAAGATAAACTTTATAAAATTACAGACAAATGCAAAAATATACTTAAAATATAAATATAATAAATGAGTTAAATATTGAAAAAATATCTTTTAAATGTAACCGTGATTAGGGTTTTTTGTTTGTGTTTTGATGGTTTTTAGTCTATTAAATTATCTTTGATCTTTTTATGAGCTTTTTGCTATCATTTGGCGTCCGGCGTCCGTCGTCTGTCGTCCGTCGTTTTCAAAAATCTTCTCCTCTGAAACCACTGAGCCAATTTTTTTCAAACTTGGCCACAATCATCCTTAGAGTTCCTAGTTTCAAGTTTGTTCCCAGGGTGTTGATCAACAGACAAAGATGGCCGCTGTTACTAAAAATAGAACATGGGTGTCAAACATAGGTTTTTTATAATTATCCCAAAAATTATAATAGCTATAGAGAAAACCTTTACTTCAAATTATTCAGCACATTAATGTCTACAATAGTTGCTATCAGTGTGAATTTGTGTATTGGCTTCTTGTATGAGTTATTGCCCTTTATTGACGATTGTTGACAAAATTTTTGGTATTTACATTATAACTTGAAAACTATAAGAGGTAGAGTGAAACTGTAAATGGCAATGGTCAGCAATAAAAGCCCTACAATTCACTTAATTGGTCTGAAATTGTCAGATGACTCCTTATATGAGTTATAGCCCTTAAATGACAATTTTTTTATGAAAATTTTCCTATTTGTCCCCTAACTTAAAAACTATAATAGCTAGAGTAAAACTGTGAATAGCAAAAATGATCAGCAATACAAGCCCTACAATGCACTGTATTAGTCTGAAATTGTCAGATGACTCCTTATAGGAGTTATTGCCCTTAAATGGCAATTTTTTATGAAATTTTCTGTTTTCGTCCTGTAACTTAAAAACTGTAACAGCTAGAGTTAGACTGTAAATAGCAAAAATGATCAGCAATAAAAGCCCTACAATTCACTTTTATTGGTCCGAAATTGTCAGATGACTCCTTATATGAGTTATTGCCCTTAAATGACAATTTTTTATGAAATTTTACATATTTGTCTCTAACTTAAAAACTATAACAGCTAGAGTAAAACTGTAGATAGCAAAAATGATCAGTAATACAAGCCCTACAATTCACTGTATTAGTCTGAAATTGTCAGATGACTCCTTATAGGAGTTATTGCCCTTCAATGGCAATTTTTCATGAAATTTTCTGTTTTTGTCCCTAAACTTGAAAACTATAGCAGCTAGATTGAAACTGTAAATTGCACAAATGATCAGCAATAAAAGTCCTACAAATGATTGCTTAGTCCAAAATTGCAAGATGACTCTTTATAGGAGTTATATATTATCCTTTAATTATGAATTTGGACAAATGAACAGTTTTTGTATTATAAATTAGTCTATAACACACCTAGAGTACAACTGTAAATTTCTAAATTTCCCTGAAGAACAAGGCCTACAAAACAATTTAATTTTCAGAAATTGTCTGATGGCACCTTATAGGAGTTATTGTACTAAACTAGAATTTTTGAAGAAATGTTTAGTTTTTGCACAGTAACTTTAAAGCTATAACAACTAGACTGAAACTGTTAATTTTAAAAATTTAAATATAGTTGAAGTCATTTGGGTTCCAGGTGAGCGATTACAGGCTCCTTGGAGCCTCTAGTTTATTTCTTATTCTGGTTGTAAACAAAGAAAGTAACACCCAGAAAAAAAATATTATAATAGTACATCGTTATATTAGTACTTGTGTATGGATAATCCACAATCTATCCAGAACATCATAAAGAATATTTAAATATGTTTGACATTTTTAATGCAAAACGGGTTATTGCAAAACGGGTTGACTACTCAAATCCGTTTGGCAAAAAACTTCTGATGTTGATAAAAATATAATGAAACATAATATATACTTATAATAGTATATCGTTATATTTGTACTTGTGGGTAGATAATCCACAACATAATAATGTACGATTTGTAAATGTTTGACAAGTTTTATTTTAAAACGGGTTATTGCAAAATGCGTTCTTATTGCAAAACGGGTTGACTACTCCAACCCGTTTGGCAATAAATTTCTGATGTTGAAAAATATGATGAAACAGAGGATATATACTTAAAATAGTACATCGTTATATTTGTACTTGTGGATAGATAATCCACAATCTATCCACAGCATCATAAAGAATGATTTAAACATGCATGTTTGACAATTTTATTGCAAAAGTGGTTATTGCAAAAGGCGTTCTTATTGCAAAACGGGTTGACTACTCCAACCGGTTTGGCAATAAACTTCTGATTTTGAAAAAAATATAATGAAACATAATATATACTTATAATAGTATATCGTTTAATTTGTACTTGTGAATAGATAATCCCACAAACTACCCACATCATAAAGAACGATTTGTACATGTTTAACAATTTTATTGTAAAATGCGTTCTTCTTGCAAACGGGTTGACTACTCCAACCCGTTTGGCAATAAACTTCTAATGCTGAAAAAACTAGAGGCTCTTAAGAGCCTGTATCGCTCACCTAACTTACAAATAAATTTTAAGAGACATTACTTTTCTATTAATTTTGATATTAAATGCTAAATATTTTACATGATGATGCTGTTTCTATGAATGTTGCCATGTTTCAAATCAATCTGCATGCGGTTTGTAAAAAGAAGATTTTTGAAATTTCAGCCAATCAGAACCCATTAGTGACCATAGAAGCCATGTTCAATTTGCAATTGGCTTAATAACCCAAATAATAAGACAAATATCCAACCATAATTTCTTCATATTTTGGCCTCATTGTGTGGAACAGTTTCTGAGAAGAAGTTGTTTGTTTGTTTTTCCCATAGGGTCCTATGTTATACTAAGTCCTGCAATGGCGGCCATCTTGGATTTTGGATCGCCACTTAAATCTCAAACTTTGTAGAGGACCATCTAAGGTACATACCTGCAATGTTTCAAATCAATCTGCCAAACGGTTTATGAGAAGAAGAATTTTGAAATTCATCCAATCAGAACGCATTAGTGGCGTTGGCAGCCATGTTGAATTTGCAATTGTCTCGAAAAAATCAAAATATTTGGATAACAATCCAACCTTCATTTCTGCATAATTTGGCTTCATTATGTGGAACTGTTTCCAAAAAGAAGTTGTTTGTATGTTTTACCCATAGGGTCCTATGTTAAACAAAGTCCTGCGATGGTGGCCATCTTGGATTTTGGATCGGCACTAAGAACTCAAACTTTGTAGAGGACCATCTAAGGTACAAATCTGCGGTATTTCAAATCAATCAGCCAAATGGTTTATGAGAAGTAGAATTTTGAAATTCAGCCAATCAGAACGCATTATTGGCCATGGAAGCCATGTTCGATTTGCATTTGCCTCGAAAAACACAAATTATTAAGATAACTATCCAACCTTCATTTCTTTATAATTTGGCTTTATTGTGTGGAACAGTTTCTGAAAAGAAGTTGTTTGTTTGTATTTCCCATAGGGTCCTATGTTAAACGGCGGCCATCTTGGATTTTGGATTGGCACAGAAAACTCAGCCTTTGTAGAAGACCATCTAAGGTACATTTCTGCAATATTGCAAATCAATCTGACAATCGGGATATGAGGAGAAGATTTTTGAAACTCAGCCAATCAGACGCATTCAAGGCTCTGGCAGCTATGCTTAATACTTGATCAGCACCAAAAACTCAAACTTTGGGTCAGGTGAGCTACAAAAATTGAAACTTAATATATATTTATGATAGTATATCGTTGTACTTGGGTATAGATAATCCTCAAAATATTCACAACATCATGAAGAACGATTTGTACATGTTTGACATTTTTATTGCAAAACGGGTTATTGCCAAATGCGTTGTTATTGCAATATAAACTGCTAAAGTAGAAAAATATGATAAGAAAGGATATAAACTTAAAACAGCATATCGTTATATTTGTACTTGAGCATAGAAAACTAACAACATCATAACAAACAATTTGTACATCTTTTAAAATTTTATTGCAAAACGGGTTGTTACAATTGTATTATCTTTAATTTGATCCCTATCATTTAGCATCGTATATGGCCTTTATCACAAGGACTGCAAAAAGAAGATTCTGGTACAACTCAACGGAAAAGAGCCAGCAGCCTTAACTGTCACCAAGCGTATGATTATGTGATGTATTATAGATAATGTTAACAAATAGGTGTATGGAAGAAAATGTACGCGACTTAACCCACATAAACAATGAAATTACAAACTCCAAAACGGGAAAGAGACAGTAGCCTTTAATGTCGCTCAAGGGCGCTGCTTGCTGGAACAAAATATCATGCATACTAATCAAATCCGGTCCAAAAATGTCAAACAATGATCCCCTGCTGAACATAGAACATTTAACATGAAAAAGACAAAATGTTCCGGGGTGGGGTCACTACCTATATATTGGTATTACAGACGTGCGGCTGGAATGGGTCTACTTTTTATGGTCTAAAGGTATATGATTAGGTATACTTTTTTAGGTAATATTAAGTATATTTTTGGGTAGAAAATTAAAAATGAGAAAACTGCAGGTACAGGAATGGGTGGGTTTTCACAAACTCCAGCCGCAAGTATAGTAACAGCCCGACAAGAATTTGTTACAGACGGACAACTATAATGAGACAGCCAAATTTTGTGGCAGGGAACTAGTTAGCCATTTACATGTACGAGTTAGAATTTCGAAAATAATAGTTATTGATGAGCCTCGTCATATGTTTCTTGATTACTGGTGCATTTTAGGGTGATTATTTGATTACAAGGGTCATTTTTAGTGATTACTTGATTTTAAACACCCTCTTCTTGATTACTCGATTACCACTTTTTGATGATTTGTTAAATGACGTAATATTCAGAAAATGATTAGTGATTACCAAAGCAAAAACTGACTGATTACTTTATTCCCAGATACCCCCTGGTTAGCTTAAAAAAGAATGGACATTACTTTTGAAGAGTATTATAACAGTCAAACGCAATAAGTGAACAAAAATATCATATGGTCACCAAATACAACTGATATCGGACAAAAAGCAAAGCAATCGGACAAAAAGCTAATCGGATAAAAAATTTCGGACAAAAGGCAAAAAATCGGACAAAAAGCAAAAATATCGGACAAAAAGCTAATCGGATAAAAAGTTTGCGGACAAAAAGCAAAAGTTCGGACAAAAAGCGACGTCGGACAAAAAGAAAATATCGGACATAAAGCATCGTATCAAACATGCATGATGTCATTAGTATTTTATACCATCATGCGCCAAATCTAAATGTCAAGTGCGGAAACCTCTACGAATAAAGAACTTAGAGGGCCATATATAGCAAACAGATGCTCTATACCAAACATACTGAAAAGCGAGACAACAATTGGGAAAATTTTCGGAAATAAAGAAATTTGGTCGCTAAAATAAAACGTAAATCCGTGAAAGTATATTTTATAGAACGTTGCTCCGGGGGATCAAAATATTGTGATTTTTGGAAGACATTTAAACCTTTCTTTTCTAATAAGGGTAACTGTGGAGAACAGAAAATCGTATTACATGAAAATGACAGAATTGTAAACGACCCAAGAGAAGTGTCAAATCATTTTCCACAGTAGCAGATGTGATATATGAACCCTCAACTCATCCAAGTATGAACATTATTCTTAAGATTAGAGATCAAAACATAGCTTTTTATTTTAAGAAAGACAAAATTTTAAATAAAATTAATGTAAAGAAGGCCACGGGAGCCGATGTTATTCCAGCCAATACCTCACATTACTACACTTGTGTATTTGTCAATTGAAAATAATTGTTTCCCAGATAAGCTTAGGCAACCCCAAGTCACTCCTATATATAAAAAAGTGACCCCTTACAAAAAACAAATTACCGGCCAGTAAGTGTTTTGTCAATTTTTTCTAAAATGTTTGAAAAAGTGTTTGAAATCCAACTTTCAGATTATTTTGATAAATTATTTAACCCTTTTTAAGTGCTTTCAGACGTGGTCACGGATGTCAGACCACGCTACTCAGACTATTAGAAGACTGGCGAGAGGCGCTTGATA
The DNA here is from genome assembly GCA_944474755.1 of Limnoperna fortunei. Taxonomy (NCBI): domain Eukaryota; kingdom Metazoa; phylum Mollusca; class Bivalvia; order Mytilida; family Modiolidae; genus Limnoperna; species Limnoperna fortunei. The sequence goes on along the minus strand of OX104111.1, from coordinate 17,832,698 downwards.
AAAATCAGTATACAGCGGCAGTACTTATGGACCTGTCAAAGGCTTTTGACTGCCTCCCCCCTAACATCTTGCTAGATAAATTATCTGCATATGGGGTATCTTCAGGTTCAGTTGCTCTTTAGAAATCTTATTTAACAAACCGCAAGCAACAAATAATAGTCAATAATATTCTGAGTGGCTGGGCTGACATCCAAAAAGGTGTTCCACAAGGCTCCATACTTGGCCCTTTGTTATTCAATGTATTTATAAATGACATTTTTCTGTTTGTTAAAAATGGTAGCCTCTATAATTATGCTGATTATAATATCTTGTCTTTTTGCAGTCCTGATTACGGTTTGCTTAATTCAACTGTGGAATCTGAGTCTAAAATACTTATTGACTGGTTTCGATTTAACAAGATGCAAGCAAATCCAGATAAATTTCATGTTTTGGCAGTCGGCAAAAAGACATATGATAAAAATCTTTTCTTGCATATCCAAGATTTGGATCTTACTTGTGAAAATACTGTGAAATTATTGGGAATTGAAATTGATTATCAGCTAAATTTTGTTGCCCATATCAGTTTAATCTGCAGGAAAACCTCACATCAACTAAATGTTTTAAAACGTTTGGGTTCTGTTTTGGACAGACTTAGTAAGCTTACTATCTTTCACACTTTTATTCTAAGTAACTTTAATGTTTGCCCTTTGGCGTGGCACTTTTGTACAAAAAATATTTAAAAAAAACTGGACAAAGTGCAGGAAAGAGCAATTCGTTTTGTTTATGATGATTACCATATTACTTATGATACCCTTTTTCAAAAAGCTAAGGTGCCTTCCCGGCAAATAAGACGGATACAGACTATGGCTTTTGAAACTTTCGAAATTGTAAACATGATTGCTCCTGTGTGCCATCAAAATTTAGTAAATGAAAAAAAAACTAAATATTATTTTAGAAATGCAAACGTTCTTGAAGTGCCTTATGTTAAAACAACCACGTATGGGAAAAAATCTTTTAGATTTGCTGCCTCCACTTTATGGAACAGCCTTTCAAAAAATTTAAGAACTGAAAATAGTTTCTCGCATTTTTAAAGACAAATTAAAGTCCTGGAATAGTGTTGATTGTCGGTGTTCTGCTTGCAGACAAAATTGATAATACCTTTAAACCAGATTGGAGTTCACTGATGCCTAATGAATGTAATAGATTTTTAATTATTTTAAATTTTAGTTCATTATAATCTTTTTTTCTGGCAGATTTTTATTGTCTCGTAAATTATTAAACTAAACAGGAGACCACTAAGTCTGAGCAAACTAGAAGAGACCACTAAGACGGAGAGACCACTAAGGATGAGGTAACTGTGTAGGAGATAACTATAAAGGAGACCACTACGACCGAGTTACACTCATCCGCCATAAGTATTCGTAAAAAAACAAAATGGCCGTACAATTACAAACAGGTAGGTACGTCTTCGACTCTTTGGTATGAGTTAACTAGACAGCAATACACACTGTGTAATTGTATACAAATAAATTAACACGTGGTCGTCACGTGATTAATACTTTTGACGTCGTTATCGTCTGCTATTTCCGCTAGTTGTTAATGTAAACACCATGGCAGTTGAACGGCAAACCAATTAATGGCGTCTAAGGTCAAGACATTGGTCACGTGACTTTTGTCAACAAATCGGCGATTTTTTGTAAACATGCACACTTCGTGGTTTTTGCTTCGTTTCTTCTTGTTTCAAATCGTACACAAATAAAACTTAATGTTTTGAAATCTTGAATAAATAAGCTTAATTTTCACCTGTATTTCTTGGTGAAAACTATTACCGAAATATTTTTAAATGACGATTGAAGTTGATAATTTTTTTCTGGAACCTTGCGAGAGTCGAGGAAAAATAAAAAAATAATAATATAAATCGGAATGGTAACCAATACAGGGGTATAAAATCTGATGAACTATATAATTTGTGTTCCAATTTTATCAACTGTTGATCGTTAAAGCCCCGGACACGAAATTGTGTCAGCTTATTCGTGACGAAAACTGTGATAAATGGGAGATAACTCTTTACGAACATTATGAACATAATTTAACTTTGTTTATGAAGTCTTTAAACCAATTAGGGATTAAATATAAATTTGGAAATTTATATTTTGGATCATTTTAGTTATTATTCTACATTTTTAAATATTTGTAACAAGAAAAAATGTTATGGGATGTTAGAATATTTCAAGTTGCTTTTGTAGTCACTGAAGAATACTTTCTACACAACAGAGTGTATATGTTTTATGTGTATAACTTACAGATATATTAACAAAGGTATCATCAAAGGGTCCCAGAATGATTTACATGTATACATACTAATAAAAGCAATAGAACCATTAAAAACAAAGACACACTTAAAGAATACCATTACAATAAAATACATAATAAACTAAAATGGCTTCATATAATAATTATACTAATCAAAATAATAAAAACAATAATAATGTGAATTAAAAATTATCAAATGTTTTAAAATATTTTTAGGTAGAAAGAATGTAACTAGTTGATTAATATGTTCCTGCTTTCTGCAAATTAAATAAAATTGTCTTTCATTCCCTATAAAATAGTACAGTTCGAGACAGAAAAAATGCAAAGAGGTGTCTGAAAAACAATAAATTAAGCTATTTCAAACAAAAAATCCAACTCATCAAGATTCAACAATTTTCTAATTATTAATTATGTTAAAATTATCTTTAAACTGTATAACTGTTACCTATAAACCTTTTCTAATTAATTATTATTAATATTGAAATTATCTTTAAACTTCTATATACATAGAAAAAAATCTGAATTATATAAATGTAAATATATTGATTGATTGGATGTCAACGTAAATAGTAAACATGCATGGGCTAATTTTAATTAGACTGATTGGATGTCTGCTTTATGTCCAGCGAGCAGTAATTCAGCTTTATTCAGGACGGGAACAAGTTAACAAACAATAAATCAACGGAAAATGGGGGTGGGATGGGTCACAGGAAATACAATTTTGACTGGCACTGGAAAAGGATGGAGTTTTGGGTAGGGGTGGCAAATTTAGCTTTTTTGTAGTGGCTGCAATGAGCAAATGTAAATATATACAAATGATAAAAAAGTTAAATTCTTAATGCAATAATAAATAAATAAATGAAGCATATTTTTAGCAAATCTTTTCTAAGTGAAATTGTATTGTGAAAAAAAATCAAATAAACCTTAAGCTGGCTCATGTTAAATTATAATCCAAGTAAAATATTTCACTGGCATATGAAGCAAAAGGAAAAAAATAAAAGCAAAATAATTAAGTTTGTTTGAATGGTGTTTAATGCTACTTTCAGCAATTTTTTAGCTATATTGTGGCATCTAGTTTTTTGGGGGTAGGAAGCCAGAGTACCCGGAGAAAAAACAAACCTTCAGTAGGAAAACTAGCAATCCTTGTCAGTTAAGATTGGTGTCGAGTACACCTGCCAACAGTGAAACTCGAACTCACAACCTCAGTGTTGATAGACCATATGATCAATAGTAGATGAACTACCTTAACTACTCGGCCAATGAGGTCCCCAAAATAATTAAGGAATAAAAGAAGTAACATATTCGACATGTACAAACAAGTGAGTCAATTTCAAAATGTATCGTGCATTATGTTCTATGGCCACAGTCCAGTTTCAGGAAAAGTCAAATTTCCTAATTATATATTTATTTGCAGATACACAAAACCCATTTATTTGTTTTGTATAAAATGTAAATTGTACTGTATGATTAATTTACATGAATGTATATCATGTTTGTATAATCTGTCTACATGAAACTTTAATGAGGGCCTCAGGGAAGATTATAGACTATCTTTGATACTCTCTATAAATAAAGTATTATTATGATTGTTATTAAGGGCAAAGTTACAATACATAGCAGCACTTTGATTTAAACATAGAGACACATACATAAATTGCAAGTAAACTAGACCAAGGAAGAATAACAATAATAATAAGAATGTCATCAAGATAGTTTGTTTTGCACTATGGAGAGCTCATCTGTATTATTATTTTTATCTTACCCTTTTTTTGTTTTTACTAAAATATATTAAGAAAAAATGAATGCATGCTGCGTGTATATTACTATATATGAATATGATTTCAGTATATCAACATAGGTCCACCTTGTCTCTGATCCACATCAGTAAGAAAAAATGACAAAAATGTATTTGCTCACTGATATGGAAAAGGGACCTAGGGCCTAGGCATAAGGACTTGAAAAAATGTTATTTAGATTACACTATTTCAGTAGAGCTCCACCTTGTCTCTTATTAAGAAGAATGAGCTTTATTGGTCATTCTACGCGAGAATAGGTAGGCAAAATGCAACTAGAGTTTTTGATGGAATTCTAAATTTAAGGTATAAAATATTAATGTATTATTATTCATGTAACTATAAGAATATTGGAATCGATGATAATTAGATTTCAATCAACAGAGGTCCGCTATGTCCCTGGTCCTTATTTGTGAGTTTAAGACATATCACAAATATGGAAAAGGGACCCAAGGCAGATACAAAAGGACCAGTTAATTAATAAATTAATTAATGACAAAGATGGAATTTAGAGAAAAATAGAGAACAAAAAGAAAATATTACACACACACATATGTATATATATGTAGGACACGAGTGTGGTAGATGTCCAAGAAAGTGCAATAATTCCTCTTAATTAATATGGGATTTCACTGGTTAATATAATATTAATATAAATTGGCAAAGCACACTTAAAATCAAGGGAATTTCATTTGGCCCATCAACCTATGTATGTTTAGTGAACTTTATGTAATTGGTTAAAAAAAATACCTGTAAATCTATTTAAAATAATAAGTTGGTTCTTTTTTTTCTGGGGGTTTTTTTTTTTTTGGTTTGGGTTGGGTGGGGGGGGGGGGGTTAAGTGTGCTACTTGTCACTAAACCGCAACTGCACTAGACAAGTTACAATTATTGTTTTACAAATATTCCCTTATTGATAATAAATATAATATAGTTTAATTTAAAAGTATCTGTTTATGTATATACATCTTACTGAACGTGTGTGTCTCACATAAAGGAGACCGGGTCTGAGTTGGTCGTTCAGTCCAAATTTTAACAGAATTTTATGGGAAATTATGTACATCTGTACGTAGGTTGTTTGTCAAATTTTGTTTTTACTTCAGTTGTTTTGTAAAACTGGAAATTATTAGGCGTAAATATAGTTTCACTCATGAAAAATGGATTACACAGCATCCTTTGGGTGGTCCTCTTCAAAAACATAAACAAACTTGTAACAAGGATGGTAACCTAAAGCCACTTATATAACGACAAATACCATTGGATAACCTACCTAAATTCATTAATGATGCACAGGATCGGGCCCGGACACAAAATTGTGTCAGCTTTTGTCGGAACCTAAAAATGTAAACATTCGACTTCCGCCATGTGTACATCGAAGACAAACCCGTTTTCAATCTTAAATTTGAGCACATTATGCACACTGCCCGCGTATCAGAAATATTTAGTCATGTAAAGAAATAACTCTTAATGTGTTTTCTATACCGTCTAGTGGAAGTTTCATTTAAATAAATACTTTATTTTCCGTAAGAATGCAACATAGTTTTTAAACCACGATCACACAAAATTATAGGTGGCGCTTTTTATGGGCGTAACCGATCTACATACGGGTACCGTTTGTGTCGATACAATGACCTTTAACTGTCAAATCCAGGCGTTTGCCGTTCAACAGTGGGTCGATAAGGGAAAGAGCTGTCAAACGAGCAGAAAAGTGCACTCGCTGCTTTATCTGATGCAGGTTACAAGATAATTGATTTTGTGAGGTTGACCGGGATTAAACAAAGTACCGTGTATATTTTTTTGAAAAGGTATGAACAGCGGGGAAATATTGAAAACATTCCGAGAAAAGGCAGACCTATACTAAATGTCAACCCTACTTGGGAAAATAAGTTTGCTTGCATTTTTTCATTATTCTATATTTTACCTTTTTATTACGAAAATTCAGTAGAAAAAATGTAGATACGATAACCTGTCCATGTTTTATAATATGCCTCTGGTATAAAGTTGTTACAAATCGTCCTTGACTTTTGCTACGGGCAGTTTACATAATAAGTCAGCCATTTTTGTTTCTAAAGGGACATTACGATGTTTACAAATGTTCGTCTGCTTTCGTGACGTTCAATGGTATTCGGACAAACCGCGAGACTTTTCCCGCCTTAACTGCAGACGACATCACCCGAAGGATTTCGAGTAGACAACAAGCAATTGTTCCTAAAGTATACTTCCGTTCCAATTAAGGTCAAATTTTAGAATGGAAAATCGCCATTTCAAAATTTAAAAAACTGCCATATTTCAAAACGCTGAATATCTCGAGGAAATAATTATTGATTTCAAAAAGTAGTATTCTTGATCTACAAAAGGAGCATAAGCTGGACCATACGCGGTAAGCCGTTTTCATTTTTCACGCAAAAATCCCTCTCCACAATACGTCAACACTTAGTATAAATCTTTCACTAAACGTGACTCTAGACAACTTTCTTACTGTGTACGTAAAAATCGTCTTCAATCTTTAAGTGAGACATCGTACTTTCTCCAAGAGAACTACTGAAAGGAAGTTACACATTGCAGGCTACCACAAGCGTTCTGTCAAAAAACGGATCCGTATTAGAGAGGTCAACAGGAGAAACCGTGTTGCATGGTGCAGGGGACATCTTCAAAAGACTGTGACGAACACGTATATAAAACACGTACTTCATACTACCGAAAATTAAACAGGTACCGAAGTGTCCAGTACCGAGTACCGAAGTGACCAGTACCGAGTATCGAAGTGACTAATTATGTCAGTACCGAAGTGACCGTGTACCGAAGTGACCTGATACCGTGACGAACTACTGGAAGAAAGTCATCTTAATTCAGTGATTAATGTAAAGTAGTTATTGGTCAGGATTTACGGGTGAGTGTGTGGCGAAAAGTCGGAGAAGAATGGTTACGAGATTGCATATGTCCACCATCGAAACCCAAGTTAAGTTTAATGATCTGGGGTTGTATTTCATATAATGGAGTGGGGACACTAGATGTTGTTAAAGGAAACGTAAATGCAAAAAATATATAGAAATTATTGATAGCAACATTTGACCCGTTATTGTTCGACATTTTCTAAACAACGATTACATATTTCAGGACGATAATGCACCCGTACATCGTGCCGTTCTGTTCAGAAATTTCGTAGGGACAATGATTTAAACAGCATGAATTGGCCAGCACAAAGTCCCGATATTAATATAATAGAGAATACTTAGTGGCGTCTGAAGAAAGAACTGCAGAAACATACAAAAACATTCTCAATGTAAAAGACTTGGAGCGAGAAATTCGAGACATCTGGATAAATTTGCCATCTACTTGCATTCAGTCTTTGTACAACAGCATTCCAAGGAGAATTTTACGTGTGATTAGTAATAAAGGGAACATTACAAAGTATTGAAGTAAGTTTTTTGGACTATTATTATTACATTATGCCTTTCTGTTGCTTTATTGTATTCACGCGTTGAACGGCAGACATTTTGTTTTTACGAATACTTATGGCGGATGACTGTAACTATAGAGACCACTAAGGCTGAGCTAACTATAGAGGAGATCACTAAGGCGAAGTAACTATAGAGGAGACCACTAAGGCGGCGGTAACTGTAGAGGAGACCACTGAGGCGGAGGTAACTGTAGAGGAGACCACTGTGACGGAGCTAACTAAACAGGAGACCACTAAGTCTAAGCAAACTATAGAGGAGACCACTAAGGCGGAGGTAACTGTAGAGGAGATCGCTAAGGCGGAGGTAATTATAGAGGAGACCATTAAGGATGAGATAACGATATAGGAGACCACTAAGAATGAGCTAAATATAGAGACCACTAAGACTGTATAACTATAGAGGAGACTACTAAGGAGGAGGTAACTATGGTGGACACCACTAAGGCTGAGCTAACTAAAGGAGACCACTACGGCTAAGCTTACTACAACAGACTACTAAGGCTAAGCTAACTACAGGAGACCACAAAGGCAGAAAGATACAGGTTCAGAAGGAATGTGTAACGTTAGCTAAACTCTAATTACATATAATGCAAGAGAAAAATCATTATACCAAAAATATTGTTTGTTTGGTGTTTAACGCCACTTTCAGCAATTTTTCAGTGTGATGTGATAGTGTTGCTCCGCTTCTTATGTGTATATTGTTTCATGCATTTCAGCACCTTAAATAGCGTCCAAAATGTCAAATACGAAGTGCAATCACTTCAGAACAAACACTAACAGCATAAAAGTCAACTGGCAGGTACTTCTTCAACTTTACATTCAAAAACTCTTATAAATGTAGATCGGAATAAAGAAGTGCATTCACTTGCTTTATAAATTATCAATGTTACAAGTAATCTTCAACAATGTACAAAAAAATAGTAGAAGTCAATCCATATCTGCATATTTTAAGAAACTATAAACAGGTTAATATGGAAAAGGATATGGAAGAATCGCTAAATCTAGCTGTGGGACTGGTTTCCGGTTTATCACTGTTTTCGCATGGGAGTTCATTTGATCAAACGGAATCCACATAGCGTGCTGGGCAGGTTCACCTTTAAATTGTACTTTGTACTTCTTTTGACCGTCTCTGGTTCTCTGGGCCAAAATACGTTTGATTTTATAATAAGTGTCAGATGTTGTTGCACCATTATCTGAAGATGACGCATTGTCAAATGATAAACCTTACAAATGGACTGGTCGTTTTCTGACTCGGGTCGAACAACGTAGTGGAGCTGTAGCTGAAGACGGACGGTCTGTATCCGACGACTCACTAACGATATTATCGACTGTCTGGCTGTCAGTTGCAGTATCTTTATCAAGAGGCTCCATCTGTCCGGTTCTACCAATTTTAGTGCGAACTTCAGGAACAAAGTAATCTGTAGGTTGCGGAGCTCTGATGTTAGTAATTTTCAGTCTGTCTAGATAAACATCGTTTTTTAACACTTTTCCTGTTGCCGGCATTCGTAACTTAACTACAGGGATTTACACTAACAGTCGCCTAAGGCGACTAAATAATTGCATGGGCGAGTAAAGTTTGCTTTTCGATCGTCCAGCCGGCGATCTTTGATTATTTGGTTGATATCCGTTTCCACGAATTTTACCCTGTCATTCTGAACAGTAGCGGTATGTCTCCTTTCAATTTTATTTCCATATTGGTAAGAAATCTGAAATATTTTTGTTTTTGCGTCATGTTTATCCTGTTTACGCACCACACAGTGTTAGCTGGTCCCGTTTGGTTTTTACCATGTTTACTTTGTACAGAAAGCTTAGTAAAAATGATACCGGAAACCAGTTCAAAGCAAAAAAATACGAAAATTTCCGGGGCGGATATGAACTTGGTGCCGGAGATTGCAAATACGATGGGGCTTGTGATGAGTATTGCATGAATGATTTAAAACATAATACAAATTAATACTTTGGCAGAAACTTTCAGAAAAGTAAATTTAGATCTTTAAATACTTTTAATAGTGCATTTTTTGTTACATAATATTATTTGTTTCACAGTTCTATCCTATCATTTCAAATACGTATTTATTTATTTATTTATTTCAAGTTTTAATTTATGGAAGTGTATTCATTATAAAAATATATACAATGTGTGGGCGCCTAACTTTATCACTGGGCGCCAAATTTTTTTAAGTTAGGAGACCAGGTGGCAACCATGATAAAAAAAGTTAGTGAATATCCCTGAACTAAGTGGTCTGACACAATCGAATGAACAATATACGGACCATTGTATTTCGGCTGTAGTTTGCGCCCTTGTCCCGTTGGGTCTGCAAGCATGCACACATAGTCACCGACGTCTAACTTTAACGGGTTGATTTTCTCATTCCACCGTTCTGTCATTAACTGTCCTGCTTTCAAAGGGTTGACTTTAACCTCTTCGCGAATAGAATTGATCCTCTTGCTTTGCTCCTTAATAAACTCGTGAAAATCTCAAGGAATGTCCGAAAAATTTGTATAACAAGCTTTGGAAAACGGAAATTTTGGTCTAGTTCCGAAAATGATTTCAAATGGTGAATATTTTGTCGATGCTTGGACTGACGAATTCATTGCAAAGGTAACTGCCGGTAACGCAGCATCCCATTGTTACCTTTTTGAGTGAACGGGGTTAACCTTTCCGCTAAAGTACTGTGGGTTCTCTCGCAAAGACCTAAGCAGTGATGAATAGTGCTTGGTGTAAAATTCTGACGTATTGCCAATAAGTTGCAAACTTCCTTTGTGCAAGCTGAAATAAATTCACTGCCTTTGTCTGATATGAGCGTGTCACATACACCGAATAGGCAAAACATTTCAAACAAAACTAATGCCACTGTCATGGAATCACAATTCGGGAGAGGTACGTTGTATGCAAACTTACTAAACATATCCGTTGCCGTAAATATGTAAGCATGTCCTCGTTGTGACATCGGGAGTGGTCCGAAAAGATCGATTTGCCATACCTGAAATGGCTCGAAAGGTGTTTTGTAAGAAATTATGCCAGATTTTGTATGAGCTTTAGTTATTTTTCTGGTCTGACAGGCGTGACATGACTGAACATAAGTCGTGACAATTGACGGCCATTTCTCAAAATAGAAATGCTCGGTAATCAAATCGATAGTTGCTTGAATTCCACCATTTCATCCCATCGGCAAATCGTGGAATCCTCCAAAACTGGTCGAACAAAAATATTCGGCAAAACTAACTGGTATTTCGAACGATGGTTTGTATTTCTTTTGTTCTTAGCATTGCGAACATGGTATAGAAATCGTTCGACATTATATAGTCCGCACATTTAAATATTAAGCCACGTGCCTCTCTTTGCAATTTTGGCACAGTTCCATGTTCTAAATAATCAATTACATGTGTATCGGTTGTAATTTCTGATCTTTTCTCTGTAATAATTTGACGCTTGATGGGAAAAAATCCGACTTTTTGAAAGTTCAATTGGCTCTTTGACCATGCTTTCTTCAGTTGCGGTATCTTCTTCAGATGTTTTGTTTTTCGAGACTGCATTAACAGATAGTTCACAAAATTTGATCTTCAATTTCGTCTTCAATCTCCAACGATTAAGAGACAACATAATTGCTATAAATTCCGTTTTTCTAATTGTGTCTTTGGAACAGCCACTTCAATAAGTTTCCAAAGCGAGGCTTCCTTAAAATGTGTACATGAATTAACAGAAATTTTATTTACACAATTGGTAGAAATACTATTATTTCTGACCTCAGAATTGATTCCATTACTGATCACTCTGTTGTCACATGTATTACGGTTATCACTGTTGTCAGAAATGTTATCATTTCTACCGATATTAAAATTTACTGATGCGCTATTTCCCGCTGTAGGGACACGTGTACGCGATGCCAGTGTAGGTCGACGAACACAAGCTACAGAAATACTATTATTTCTAGCTTTTTCAACAACAACCTCTTCTGAATCAGCCGTGTACACTTCTAAATTGGTTATGATGTTGACATAATTAACTTTGATTATATCGGTATTTCGAGGCGCTTCAGCAAATTAAATTTTACTACTGTGTTCCGTCATATACGGAAAGAACGGATCCGCTTCTTCGGGGCTAGATATGCCATCGGACGCGTCTGATCTCATGCATTGCGACAACGCATCGGACACCTGCATTTGTGCAGCTGGTTTGTATTCTATCTCGAAATTATACTGCTGAAGAATGGCTAGCCAGCGATCGTAAATGGCATCTTTAAGTTGTTTCTCAATGAGTGGTCGGAGCGCTTGATGATCGCACTCTACAATAAACCGATTTCCACGCAAGTTGCTGGAACAATCTGTTATACTTGTTACGACACCGAGAAGCTCAAGTTTTGTCGGGCCATACGACTTTTGCCAGTGATTCAACGATTTTGAACCGAAACGTATAATCTGAATGTTGTCTTCTGTACCATTTTTATCGGGATGCCGTTGGTAAAGCATATAACCGATTCCTTTCGCTGATGTATCTACCGACAAATAAAATGGAAGGTCGAACCGCGGAAATGCTAAAACATCGGAATGTAGCAAACGAGTTTTTAGTTCTAAGAACGCTGTTTCTTGTTCATATGTCCACTGGAAAACGTGGAAAACAGCTCCTTTTCGTAATAATTTTGTGAGCGGTTGCGTTACTGCACTGTATTGAGGTATAAATTTTCGAAACCAATTGAAAAGCCCTAGAACTCGGCGTAATTGTTTGGCTTTCTTAGGCGATAGATACTCTTGTAGTGCACGTACGCGATCAGGCGGTGACTTTATTCCTTCACTTGAAATATGATGTCCGAGAAAATTCAATTATTTTTCATGAATGAGCACTTTTTCGGATTCAATTTTAAACCAGCTTGTCGATAGCGATCAAATATTTCACCTAAATCTGTTACATGTTCCTCGAATGTTTCCGATCAAATAAGGACGTCGTCCAGATAGCATAAACAAGAACGAAGAGTTAAACCACATAAGACTTTGTCCATCAGTAACTGGAATGAGTTCGGCGAAGAACTACTAGTAAGTCCCATGGTCAAACGCTGAAATTTAAAGTACTGTAACATGTGTTGAACGACGTATATTTCGAACTATCTGGGTGAATTTTCATTTGAAAGAATCCGGACGAAAGATCAACGGACAAAATAAAGTTTGGTTTACGTTCAGTAAACGACTCAATTCCTGCAAATCTGGTATTGCATAGCTAAACGTTTCACATTGCGAGTTTAAATACCGAAAATCGCAACAAAATCGATACTGTGAAAGACTAGATTCTTTGTCACATGCCGAACCGGACTTCCTTTTTGAACGCTTTGTCACTAAAACTACCGGACTAGTAATCGGTAAATCCTCGTTCGGATCTACAGAACATATAATTCTCTGCGCTAAAAGTTCATCAAGATGATGTCGCAATACCTCGTGCTTGTCGGGTGGTAAACGGTACGGACGCTGATGTTTCGGTCTATAATCTTGTTTCAAAATGATCTTATGCTGAACAAGATTGGTAAACCCAAGATCAGGATAATCTCGTGAAACAAAAATGTCTTTATTGTTAAAACTTCTGAAAATCACTTTTCTGGCGTTCATTTAACGCTGAGTCTGACAATAAATCCGTTTTATATTAATTTTCAGAATGTTTGTCACTTTTCTCATTAGTAATAATTTTTAACATTTTGAACTCTGTGACCTGAAGTAGAATTTAACAGTTTCAATTGATTGATCTGTTGACAGACGGCTTAATTGGGCTAGCGGTTTTCCTATGTGTATTATGACATTGTCATGGTATGGATTGAGTACTTTTATCGGCACACGTCTTTCTTTTGTAACAGTGACGACGGCTTTGGAAATTAAAACGCCATTCTTCGCTAAATGTTTTTCAGAGGTACAAATTCCTTGATCGCCATAAACACCGGCCTGAACTTTACCCTGAGCGTGGCGGAACCGTCAAACGTTTTGTACAAAATACGGTCATGTCCTTTTTTTAGACGTAGCCTTCATTTCGGCAAAATCTAAATTGATTTTATTCCATCTCAAATAATCCATGCCAAGAATAATCGGATGAGAATCTGTTTTGAAAACGTAACACGAGATCACCTTTCGCAAACCGGAAATAGTCATTTTAAGATCCGCGGTGCCCAAAACTTCTATTTTCGAACCATTTGCTAATACGCATTTGTCTTATAATTTAACATCAATGTAACTTTTAATTGAAAACGGCAAAGACTTATAAAGTTCTTCAGAAATAATACTAATGTCACTACCACAATCTAATAACACAGAAACTTTTAATTTCTTAAACAGACAGTAACATAGAAAAATGAATTAGTTTTATTAACCGAAGTCGCATCGTCATCAGTTTCTGAAATACACATAGAATCCTAAGTACTGGAACTTGTACTTGTACTACCGAACTTACAATGTTTACGTGATGGCGACCGGCTTCGTAGTCGTGTGGTACAGTTTACTGACCTCCCAGGGGATCGTGTACTGTGGCCCCTAGGGTTTGCACGTTTCCCCGAGTGCACGTTCTAGCTGTGTGCCCCGGCGTAGAGCAAATCTGACACACTTGCTCACTTGTGTTACCTTTTGGCTGGGGCAAAGTCTTACAACGTAACGCGTCATGTCCCTTTTGTGAACATAGCTGACATAAGGTTTGGGGATCTGGAATACCCTGTGAGTTCCAATTGCAATTTCTTTTAGCATCACCCGATGAATTACATTTAAAACAAGCACCACTTTTACGAGGCTGTTCCGATTTAAATGAATACTTAGGCTGCGGACCTTGTAACATTGTCAGTTTTGAGACTAACTCAGTTAGATGACTAATTTGCTGTTTAATTTCAGACAGCTCATTAGGTTGAACTCTTAAATTTTGAATCATTTTGATGGATCATGATGCATATAATTATACGCCTCGCCCGTTTATGCTATAGTTAGGGCCTCAGAAATGTCATTTGGCTTACTTGCTCTTACATAAAATGCAAGTTTGTCTTGCAACCCTTTAATAAATTGGGTCATTACCTCGTGTTCTGGCTTACCCAATAATTGTCCCTTTTCATATACATTGCGTTGGGGTTAAGGACTAAACTGTGAAAATTCTCACTTTCAACTAGAACGGAGGGATGTTGCCAATCGAGACGGACATATTTTCTGTAAAATTCATTACTGATATTGTCCCATGTGGAGTTTTCATCAACCCCTAATGCTAAGTTAAAGTTGGACCTTTTACAGTAAGTGAAAAAAAAACCAGCTAATTTGCGAGAGTCATCGTCATCATCGTCAAAATCATTAGGTTTAGAATAAGATTCAAATTCTTTTAAAAATTGTTCTCCATTTTGAACAGCTAAAGTGAAATTTATCCATCATGAAAGTTCCGAAAAGTGTAATAATCAACAATATGACTTGCAGACAAACGGGAAGTGAGAAAGGCGCATCCCTTCTGCGAACAAAACGACACATATAATGTTAACATTTAATAACAATTTTTTATAAATGCGTAATTTTAATTTACCACTTATTTCTGTAATTTGCTGATATTCAGTAATAGCAATCGTCATTTAAGTACCACACGATGAGATGAAGTTGAGCCATGTGACCTCTGGCGCCATTTTGAAGTTGTAATAAATCTCAAAAATGTTTCAGTAAAAAATGTCAAAATACTTTCCTTTTACGGAGTTTCTTATGGAATATGCTCCGACCTTTATGGTTCTCCACCATGTGATGTGATACTGTTGCTCCGCTTCTTATTTGTATATAAGCGAGTTCGCAGTTCGGACCACTTCCGGTTTAAAGAAGAAAATTAGTGAGGCATTGTGGGATTGTAAGGAAGATAAACAATCCGTGCATCATATAGGAGAAAACAATTATAAAACGATTTTGCCGAAATTGAATTTAAAACGGATCGTGGTGGTTTATATAAGCACCAGGAATAGCCAAGAGATTAATAGAAACACCACAAGTAAAAAGTTTGTACCGATTTTGTCTCTTTTACAACACTCGATCTGCGTCCCGAACGTTATTGTTTATCTGCCTTGACCTTTTAACCTTAGCGGGTTATTCCCCTTTTTAAAAATATACACATGCGCATTAAGAAACTGCGAACTCGCTTATTGAAGAACAATGATTGCTTTTAACTATATTAAATCACGTCCGTTCTTTACAAAATCCAAAAAGCAAGAGACAATTACGTCACACATTACGTAAAACATAATTCAAAATGGTAGGGAAAGGTACGGTTCCCGGAAAATAATTATAGTAAATGAAAATAGTATTTAAAGGGAAGTAACTCTTAAAATTGTGATAGAACAAATAGTGAAATTAACATGAACAACTAGACCATGCCATACTACCATATAACATCAGATATATCTTGGCCTCCAGTTTTTATTGAGAGAGCAAGCCGGAGTACCCGGAGAAAACTCCCGACCTACAATAGAAAAACTGGCAATACTTATCAATTAAGATTGGAGTCGAATACTATAGCAATAATAAGGCTCTAAGGTATACTGACATACTTGTTATATACCGATATAATATACCCCAGAAATCTTACCTCTCCATTTTCTACAGCTGAAACTAAAGTCATCGTGAAATGTTCCACGTAATACCAGCTGTTGTGATCATTTGATGCACAGATGTCAGTGTATTTATCCTGCGCATCATATCCAAAGGATACAAACTTTTGTTCCGAATCAAACAGTATGGCGGATGGTATTTTCAGTGAAGATTGTCCAACTCCTGGAAACCACCTTGGTGTATAGATATCACAAGGATTATTTTTGAATTGATAGTCTGCAGAAAAAGCATATCCACATCCATCCGGCCTACCTATTTCGATGGCAACCACATACTCTGGATGCCAAATAGGACATTGCGCCATTTTAGACTTTATTACATTTCATACAAAACTATAGTACTTCCTTGTTTAAACTACCTCAAAAGCAATAAACCTATTCTAAACTATACTAAACAATAAGACTATGTACATTAATTATTGACGTATTAAGTTTTAATAATCTATTGTTAAGGTTTTGTATAAACAAACACGGTATTTAAAATATATCTTTCATTCATCTCATATACGTGTAAAGTAACTACATAAATTATCATTAAAGTAACCATATGATACAGCCATTCAAATAAATACTAATGTGCTTATAAATTTATATGGGGAAAACGCTATTGTTAGGAAGGAACATTTTGATATATTTGAAAGTATTTGAATGGGTTATTCATGATAATTAGTAGGTTATTATTGTTCACGATCTCCGTTGCTACAATCATGTAGTTACTTTTTATGGACGGAGTTCTAAAGACGTCCTATTACACGAAATGGACAAAAACACTCTTGGAATTTCTACATATTTTCAGCTATTAAACTGCTATCTTTGTTTAATATATATTTTTCCTTTCTCCGCCGTTCAGTCGACATTTCTACAATGTCTTATTAAATAATTTGAACACTGTTTCGTAACAATTGAATTGTTGACACAATTTAAATTGGAGTCTAGAATTGTAGAATCGTATCGGTAAAAAAAACTTGATCCCAGCTAATGTAATAAATCCGGAAAAACTTGAGACAGATGAACATTTTAAACAAATTGATTAAGAAATTATGCACTTCCCTTCCGGAATTCCTATCGATTTAGCATATGAGGCAAAGGTTTAACTAAAAAACAACGTCCATACCAGCGGAGGGTTAAATTAAAAAAAAAACCAACGGCCATCCCAAGGGAGGGTTAAACGACAGAAAAAACAACGGCCACAACAGGGGAGGGTTAAACTAAACAAAACAACAACGTCCATACCATGGGATATGGAAGGGGATATCCGCCAAAAATATGTTCGTTTGTTCTTTGTTAATTGGTAGACTTGCAGTTCCTTACATGTTCAGTTATTTATTTTTCAATTGTAAATTCTTCAATCGTTTATTTGAGAAATGCAATTTCCAGCTTGGTAGCATGTATTGACCACACGTTTTTATTTGTTTCATGTCGTTTCGTTCATCATTGGTTCAGTAGTTATTAAATTCGTTCTTTGTATATTTCTCAAATATTTCACTTTCATAGCTAGTTTACTTTTATATTTTTGTATCTATTTTACTAATTTTTCAAAATCGCCACGCTTACAAAGTACGCATTAAAATTGAACAAATTAAAACTGTACACATTAACATTCTACAAATAAAGAATGAACATGTTACTCATGAGTGATTTTTTACCGGAAGAGAATGAAATTGCGGGTTGGTCTCAAAACATGCTGAAGAAAACTAGGACGGGACATTTTCTATATATAAATGGTCATAAGTTTTGAAGTAATAAAGATTATTAAAGTTATTAAAGTAAAATCATTAAAGTAAAAATTATAAGCTGCAAAATGACATATAGCTTTTAAATCAATAATGAATTTAAAGGCAAACATTCTTAACAGGACGAGATTTAGTTACATGAAAACTTGACCGAAATTGATAGGGTAACCATGTTTGATGATAAATATTTTACATAAAAACTATTGTCTGTCAAGAAATGTTTATATATTATTGAAGCTCAGATCATACAGATTCTTTAAATATAAACAGTTGATAATTTTTTGTAATTTTAAAGATTGAGTATACGTATCCTTAAAAAATGTCTGTCAAATAATGTTTACTTTTTGTTAAACATAAGACCATAAGGTATGGAATAACATACAAATTTGTAATATTTGATGTAAGTAAGGAAATATTTACAGGACGGTTACATGTATTCATTCCGTGTTGGGGTAAAAATTTATAAGTGTAATTAAATAAGTTATGTTTAATGACGAGTATATGTGTTCATAATAGTTTTGAAAAAAGTCATGTTTTATTGTTTATGAAGAATATAAAATGTTAGTGTAAAATGTATATAGACAAGACAAGACACAAGTTTTATATAAAGTCGGTACAATAACAAATAAAGTTTGCACATATAGATTGACAAAGAAGTTATAGACATGATATACTTTATTTAATAATAAAACAAGAACCAACAACACAACCATCCTCCCAAGTCAAGGTTATGACTCATAACCCCTGACTTGGGAAAATGCAACACAACAAGCACAGTTTATTAATTTTCAAGAGTATCTACAATGCTTATATAACAAATAACGTTATGGTTTATTATGAGCTAGGAAGAATCCCTCTAATTTTGCACAGAAAATGCAGAATGTTTAAATATTGGTTCAAACTTGTAAACACACAAAATTGTATCTTGAAAGGTTGTTATATATGCTATATCAAGATCTTTCTCGTTGCCCTGGCAACAAGTGCAACTGGCTACACTTTATAAAGAATTAACTTTATGACATAGGTCTTGGTGACATATGGATAAACCATTTGTTGATCTGTCACCAGAAAAACTTTTGTGATTCATCACTTGCTATGATCAAGCAAAGGTTATCAGACATCTCCAAACAAGAGGCTGACAGTTTATTACATAGTAGTGTCAAGTGTTCTAACTACCAATACATTGTAGATAACTTATGTTTACAATATTATCTAGTTAAAGGTATACCTAATGTGTACGAAACTTGTATTACCAAAATACGTTTATGTAGTCACAATCTCTTTGTAGAATCCGGTAGATGTTTTGGTATTCCTAGACACACGAGAATTTGTAGTTTATGTAAAATTGAACTCGAAGACGAATTGCATTTTGTTCTCAAATGTAAAGTTTTTTCATGGTTTTAGAGTTAATTTAATTAAACCCTACTATTGGAGAAAACCATCAATGTACAAGTTTATACAATTAATGAGTTCAAATAATGTAAAAGACTTGTGTAATTTAGGAAAATATATATAGAGAGCCAGTAAACTAAGAGATGACTTGTTGTAATTTTAAACTGAAAACCATCTTCTGTTATACTATTTAGTTGTATTTGTATACTTATAGTTATTTGACTTTAGAATAAAGATATATACTAACTATCGAGGACGGGGAATCACAGAATGTTGTTGCCAGAACGTACAATGTTCACAATAGCAATATTTCACGCCTTTGGAGACGCTACCAGCAGCTTGGTACTACGACAGATCGACTACGTTCAGGGCGTCCGCGTGTTGCAACTCGGGCGCAGGATCGTTACATTAGATTATTCCATCTACGGAACAGGACTATTACTGCAACAGAAACAGCTGTAAACGTCCCGAGGTTGTACGCAAGATAGTAGGCAATCGGTTACGCTCTCATCGATTGCGGGCAAAAAGACCTTACGTCGGAACAACACTGAGACGCCAACACCGCCGAGCAACGGTTAAATGGTGTACTACCGTTCATGTATGGAATTTACAGAACTGGAGAAGAGTGTGGTTCAGCGATGAGTCACGTTGTCAACTTGAAAAGCGAGATGGTCGCATATGAGTGTACAGGCGCCGAAATGAACATTTTGCGCATAACTGTGTTGTAGAAAGAGACAATTTTGTCGGAGGCAGTGTTTTGATGTGGGCCGCTATCTCTTACTCCAGGAACACAGCGCTGATACATATCCAAGGCAATCTAAACGCTGTTAAGTTTTAGAGACAAAATTATACGGTCACATTCTTTAAAGAGAAATTTTTCAGCACGACAATGCCCGACCATATACAGCACGTGTAACCGTAGATTTGTTAGAGCAACAGAATGTCAATGTGTGTGCGTAGGCTATCACTGTCTCCTGATCTTAACCCAACTGAACATCTGTGGGATGAACTCGATCGCGCGTGCGCCAAGTCAACCACCGCCGCAAAATTTGCAACAATTAGAGCAGTCACTTTAATATGAGTGGCAAAGCTAGGATACCGCGTGTTCGTACTCAACGTTTAATTGAATCCATGCCAAGAAGTAAGGGCTGCGTTACAAGCAAATGGTTGACACAACAGATACTGACATGTTTTGCATGATTTATTGACAATATGAGACAAAATGTTATATTCGGTGGTAAAATTACTCATGAACAAGAAGTGTGCCAATTTTTACATTTCTGTATCAATTATTTATATGATAAATTGTTAAAATAATATATGAAGTAAAATTCCCATTTTTTGTATGTTGCGTTTCTTTTATGAGTGAGTATATTATCTTTCAAATCAGTTTTTCAATGCTTCATTTTATGAATTTATTTGATACTAGATTATAATGCTAATAAATGCGATAAGATATTTTTGGCAATTTAAATTTCTAAAATAAACAGTAAGTTTTTTTAGCCTCTATGTCTTGTTCTATTGTTCTAATAATTTCTCATAAATTAGGTTCACTCCCAAAGTTTATTTGATTGGTTTTATTAGGTGTTAGGATAAATACACATGTATGAAATAATCCGAATTTATAAAATAAAATTTTTGTTGTTTAATACTAAAGCCTATGGTCTACAAATATGGCTCTTTGACATCGAACGAATACCCATCCTGTCAAAATTTTTTTCATTTGACGTACACTAAATTTCGAACTTAATGTTTCGTGATCTCAAATTTAGCAGAAAGAACACATTTGTTGACAGACATTATATTTTTTACTTCAACAATTTTACTTTAATAATCTTTATTACTTCAAAAGTTATGACCATTTATATAGAAATTTTCCCTTCCTGGTTTTACTCATCATGTTTTGAGACCAACCCGCACATTTCATTCTCTTTCGGTAAAAAATCACTCATGAGTATAATTTGTCTAATGTTGATGCGTACATTCTTAATTTGTACAATGTTAATGCGTACTTTGTAAGCTTGGCGATTTTGAAAAATAAGTAAAATAGCTACAAAAAGATAAAGTAAACTAGCTATGAAAGTGAAATGTTTGAGAAATATACAAAGAACGAATTACTAACTACTGAAACAATATAATATCCATGAACGAAACGACATGAAACAAATAAAAACGTGTGGTAAATACAGGCTACCAAGCTGGAAATTGCATTTCTCAAATAAACAATTGAAGAATTTACAATTGACAAAGAAATAACTGAACATGTAAGGAACTGCAAATCTAACAATTAATAAAGAACAAACGAACATATTTTTGGCGGATGTCCACTTCCATAAGGGGAGGGCTAAACTAAAAAAGCAATGTAATTCTAGAGAGCAACGTAAAAAAAAATACCAGGAAAGGGTTAAACTAAAAAAAATCTACGTCCATACAAGGGAGGGTTAAACTAGAAAAAACAACAACTTCCGCCCCAAGGGAGGGTTAAACTAAAAATAACTACGTCTATACCAGGAAAGTGTTAAACAAAAAAAAACAACGTCCATACCAGGAGAGGGCTAAACTAAAAAAAGCTACGTCTATGCTAGGTAGGGTTAAACTAAAAGCAAAACAACGTCCATACCAGGGGAAGGCTAAACTAAAAAAAGCTAGGTCGATACTAGGGAGGATTAAACTTAAAGCAACATTAATAACGCGGGACGGTCAAACTGAAAAAAACATCGTACATACTAGGGAGGGTTATTCTAAAAACAACGTCTATACCAGGGAAGGATTAAACCTAAAAAACACAACGTCTATACCAGGAGAGGGTTAAACTTTAACTACTTTATTGCTTGTTTGTTTGAATAAGGTTTCATACAATCGTGATGGAATGCGACCGAACAATAGAAAACACAGGATTCACTATAAATGTTGGCTTCCAAATATCCTATATAAACTATGTAAGCCGCAGATAAAAGTTGGGAGCAAATGTCGTTTTAATGGAACACATGGAATTACTCGAAAATGTGGTATCATTTTTAGTTTTATTTAGGTTTAACGATATCTCCTCTATTTTTAAAGTAAATCTTGCAGCCCTGTTCTTGCAATTGTGTTGAACATGTACACAAAATAAGATACCCACAAAGGGATATGTAATATCGACTTTAAATGAGCAAATGAATAATGCCGTCATAGTTATAGTTTGGGAAAAGGGAACAAAACAGAGTGTTTACACACCAGCTTTAATTTGAGATGATTATATTTGTCATGCGCCTTTTACTATCATTAAAAAGTACTGATTTACTGAATGTTTTCATAATGTTCAGCGAGCAATATGTCAGCTTTTTTCAGGACGAGAGCAATTTTTCAAACAATAAATCAACAGGCAAAAAAGAATGAACTGACAGGAACAACATTTTTACTGTCATTGGAAAAGTTACTGTGTACTAGTATTATGTAGGGTCGGAGAAGTATAGGCTTTTGTAGCGGCTATAATGAAGCTACCTATTTGAAGTCGACAAAAGGGATGATTGTGGTCAGATCAATTGAAAATCCACCAATCGCCCACGTTGTTGTCTGTTTTGGTGCCGCGGAAGAATCCTTCCCTTTCCTACGAGGTTAAAATACAGAAAAAAGCAAAATGTTCGTGTAACTAGTAAGATATCTGTTGTTTGTCAGGATTAGATTCCTTTGATTTGTAATATTATATGATATTACTAATAACCCGAAAATTTAGCTAGTTTTCTACGCGGCTGACACACTAAGGAAAATGTTCAATTGATTAAACAAAAGATCACACTAGCTTACATGGAAAAAACTTGTTTATTTAGCAATGATGTAGTCTCTTAAAGCTGGCTGTTAAATTGTTTTTCTGTCGGCAGATGTTTTACGCAAGTAACATACGATCCTTAGGCCAGGTTCTGCATATCATTTCTTAGGTGTTTTGCGGCGAGTACAAATAATGCTGGTGTTTTCTGCCCATGTATGAATTTTATCTTGCAATGCTGAAATGCATTTTAAACCAATCAAAAACATTAAAATGTGCACTTCTCATTCACCATTTGTAATTCTGATTTTATTTATTTTTATTAAAAGTTTGCAACAGTTATTTACGGCACAATTCTACACTGGTAATTGTTTGTTGTGACTGTAAAAAGCTATCTGGACTGCCAGTATATCTAACTGTTTCTAAGGCTCGTACAAATAAACTGTATATTTCCAGAAATTGCAGAATGAAATTATTTGACAATCAAATTAAACCATTTTCGATTTCAAACTCTATACGACTTCTGTAAGATATACGAATTGTGTTGCTCGCATCGTTTAAAAAGCCTGTTCACCATGTTCATAGTAACCGCACATTCTATAATGGCTTTACATGGTCTTAATTCGGTTGCTACACAAACTAAATTTTCCTCATTTGTGCAGCAATATTCTAGCTTTTCGTGCATACGGTATAGATTTCTCAATTAATCGGATTAGCAAGCGCTTGTAGTGGGTATACTGATTTTTGCAAACGTAACCAATTTTCTCGGGATAGACTTATAAACCAAGGTTACAAGAAACAACGAATCGTCAGCGCCTACACCATAGATACTATTTTAATGTAGATAAATATTCTATCTCGTGTGAAAATATAATTGAAGGTAGTTTTATAAATTTTTGAATTCAGTACATAGTGATATATTGTGATGTGATATTCATTGGATATTTGTGGTTGTCGGTTTGCAATTCCAATTTCTTGGATTTTTGGATTGTCTTTTTTTTTACAGTTTCTTTTTAGTTCGGTATTTTGTTATTACATTCATCAATATATCACTTATCACTGCTTCAAGTTTTTATTCAGGGAAAAGACCTTCGTATATTCACATCTGGCTGTATTTATGTCAATTAACGATGGAGCACAAGGTTCTTAAAATTAGCCTTTCGAACGTAGAAAGGTTTACATTTTGACACAATTATTATTTTAGTTGCAATATAGCTGAACGAACAATAGCAAGGAAACCAACGAAGAGCCAAAAGTCAACGGACAATTACAAAAGACAAACATATACAACGCAAAACCAAAACAATAAGCCATAAACACAACAACAGAAAGTGAGTAACCGAACCCAATAGAAACCATAGGTGTACTCAGGTGCTCCCGACGAATAAGCAGTGTCTGCCACTAATAGATACCCGTCAAGTTACTCAAAGCCAAATCCGGGAATTGGAAAGACTACCTGTATATGGCTCAACGAAAATGTCTGATCGTATATGAGAGACTGATTTCCCATAACGATCAATCAATTCATGGTGACGACCATAGAACTTCTGGAGGGATAAAATCAATCTAGGTACAACAAACCCTTGTTGAGTGGCTTACATGTAGTAGTCAACAGCAATGAAAGTTCGACCACACAACATATCTGCTGTATATGCCGATGGCGTTGTCAAGGTATTCAAACATCTAAGAGTTGTCTTTCGCTTAACATGCTTAACGTCGACTAAACCCGACAGTATAATAAATAGAAAAATATTATTTGTGCGCAATACTTTCACGTTAATACTTGACTGCATTGTAAGTTGTGTTATTGTTCAGATTTGGACAAATGGCTGTATATGAATATAAAAAAGTTGCCTTATCTATGGACGACAACAAGAAGAATGGGGTGGGGGTATAATGGATTCCTTCTGCTTAATGTAAAAAAATCTTATTGGGAATGCGGACATAGGACCTCACATCTTCTTAAGACAGAATTAATTTAAGCATAATATATACAAATTATCCTGAATCGACTTAACTACCTAACGCAATTCTACTGCAACTCACGTGAAACAATGAATAATTACATGGTGACAAAATTTTCTCACTAATGAGACAGCGTGGTACCTATTTTTAGCCGGTTGAGATAAACTTATGTCAACCCGTGGGTGAGATAAGAATTTCACGCTTCTTTTCCCGTAAAAATGTATTGTAACGTCAACTGTCAGTTCAGCAATAAAAATTATTAAAAATTTGCTTTAGTTGTGTTAGTTTACTATGCCTTTTTAAATACATGTATTAAACATGAAAACAACATATCTGAGCTTCCATGACCCAATTTATGCCACAATATGACAGCGGTAAACATCAAAACTAACACGGTGACGCAACATCTGTACACTGGAGACTACGTTCAGGGTAGATAACTCTATTTGTTGCCATCTTTCAATAGAACAGAACCTGATTTTTTTAACGAATTAGCGAGAAATAGAATCAAACACCGGTGGTTGGACAAGACGGGAAAATCTCAGACACCCGCGTGAAAGATTTCTTTTGGTCTCCAACTCGACAGAGTCTCGTTGGAGACCAGAAATCTTTTCACTTGGGTGTCTGAGATTTTCACGCCTTGCCCTCCCACCTGTGTTAGATCCTATACATCTTTATATGATATGGGAAAAGACATTATTATATAGATAGAGATGAAATATCGAATTGTCCGAGTGACAGAAATCACGGTAAATCACATGTGAAAATTATCGTTTATTTTCACTCTTGGGGTTTTTCCCGCCAAATATTGCAGTTGGTTTTGTACTATACAGATATTATTCCGCCGTTCATTAAATTTAGGATTGAGCATTACAATTTTACGAAAATAATTTTGATCTATATAATAAATAGGATAATCACTTGGGCATTGTGAATATCCAAAATATGATCATTCGTGCTGCATAAAGCATCAGATTAAACTCGTGCGCCTTGTTCCGCGCACTCGTTTAATCAGATGCGTTATGCGGCACTCGAGATCATATTTCGGATATTCACTCCGCCCAATTAATTATCCTATAAGTAACACACTAAACATATGTGACAAGAGTAGTCGAACGTTATACAAAAACAAAAATGGCAAAGTGAAAAATGGACGAGTGTCAAACTATGAATGATAAACCAATCGTCAGTGAATAATAAATAAATCTCGTAATAACGAGATGACTCTAATGTTATAACGAGAAGACTTCAACTATCTTGAAATTACCAGATAACTAGTGAAAGTTCGACAATTGCAAATAGATATCATGAAACGAATCTCGACTTGAACACAATCATTGTCATTATAGAGAGGAACATATTAAACATTTGAGATAATCTTTCTGAAATGGTCTAATGGCAACTGGATGATGGGGCATCTACAGGTCAGTGACTGTTTTGAGACTGCCACTCGCTATTTACATTACCGATGGCTAGCGTGTACATACTATTCATTGTTTTTGATTCACAATTTCTTTGAATTCTTGATTAGTAGCGTGTGACATTTCTTCCTGTTCATGTTGGTGTCTATCAAATATTTTTCGCCATTCAAGGTAGTAAGTTTGGCCACTGGGTTGAGATAGACAGCGGCACTGAAAACTAATATACATACCGATGTAATAGCGTTTGTTGTTTGTCCTTTTAACGATTCCGTAATCGTACACATATTGTATGACGCTTTTGATTGATTTTATTTGTTTGCATCAGCTTTAAAACAACAGCAAACTTTAAGTGTTTGTGTAAATAACACAGTTCGTAAACAATACATCAGTCATAGACTTGTGTGCAGGAAATTTTGATTGCCATTATAAAAGTAAAACATTGGGTATGCTAAGCACGTCACCCATTATTGTGCCCCAGTCATTCTGTCCTAACCGTTTCTTCTAGAAACGAATGGTTATTTGATGCAATTATGTGCAATTAATTTTTTCAAAATTTATCATGGTTT
Source organism: Limnoperna fortunei (assembly GCA_944474755.1). NCBI lineage: Eukaryota > Metazoa > Mollusca > Bivalvia > Mytilida > Modiolidae > Limnoperna > Limnoperna fortunei. The sequence continues at coordinate 17,805,750 of OX104111.1, read as the reverse complement.
TGTGAAATGAATTGAGTCTTTATAATAATAGTGTAGATTGTTGTCTCGATAGATATTGTTTAGAGTTGTTTCTGTTCCTGATTTAAAACGGTAGACAATGAAGATTCTTGGGATGCGTGAGTATAACATACGTTGTAACAACTGAGTGTACAACTAACGTAAATCGACATTAGGTCGTCACAGTCTTAAAGTCGTCGGATTTCTTTATCGCAAGATCCTCGTTTATTGCTTCGTCAGACAAAGTTAGGAGACGGTCCATGTTAAAGCAGAAACATTTTTCCCTAAAAGTAATTCCTAGCACTATTTGTGAAATAATCTTATTATAAGTTTTAGTGTTTGTTGAAAAGACCAGGAAAACTATGTCTTTTTTCTCTCCTGGCGATGATATGTTTGATAAGACCATGCACTTGCGATATGTACTTAGGAACTAACCGAGCTAAGGGAATTAATCCATTGATATGTACCATGTGTCATAATTGTAATATGTAATGACCAAACGATTATTTCCACTCTATCGTGTGTATTTATTGATGTAAAGGGCATTGAAAGTGATTGACGACTTAAGGGCACTATCGACCTCCTACCGTTCTGGCAGTTATTAACATAAGAATAAATTCTGCATTACTTCATCATGTTGATTTGATATGGAATATAAGTCACAACATGTATAAAGCGAACATTACACCCATATTGATCAATTTGCCCTTCCTAGCCACATTCATGTAGATTGTTGAAAAGTTTAACGTATCTATTCTATAGCAATCTTGTATAATGTGTATATCCCATGACAGGCATTGGTGGCCGAGTGGTTAAAGGAGTTAGTCACAACTAACGACTTTGCCTTTCAACACCGTGGTTGTGGTTTCGAGTCTCACTGCAGGCAGGGTGTACTGGGGTATGATAAAATAAGTTGACGACATTACATCCGACTAGATGACGACTTTCAGACAGTGGTGTCCTGGAGCCGTCAGAACAACCCTTCTGTCTATTTTCGTTTATTTAATCATATAAGATAAACATCTAGAATTCCGAATGATGTGTCATTTGGAGGACAAATGTTTTTTCGTGTTTTGCAATACAAACGTGTATGCCTAAATGTCGTCATCTAGTTAAAAAGATACAATTAATTCAAGAACTGACGACGTAATGTCGATTTACGTTAAATCGAAATTGAATGTTATGATGCAAGAGATTTATAAATAATAATAAAAAAAACTACAAAAGTTTTTCATTTTGTTTATAAACCCATAATAATAGGATGCCGCAAACTTTGTATTTAATAATTCGCTTTATATAAGTGCGGAAATGTGTTAGATTATTTGTGATGAATGTATTTTTGTATAAATTTCCGCGTTGTTTAACATCAAAGGTTGTATAGAAAGTTACCAGGTACAAACATATTGTCTATTTAAGATTTGTAAGTATCGCAGCAGGAAAGGCACAGCTTATTTAGGAATATTATAGTCATATAAACTTTCATTGATCTTCATAAGATTAAATGTTTTTGAAGTTTCATAAAACTATCTATCAATCCTGTTAATGAGATATCATTATAAGTTATTACAGTGTTTTTATATTTTTGACTTTCTTACTATAGACCAATAAAAGATCTGATAGAAAGACCCTTAATTCAACTCGGAACTTTACAAAATATACTTATAAATGTCCTATACTAGTCAGCAAAGACATTGTTAATGCTATAAAGGTATAATTTGGGAATACTTTTTAAATTATAAAGTAACTAGAGCAAGAAAATATTTAATGCAAACAAAATGTTACTACGATGTTTAGCGTACAACCGGTAAAACTTGAGCTATATTTAAGACAAGGGAGATGTTTAAATCTTCACATGTCGTAATGTATTAAATCTATAAGAGAAAAATAATAAAGATACCGAAATGTGATGAGATAATCAAAAATCGAAAAGGTCAAAGGCTAGAATCGTGCTAAGCAGCAAGATGGAATGAACGTTGTATAGGGCAAGACAAGAACCTGGAAAACCCATCTTCAAATTGGAGACATTGGTGTTCATGGATTATCTTATACGGAAATTAAGAACCCACTCAGGTTTCCCAGAGCAAAAACAAATTTATTTCGTTGACAACAAAGTAGGCAAAAACAAATTATTAGAAAATGTAGGAATTAGGAAAACATACCATTCTAATTTGTAGATTTACATCTCATGCACCACCAAAAATATTTCAACTGAATTGTTTTTTATTTCAGTAAAAAGGACTACAAAATAAATAGTTTTCTATTAGTAAATGACAGTACGAGATAAAGAAAAAGTGGTTTCGCAAGTTACTTAATGACCCTTCTTACTATGCAGATCTCATCAACAATACCATATAAACCAACTGAAATTAAAAAGAAGATATCAAAAGCAGTAACACAAATTAAAAACGTAAGTTATAATTTTGAGCAGCAACAAGATTGTAAAAAATAATAACCCTGATATCTACAAACCGCTTGTACTCTTAGTGCTGTAAGAAATAAAAACCATAATCTCTACAAACCACTTGTATTCTTAGTGCTGTAAGAAATAAAAACCCTAATTTCTACAAACCGCTTGTACCCCTAGTGATGCAAGAAATAAAAACCCTGATCTCTACAAACCGCTTGTACTCCTAGTGCTATAAGAAATAAAAACCCCGATCTCCACAAACCAATTGTACTCCTAGTGCTGTATAGAATAAAAACCCTAATCTCTACAAACCGCTTGTACTCCTAGTGCTGTAAGAAATAAAAACCCTGATATCTACAAACCGCTTGAAGTCTTAGTTCTGTAAGAAATAAAAACCATAATATCTACAAACCGCTTGTAGTCTTAGTGCTGTAAGAAATAATAACCCTAATCTCTACAAACCACTTGTACTCCTAGTGCTGCAAGAAATAAAAACCCTGATCTCTACAAACCGCTTGTACTTCTAGTGCTGTAAGAAATAAAAAACCTGATTTCTACAAACCGCTTGTACTTCTAGTGCTGTAAGAAATAAAAACCCTAATCTCTACAAACCAATTGTACTTCTAGTGCTGTAAGAAATAAAAAACCTGATTTCTACAAACCGCTTGTACTTCTAGTGCTGTAAGAAATAAAAACCCTAATCTCTACAAACCAATTGTATTCCTAGTGCTGTAAGAATTAAAAACCCTGATCTCTACAAACCGCTTGTACTTCTAGTGCTGTAAGAAATAAAAACCCTAATCTCTACAAACCGCTTGTACTCCTAGTGCTGTAAGAAATAAAAACCCTGACCTCTACAAACCCCTTGTACTCCTAGTGCTGTAAGAAATAAAAACCCGATCTCTACAAACCGCTTGTACTCCAAGTGCTATAAAAAATAAAAACCTAAAACCATGATCTCTACAAACCACTTGTACTCCTTGTGCTGCAAGAAATAAAAACCCTGACCTCTACAAACCACTTGTACTTCGAGTGCTGCAAGAAATAAAAACCCTGATCTCTACAAACCACTTGTACTCCTAGTGCTGCAAGAAATAAAAACCATAATCTCTAGAAACCGCTTGTACTTCTAGTGCTGTAAGAAATAAAAACCCTAATCTCTACAAACCACTTGTACTCCTAGTGCTGCAAGAAATAAAAACCCTGATCTCTACAAACCGCTTGTTCTCCTAGTGCTGTATGAAATAAAAACCCTAATCTCTAGAAACCGCTTGTACTTCTAGTGCTGTAAGAAATAAAAACCCTAATCTCTACAAACCACTTGTACTCCTAGTGCTGCATGAAATAAAAACCCTAATCTTTACAAACCACTTGTACTCCTAGTGCTGCAAGAAATAAAAACCCTAATCTCTACAAACCGCTTGTACTCCTAGTGCTGTAAGAAATAAAAACCCCGATCTCTACAAACCAATTGTACTCCTAGTGATGTAAGAAATAAAAACCCTGATCTCTACAAACCGCTTGTTCTCCTAGTGATGCAAGAAATAAAAACCATAATCTCTACAAACCGCTTGTTCTCCTAGTGCTGCAAGAAATAAAAACCCTGATCTCTACAAACCGCTTGTACTCCTAGTGCTGTAAGAAATAAAAACCATGATCTCTACAAACCACTTGTACTCCTAGTGCTGCAAGAAGTAACCAGAGGCTCTTAAGAGCCTGTATCGCTGACCTGATTTTATAGGCAATGAAGATGGCATTTCCCTGATGTTAAAGTAAATCCTGTAATTTTCAATATACTTTAAATAGGACCATCCAAACAATATTACTAGAAAAGTTTGTTTCATTGGTTAACCAGTTGTATAGAGAAGATTTTTTTTATTTGCCCATAGGGTCCTATGTTAAACTAAGTCCTGCAGCGGTGGCGGCCATTTTGAATTTCCAATTGCCATAAAAAACATAAACTTTATAAAGGACCATCCAAACAATATTGCTAGTAAGTTTTTGTTACCATTGATTAACCAGTTTCAGAGAAGAAGCCTTTAAAAACATTTTCCCATAGGTCCTATGTTAAACTAAGTCCTGCGATAGCGGCCATTATGAATTTCCAATTGCCATAAAAAACATAAACTTTATAGAGGACCATCCAAACAATATTGCTAGTAAGTTTTGTTTTGATTGGTTAAACGGTTTCAGAGAAGAAGCCCTTTTTAACTTTTTTCTCATAGGGTCGAATGTTAAACTAAGTCCTGCTGTGGCGGCCATTTTGAATTTCCGATTAGGATAAAAAACATTAACTTTATAGAGGACCATCCAAACAATATTGCTAGTAAGTTTTGTTTCCATTGGTTGACCGGTTTCAGAAAAGAAGCCTTTCAAATTTTTTTCATAGGTCCTATGTTAAATTAAGTCCTGCCGTGGCAGCCATTTTGAATTTCCAATTGCCATAAAAAACACAAACTTTATAGAGGACCATCCAAACAATATTGCTAGTAAGTTTTTGTTTTCATTGATTAACCGGTTTCAGAGAAGAAGCCTTTTAAAACTTTTTCCGATAGGGTTCTATGTTAAACTAAGTCCTGCGGTGGCGGCCATTTTGAATTTCCAATTCCCATCAAAAACACAAACTTTATAGAGGAACATCCAAACAATATTGCTAGTAAGTATCAGAAAAGAAGCACTTTTAATCTTTTTTCCCATAGGGTCCTATGTTAAACTAAGTCTTGAGGTGGCGGCCATATTGGTTTACCAATCAAAATAAAAAACACAAACTTTGTAAAGGTCCATCCAATGAACATTATGGCCAAGTTTGGGATCAATTGGCCAAGTGGTTTCAGAGAAGAAGATTAAAATGTAAAAAGTTTACAGACGCCGACGACAACGACGACGCCGACGGACGCAAAGTGATAACAATAGCTCACATGACCCTTTGGGTCAGGTGAGCTAAAAACCCTGATCTCTACAAACCGCCTGTACTCTTAGTGCTGTAAGAAATAAAAACCCTGATCTCTACAAACCGCTTGTACTCCTAGTGCTGCAAGAAATAAAAACCCTGATCCCTAGCTACAAACCAATTGTACTCCTAGTGCTGTAAGAAATAAAAACCCTGATCTCTACAAACCAATTGTCCTCCTAGTTTTGTAACAAATAAAAATCCTAATCTCTACAAACCGCTTGTAATCCTAGTGCTGTAAGAAATAAAATCCCTAATCTCTACAAACAGCTTAGTGCTGCAAGAAATATAAACCCTAATCTCTACAAACCGGTTGTAGTCTTAGTGCTGCAAGAAATAAAAACAATAATCTCTACAAACCGCTTGTAGTTTTTAGTGCTGCAAGAAATAAAAACCCTTATCTCTATACAAACCGCTTGTACTCCTAGTGCTGCAACATGGAAATAAAATAATGTAAAATGAATAAATGAAGTTAATAACAAAATACCAAACACCAATGAAACTGTAAAAAAGAGTACAATCCAACAATCCACTTCCATTAAACCGGCAAACTCCAGAACCAACAACAAACATGGGAACTACAGCAATGGTTCTGACTTGGTAAAAGTATAGCGGATTAAATCACGTTTTATGGCATGACAAACATTTCGCTTCCATTACTGTAAAGTGTGAAATGTTATGTTGATGAGAAAAGTTGGGTATCATTCACCCCTCGTCAATAATAGGCGTATTAATGATCACCGTGGCACGAGTAGTATGTACTTCAAAATTGGGAAAGCTATCTGCAATTATATTTTTACACGAGATAGAATAGTAAATGAAGGTACTAACAAAATAGCTAAAACCAACGACACTGTCAATAGCACAATCCACAGAGAAGACAACAGTTGATAGAAATGTATAGATTTTACACTAAAACAAGATCAAATAGCTACTGTAGTGCCACATATTGCCACGTGCGGGATCCGGGTGGCCAAAAGAATTGACCGCAGTCTCGCTAGCTTGTCGTAAAAGGCGACTAAATAGCGCCCAGTACCCTGACCGGCGTGTCAGGTCGGTATGCCTAAAGACCGACTGGGATGTGTACCCCAGGTGGTTAAAAGGGGTGCCCCTGGCAAGCTGGGGTTGTCAGGCCATAATACGGAAAACCTGACCGCAAACCATATAAGTGCACCGTGTTGGGAAAAATGCCACGTTCCTCGCACGTTAAAGAACGCTGCTGTAGTATTCGCTATGAGTAGGGAATTCGATCCCGCTACAGGAGGCTGAATTGCCCGACCCTATCCATCCTCCCATTTGCCAGTGGCAATCTAAAATCCGTTACCCATATTTTTCCTTTAGCCCATCCCATTTTCATTCATCATCATTTCATGTTCATTTTATCATCCATTTCATGTTCATCGCGTGAATATAGCTGAAATAAAGCTGCTCGGGCGTTAAACACCATTAATCAATCTATTAATCAATCATTTACCTGAACACAAAAAGAGGCAAAAAATAAAAGTAAGTTAAACAGTAACGTAATCTATATGGAGAAAACTAAAATTAAAGTTTTAGATAAAAAACTTTATATTTGAATAGGATTCCATTCATAGTAATATAGAAATAAATCAGTTAGAACAGAGGATTTAGTTATGAATCGTTAGAATACTTTCTGTTAGAAGCCACATCTAATGTATCCTAATTCTGTAACTCTTAATGTCACAACACAAAAAGACGAATTGACATCTGATTATATAGATATGTTATAAACTGTATTTAATAAAAGTAGGGCTATTCCAGCTATATACCTCTGCTAGTATGGACACTCACATAACTTTGACATGTTAATAAAAGTATTAATAATTGTCGTAGTTGTCTTCTGTGGAAGAGTGCTTACAGAGTTATGTTATTACAGTAATTATTGTGTTCATATAAACACAGAAATCAGTCCGAAGGAATATAAAATGCCAGTCGAGATGGTGTTAATATAAATTAAACGTTTTGCAAAAGATATAGTGTTATTGACCAGACTGAACTAACCCATTCAGAAAGAGTAACACAGTATTTTACTGTGCATTCCACTGTCTTAATAACCCTTACCTTTATCTTACAGTATGTTAAATCATTACAATGATTGGATTTCAGCTTACACTATTTCGGGCCTTTGCTGGTATCAACAGAGTTCAAAATATAAGTGATAATGTGGATGTAATACATATAAGTATACCGTGTGAACCCCTAGGAATATACAGTTCCTTATGGTTCTTCTAACTGACCGCGGTCGTAGATAATGTAAAAATAAAAGTCAAAATTAATTAAATGGAATTTCCTCAATCTGAACACCAATACGTGGTAGAACACCATTCTTTCCACGAAAAAGACCCTAAGATTTTTCAGTGTTCCTTGTGAAGCTCTATGCAAAATTCAAGTCTTGTGGCTGTCTCTTACTGTCAGTCAGTTAACTATTCAATGCTTTATCTATTAGGGAACTATTTTTCGGATTAAGAGTTTAATGTAAAAAAGTGCAAGTGATGACTACAATCGTTGAATGTTGGTTGTTTGCCAGTCAGATCTCAGACTTTTTATCATCCCACATTATTGGAATTTGAATGTAGATAAGACAGGATGGGTTCGTCCATACGGCAAATTACAAATATATTGTATGATAGTAATAAAAAATATCGAAAATGTTGCGAAATGAGGTTTGTATAGATAACCTCCTTGGTGCTGAACTTACTTATAACAACAAAAACCAAGGAATGGCAATGAGTAAAAAAATAATTGACAATCTACTCAATGTACTTACTCCAAAATATTTTAAAATTTCAAATTAATATTGAAACCTGTTGCAAAGTCAATACAGCATACACAATCAACAGGCAAGTATCTATATAAGCTATGAGCTCTCAGCAGGTATATGGTTATTAATAAACAGACAGGATCAAGATTAATTGAAAGAACTGGGCTGGACCGACTTTAAGGAGATCGTGAAGTATGTAGAGTTGAGTAGGCATAATATTGCCTTTTGTAGCGGATACAATGATCATACTGTTACAATTGATTGGTAAAGAGCGTGAGAACTCTACCACGAAAACAAACGTCTTTAAAAACACATATATTTTACGTGACGATCTAAATCACGTCACATTGGTCTACCAGTAGGTTGTTATTCTCCAATGAATTACCATGAAGTTAAAGAGGTCAATGATTGATATGCTGTTACTAACAAGGCTCTTTTCTTGTTACGTGAATTTGTCAATGAGGATATATTGAGTTGAGAAACTAAGGTCATTAAGCAATCAAAGATTTATGCAAAGGATTTTTATCAGAGAATGTTCCTTTATATCCACAATACATAAAATGTAATATACATCTACAACTCAATAACCTATATTGAACGTGACATATATTTTTTGCAAGATTACATATAAATTTATCATTTTAAAAAGTATTGGCTTTAACGACTGAATGTGCAAAGATATTAACTGTTCACAAAAAGAAAGCATCGACCTTTCGAATTTTTCAAACTGCAAATGACCAGGTGAATTTGGTCAATCGTCAATTTAATCGTTGATTTTTTTACGGTTAAGTTTATTTCTTTACATGTTCATTACATTTCACATTTGGTTCTGCAAAATGAGCACTGTGACTATAAAAGTGCAAGTCAATTTTTCGGCTAGAAATTAGGCTTACGTTTTTCACGTGAACTTTGTGGTTAATTCAGCCACTACGATAAAAGGACGAGTTTGAAGATTGATTTCATCATAATTTTAAAATACTCCCATGCCAAGGTTGGACCTTGCAACTCAAAATTTCATCAGGGGGCGTGTCAAGAATGGAGTTTCCGACAGTGATAGTGCATGAACTGAAAACGCAAACCAACGCACACATTCTTGGCTGTGACAGCATACAACAGCAACAGCCAGTGCAGTCGACATATCTGGATTGAGAAAAATCAGCTCGAAAACAGTCCGCAACTGACTTCGAGATTATGGCATTACCCAGGAGGCCTTATTTTTTAGCAGTTTTGAAACGTTACAAGGCGAGACAGAGACCGTTGGTGCAACAGATAAATGGGCTGGACATTCTGAAACTATTGTAGAATCTGGATCGGCATCGAGTCCCTATTCTGCTACAGGAACGTGATAGGAGAATCCGTGTATACCGTCACAAGGATAAAAGTTTCTCCTCTGGCTGTGTCCAGGAAGTGGTGGTAGCTTTGGTTGACGTAGCGTCATTATCAGGGCGGCGATCTCTAATGCCCTTAAAACAGAACTGGTATATGTCCCTGCAATTAAACGGCTTAAAGATACAGAGACGAAATTCTTCAGCATCAAATCATGCAAATGACTGACAGAGGGAGTTGTTCCAATAGGCAATGCCAGCGGGCGTATCAAAGGACTATCGAGCAGGACAACATTAATATGCTACTTTGGCCTTACAAATCACTGAATTTTATTGAAAACTTGTGGGATGCTGGATAAAGGTGTGTGCCAGCGTCCAACTTCGCCTCAAACTTCGATCGGCTCCGTCAAATTTTGCTGGAGAAATGGAAATAATTCCATGCAATAACATAAGAACATCGGTAGACTGTCACGAAGATGTAGAGTATTGTTGCATGGCAGCTCGTTCATACACGATTTTAACATAAATGTGACCGGAAGTATTTCTTAACTGTAATAAACTGATTTTTATTTACCAATCTGTAATCTTTGTAAAATATATAAGCACTTCAAATCTATTGAACACGTCGAGAGTCAGAAAATCAAGCCATGCAATGGGCATATTGCCCAGAATAAATAAAAGCCAGATTATCGTTTAAAATAACGAAGAATTTTTATCATGTGAAACTTATAGCATATATTCATTCCAGTCTGTATGCCTGTTATGCCATTTTTACTATATATCGATCGTGTCGTATTATATTCAAAACAATGTCATAACAAACGTAACATACACCATTGCCATGTCACATTAACATGAAATATCTGATACTCTTGAACAAGTGTACCATAGAACAGATAACCAGTTCTAACCCATGACAGTTTTGAGACAGCTCCTCTAATCTAACGCAGTTCTTGCGTATAAAAGTTTACAGCAACTCTTATCTAGACTATCTACCGTATAACTGTTTAACCTAGAGCATTTCTACCCATAACAGTATACGGCAGCTCTCGTCCAGAGCACGTCTACTCCTTGAAAATTTGACGCAGCTTTCATCTCGAGCAGAGCTATTGCAGTTTACAATAAAACTTTTAATTAAAGCATCAGTTCCCCGCCGAATTATTCTACATGTTTGTCTGTATGATAATAATTTTACGGACATTTTATATCTATGTTAAACAAAAATACATATCATCTGAACAATGCAGCAGCTATTTTATATAGAAATAAAACATACTCTGTGTAAGAACTATCTTATAAACATTCGCTAGGAATCCGAATTGTGAAGATGGCATTTGAAATTTTCATCCATGAGGTCCTTTCTGAAGCTTAGTCCTGCAATTGGGACTAGTTTGAATGACCGATTTCTAAATTTGCGCACATGTAATTCTTTTGTCATATATTAATTTATATATATACTTGAATTAAAACTAATTTTAACGTGATTCAACTAAATAAATTATTGACATAACATTTATTTATTGCATCTTACAAGAGATGGCATACTCCGGAACTGTATAGATAAAATAGCTTTTTATTCTGGTCGAAATTATATACACAAAGCAGCCTTTTATTCTGGTTTTCGAATTTTTTTAAAGGTATTCTCATCCATAGCGAATAACCGAAAGACAAAGTATCAGGATAAAATGTACCCCGGTATTATTAAATTCCATAAATAGAATACCAAAAATATTTATCAATTCATTAAAATTTGATTTCACCTAAGCATTTTTTAATGTTATATTTTATCTTGATTTTTTACTCAAATTAAATGTTTCGAGGAACTCCGTTCATTCATGGTAGATAAGTACACTTCGAAATATGTTCTCCTCATCCATCCTAAGCGACGAAAGTTAAAACAAAACATGGAGGGGTGCAGTCAATAATCAGAATTTTGATAATGGCTGCCATTTCAAAATGGCCGCCACTTGACCTCTGATTTAACCAAAAAAAAAAATTGTTTTGCGCTAGCGAGTGCATAATTATTTTTGTCTGGAAAAAAAACAGTAAAAATATTTGTTCTTTCAAATTGCTCAAATAAATTGTTTAGTCTGGAAACGACAAAAGTAGCAACTAATCTTTCAATTAATATCTCTATTATTGATTGTTGTTGAAATAATGAACAAACATCGGCATTCCGATAGGGTATTGATATTACCTTGTCTAAATTCGTATAACTATTATATATTAATGATAATGGTGATCTTATCAATCACAAGGCCAAGAATTGTCATAAATATTAATTTGTTTATGATATACTGTAGTTATACGTGTTTATTGTAATATGACGGAATACTGATGAGTCACAAACGTTCAATCCTCGTTAAACATCAATCAAATCAATCCTCGATTAAGAAATATAAGAATCGCAACCATTTTTAAACATGCTGCGGAAATGTCGAACTGCACGTTAAAAAAATCATTAAACGTGTCTAAAGTTGTTAAGTCGATTCGGGTGACAAGGAACAAATTGAATCATTTACTTGCACAATGTCGTAATATTCTAAATGCTTAAAGTGTGCATCACTAATGCTCATTTAATGCTCATATGATATGTCCCTGTGGCCTTAGTTGTGGTTAAGGTAGTATGTGAACTACAATTGATCACCAGCGAGATTTTCATATAATACTTTGGCATCCTTCCTCGATAAAAAACTGAACGTCACGATACGCTGAAAAATACTGAAAATAGCGTCAAACCTAAACAAACGAACAAATCAAATTAAGTGTCGCCAAAAATAATGTACGATTGTGTTTACTAGCAGATAAGAATTAATTGATAGAATCTGAACGGACTATGGGCCTTAAGCGGAGCCAAGATACCTTGCCGTGAAAAAAAGCTTCCACATCATTCCAACTGATCTGGCCATGAAAGTCTGTTAAATGAGGCACAACAAGCAATCGAATCACTTCAAGCTATCAAAGTAACAGTGTTTATATGTTACGAGGAAATATTGTCGCTACTGGCAAGATGTCAGGTCATAAAAAGTAGTACGAAAAATCAGAATTAGTCAAGACCACATGTAGCTGAGACTACGGAATACTATATTTGATTAAAAAGATATACCGGAAGAGAAGCCAAACCAAAAGCTATAAGTACACAAAAACAACCATTGTCTATAAAGAACGGTCTTGCAATGGCTTCTCTTTACAGAAATCGTAAAACATAATGAAATACTTAACTTAACAATGTATGTAATTCTCACTATGAACAACTAAATCGTATATATACATGAGCTATAATTTAGAAAACGTCGACTTCCGCATTAACGCTCTCCTTTAAGTTTAGGACTCTCAGTTATTCATTTAATCTATTGGTTGCAGCATAGTTAAACAATTACAATTGTAATATATATTTTGATATCTGCCAAGGACATTGTACTGGTAGGTAATCCTTTGATTTCTGCTATAGGACCATTGTAATGGTATGTAATCCTCCCTATTGTACACTTTAGTAATGACTGTATGACTATTGAACAATAAATAACTTACTTTATAAATGTAATAAAAGGAGTTAAAATTTAGAATTGGTTGGTATGTGTTTGTTTTCGGTAGCCACGCACGCTTGGCCAGTAACGTGTTTGTTTGTTTTCAGTAGCCAAACACGCTTGGCCAGTAATGTTTTTGTTTTCAGTAGCCACACACGCTTGGCCAGTAATTGTTTTGTTTGTTTTCAGTAGTCAAACACGCTTGGCCATTAATGCTTTTGTTTTCAGTAGCCTCACACGCTTGGCAAGTAATGTGTTTGTTAGCCACACACGATTGGCTAGTAATGTATATGTAGCCACACACGCTTTGCCGGTAATGTGTTTGTTAGCCAGACACCCTTCAAACCGTGGAGTAAAGCTCGAACGCAGAATCTTAGCATTGAGAGTCCAGTGATCAATAGTGACTCCATCAATTTTTTAACTATATGTAACCATTGAATAATCATAGTTTTGTATAATTGGATTACTACTTAATACGATTTACTTTTCATCAATGCCTTCTTATTATGGCTATCTGTCCATTAATCAGTTAATTTCTACTAAGGACAACAAGTAAAACCCAGTAAAATATTAAGTCAGTTCATACAAAGGTATGAACACATAGATTCAGCTGTGGGATTAAATAAGTGTGTACAACTAAATAAGGAATTATTAGTGACGTAATATATACATGTTTTCTATTAACTGACATGTGATACAACAATTAATTGTTTTGGCGATATTCAGCTCACTTAAAAAAATAAAACGTTTACATCTCAATTGGTTAGTTAATGTTTCCATTATTTTATTGGCACACATTTGCTATATTGGATTATTGTATAGTTATACAATGTATCATGTTTGTTATACATTGAACTGCCTGTCGAAATGAAATCGTCATGCAATAAGAACAGTGCGAGAACACATTAACAAACACTATAACAAATAATCGAGCTTGTGCACCAAACCGTCCCAGTAAAAAGCGGAGACATGGATACCACATAGTACGAAGTTTGATTGAAATCTACTTTCTCACGTTGCTGCCTTTAGACAAGTATTCGTATACAACATTTTAGCTACCACATGGTCACTCGTTGGAAAGACACAAAAGATAAGTCTTTCATTCAGTGGTAACAGTAGGACCATTCAGTACCACAAACAAAGAATTAGACAAGGGCTGAACCCGTTGTTCCACACTGGTACAGATTATTGTATGAATCCACTTTCATTCCAAACAAAAAAGGTTTTTGAAAAAGTTGATTAAATAAGGACATTAAGCAGAAAATGTTTTTTAAAACTGACACATACATAAACATTATAACATTTTATTTCCTTTACTCGGAGATTAGACATCAGTATGGACCTTTTATACGTGTGGCAAATGTCATTTTATTTGGTAGTTTTCAGTGGCAGATGTTATAGTATTTGGTAGTGTTTAGTGGGAGATATCATATTCTTCCGTAAATGGCCGATTTCTGGTACAGATGACCCAGTACAGATGAACTCACGCGCACACATCCGTACTTGCTGCGTCATCCAATCAAAGCGCCAGAAACAAGAACGTTGTTATGGAAGCATAACAACGTTCTTGTTTCCGGCGTTATGATTGGACGTCAGAGACAATGGAGTCTAAAACTTTTGTTTACGGAAGAAATAGGTACTTTCATACGTTTTGGGGAAAGTCCATGTGATCTTTCACTCGTGATAGAAATTATTATGTCATTTGGCTCGTTCCGCTGAGCTCCACTCGCGAAAAGACATAAAATTTCTATCACTCGTAAAAGATCAACCCATCTTTCCCCAAAACGTATGAAAGAACCTATTATTATTTGGTAGTGTTCAGTGGGAGATGTCACAGTATTTGGTAGTGTTCAGTGGGAGATGTCACAGTATTTGATAGTGCTGAGTGGGAGATGTCACAGTATTTGATAGTGTTCAGTGGGAGATGTCACAGTATTTGGTAGTGTTCAGTGGGAGATGTCACAGTATTTGGTAGTGTTCAGTGGGAGATGTCACAGTATTTGGTAGTGTTCAGTGGGAGATGTCATAGTATTTGGTAGTGTTCAGTGGGAGATGTCACAGTATTTGATAGTGTTCAGTGGGAGATGTCACAGTATTTGGTAGTGTTCAGTGGGAGATGTCACAGTATTTGGTAGTGTTCAGTGGGAGATGTCACAGTATTTGGTAGTATTCAGTGGGAGATGTCACAGTATTTGGTAGTGTTCAGTGGGAGATGTCACAGTATTTGGTAGTGTTCAGTGGGAGATGTCACAGTATTTGGTAGTGTTCAGTGGGAGATGTCACAGTGTTTGGTAGTGTTCAGTGGGAGATGTCACAGTATTTGGTAGTGTTCAGTGGGAGATGTCACAGTATTTGGTAGTGTTCAGTGGGAGATGTCACAGTATTTGGTAGTGTTCAGTGGCAGATGTCATAGTATTTGATGGTGTTCAGTGGCAGATGTCATTGTATTTGGTAGTGTTCAGACTAAAGAACAGCTTTGTACTCGAGTGACTGATACCACTGACAATATCTTGAGTTTTTAGGTTTGCAATAATTGTATTGTAATCAGATACTTAACCAAAACTTTGTTTATTATTAGTTAAGAGAACAAAATAAATGGAAAACATGATGTGTATTCTTGAGATTTAATTTCTGTGTCGAATGGAGTTCATTTTATGTAGATATCTTATCAGAAAATTAATAACATATATTTCTAGGTTTGCCGCCGATAAATAATAAATGAGTATAATGTGAAGATAAAACAAGTGATTATGTTTGTTCATCTGTTTACAAAGGATAAATTACGAATAAAACAGCAAATTCATTCCTTTAATGTTTGATACATGTCTTTGTTATTTTTTACAGAAAAATTTAAGATTTGATTTCAATCACTTAGTATTTACTTGAAACAGTGAACATTTAATGACCGACATCGTGAGCGTTTTAACAGATACTAGGCAAATATCTATGTTGTACTTTCTTCTAGCTTTTATAGGATTTCATGTTGTCTTAAATTTTAGTTTCCTGTTTATTGTTTTGTTTTCCAGATTCAGAGCTCTAGTCTAATCATCAGTTTTACGTATTATGTTTTTTTCTAGACATATCTGTGAACAAAACCCTACGACTTACTTTTGCTCGTTTGGTAAAAAAAATCTTTTAATTAACGGAGAGTTATGTTTCACCAAATAGAGTCATAAAGAATCTATGAGCTTTAAGTTCTCAAAAAGGAAATAATTTACTGTATTGAATTCGTTTTAAATTAATTGGCGTATTTTAAAGTTACTGCTTGCATTACAACAGATTTCTCGTCAACATTTTTGATATTTTAGATCAGAGAGATTGGAGAGATGTCTTATTCAAACATACCATTTCCGGTTTCGAGTGGAAAGAGGTATATTAACAAGAATAAATACAGAACAACCAGGGCATAGCGCCATAATACGGAGCCCGGATAGGGACATTCAAAGAAAAAAAATTATGTTGTGCGCACAATATATTATTTTGTGCGCACAATATATTATTTTGTGCGCACATTATATTTATTTTGTGCGCACAATATATTATTTTGTGCGCACATTATATTTATTTTGTGCGCACAATATATTATTTTGTGCGCACATTATATTTATTTTGTGCGCACATTATATTTATTTTGTGCGCACAATATATTATTTTGTGCGCACAATATATTTATTTTGTGCGCACAATATATTATTTTGTGCGCACATCATATTATATTGTGCGCACAACATATTATATTGTGCGCACATCATATTATATTGTGCGCACAACATATTATATTGTGCACACAACATATTATATTGTGCGTACAACATATTATTTTGTGCGCACAATATATTATTTTGTGCGCACAACATATTATTTTGAGCGCACATGATATTAGTTTGTGTGCATCACATATATCTGAAGCGCACAATTTAATTATTTTGAGTGCGCAACAAAATATTTAATTATATAATGCACGTAAAAGGGTTACAAATAAGTAATATAGTTCAAAGAGCGCAAAGAAAGGCACTTGATATAACCAAATGAAACCGGTATAGGTGGTACGTGATGGATAAATATATACGTTTTTACTTCGAAATGGGCCTTGATTATTCAGAAATATTGAGTGTTTGCCTAAAATCATCGATATATCATATCAATGAGACATTTTAAAAGACATTTAAAACGAATGCACCTTTATCGTCGAAAGAATTATACACAGATAGAAGAAGTTGCTTCATTTATTAGAAACGAAATTAAAACATCTGGACAGAGTCACGGATATCGTTGGATGTATATGAAATGTCTACAGGCAGGATTGGTGGTACAAAAAGAATATATAAGGATTTTGCTACAAATTCTCTATAAAAATGGTGTTCAGAACAGAAAAAGGTCAAGATTAAAAAGGCGCGTTTATTCAACTAAAGGACCCAATTTCATATGGCATTTAGATTCATACGACAAATTAAAACCTTATGGAATTTGCATTAATGGGTGCATTGATGGGTTTTTACGGCTTTTGATTTAGTTGAAGGCAGGACCAACAAGCAGTGACCCTAAAGTCATTGCTGGGTATTTCCTGGAAGCCGTTCTTGACCTGAATGCAACACCTGTTTCAATTAGGAGTGATTTAGGAACAGAGAACGGCCTTGTTGCAGAAATGCAATCGTTTTTTTGACGTCGAAACAACAACCAGAATCCTAATAGTATAAATCCATTTATCTACGGGACAAGCCAACATAACCAGAGAATAGAATCTTGGTGGGGAATTTTACGTAAAGAATCGTCCTCCTTTTGGATTTCACTCTTTAAAAGTCTCAAAGATGATGGTCTTTTTAGTGGTGACTTTCTTCACAAGAGTTTAATTCAATTTTGTTTCCTTCCTATTATTCAGGTAAGAACTTAAGGTAAACACTTGTCATTTGACGATGAAAGTGCAATTAACTTAGTACTTGAAAAGAAATATTCCCTCAATCTTTAGAATGTAATATAGTAATTTCTTTTAATAAATTAATGTTATTGTTCAACTCCCGATAAGCTTTATTTTCTTATTTTGAAACAATATATTAGTCTTACAGATGAAACTATGACTATCCAACTTCATAGGACAGTCATTAAAATCTGAGGAGACACAAGTCTTATTAAATTTAAAAGTTGTTGTCTGTACACAGGACTTTCTCCCCTCTATCAGTACTTAATTATAGTCATAGTACCATACGAAAAAAGGGACATTTTAACCTACATATACCATTTTGCAAACAAATTCATTGTCTTGGTTATGTTTTAGTCGTGTCTGTGATAATCAGTAATTAAGTGCTGTAATGTGGACAATAAATAAAATTTAAGGTACATGTACTAGTAGTAACTGCTTGTATAACATCATTGTTAAAAAGGACCGCATTCGCCTACAATTTCCGCATCAACTCTCGACAGGTACATGTAAGAATTTAAGGTTAGAGAGGAATGATTACTTTTTCATAGTTTTTACTTTGCTTACATCACTTTGACGTACAATATAGCTAGACTAGATCTCGTTTCTTTTTTTTATTCTGACAAGTTATTTATTTGACTGATTTAGACTAGGTTGACCTCTGTTTGTTTTCATTAACAGATTGCTTTATTTTTATCTTCAGAAGGAACTAATAGATGTTTCAAATATATGGAATGCTCGCAAAATTAGAAAATCTTACTCAGCTTGTTGCCCTTCTGGTCGACCTGTTATGCTTTACAAGACGCCTGAATTTTATGGAACAACAGATCAATCGCAGGATGTAGAAAATTGTGTACAGCACTGCACGATCTTAAAACTGCCATGCGATAAAGACATATATAAATTAGCAAAACTATACATGGAAGAGAGAAATATTGAAAGACCTAGTGATGCATATGAGGCAGTAACCCTGTACAGGTTCCTACCTGAACGTTTCGAGACGGATTTGTCACGTCTCTAAAGTTTTTCAAGAATAAAATTATGAACTTATTTGGTATTGAATCTTGTGCATTGTATGTTTAGACACTATAATCTTGAGCCAATACAAGACGGAGATCAGTGACCCTTGGTCATGTTGGTTGTGTCGCATACGCTTATTCCACATCTCATTGTCTTCTGTTTAAACTTTTGACTTTTTCAGTTTTAGCTTAATGTAAAAATATGAACACAGTTAAAGATTTTGTCATTGTTTTTGGTCCTCATATGATCATGTCCTTATTTGCAAGAGGGTTAACTTCTTACATTTTATAGGTAGTAGATTTTTCGTCACAACATTTATTGATAATATATACCCAAGTGGCTCTTATAATAGAAACATATACTAACAGACTTTCTTTGCTGAACCTATAACAGGGGCCTCGGTGGCCGAGTGGTCAAGGTAGTTCGTCTACTATTGATCACGTGGTCTGTCAACACTGAGATTGCGGGTTCGATACTCACTGCAGGCAGGGTGTACTCGACTCCAATCTTAATTGACAAGGATTGCCAGTTTTCCTACCGCAGGTCGGGGGTTTTCTCCGGGTACTCCGGCTTCCTCCCCCAATAAAAACTGGACGCCATGATATAGCAGACAAATTGCTGAAAGTGGCGTTAAACACCATCAAACAAACAAACAAACAAACTGAACCTATAACAACATTTGTAGATCCTAATGTGCTTTACAATATACAATTTATAAATTGTTTAAATATCTTATACAGTTTTCAACATATTGAACTCAATAAGTGCAAAATTCATTAAAAAAAACAATACAGAAAAAGGGCCATAACTCCTACATGCTGGATCTTCTTCAAATTTTCAGAGTAGGTGGATCTACAGGTGCTGTTCACTTTTGTAAAATTATGTCCCCCGTCGCCGCATTAAAAATGAAAATTTACTCAATATCAAATCAATATGGTGTTGTAATACGATCAACTACATATCATGACAAACAATTCTACACCATTGAGCCGTCTCAGAGGAGTTGCACACAAAATGTTCCTAAAATGAACAAAGTCGATAAAGTCCCATAACTCCTATTAAATTTGTTGAATATAAAAATGCACTTGCAGTATGTTCAAGTATAAATATGATGAAAAACAATCCTGCAAAATTTCAACAAAATCCGTTGAGCAGTCTCAAAGAAGATGCGCTAAAAAAGTGTGACATACGCACGAATTGACGAAGACCATAAACGTGTCAGAGGGAGACAATAAACAAGAGGCTCCCAGGAGCCTGAATCGCTCACATGGCGTCAAAGGGGCCTAGCTCCTATAAGGGGTCATCTGACAATGTCGACCCAAAAACAATTTTGTAGAGCACAATTAGCTGAACATTTAAGCAAGCAAAACCTTTTACGTATCTTCTATCGCACACAATCTATAAGGCTAAAACCACTATTTTTGGCGTTTAAAGGGTCATAACTTTTAAATCTGACAACTTCGACCTAATTGAAAATTTTGTAGAGCTTAATTAGCTGAACAATATGCAATTGCAATTACTTCAATATCTCATATAGTTTTTGAGATATAAGGCAAAATATGTGAAAATGCAGAAAAAAATCAAGAAAAAGGGCAATAACCCCCACACACGGATGGTTGGATTTTTTTCAAATTTTTAGGGTAGTGATGTGCTGATCACTTTTACCCTGCCAGAATTTTGATACCCATGACCGTTTTTGAGTTATTGGCAAAACACTGCTATTTACCCCTATATAGCTATGTGTTATTTTTAGTAACGGCGGTCATGTTGTTTATCGGATCAATCACAGGGACTTGCTCCCCCTCTATCAATATTGTGGATCAATACTAAATGAGGATCGTTTATAGCCAACATGTCATATATAATTCCTGAAAAGTTTCAGCTAAATTGGTTCAGTGATTTTTTTGAAATTGTTAACGGACGACGACTGACACATAGTGATGGCATAAGCTCACCTGGCCGAAAAGATACGATTTACCATCCGTCCACTACGTTCCCGTGAGGGTTACGGACCGTAAAGTTCACTTGGCCGAAAAATTGAAGTATTTTCACAAATATTTCACGGATTTGCACGAAATTTTAATCTACACATTACGAGATGCTACACAGCAACTGTACAAAATTTCCCAAACTATTGTTAACAGTTTTTGAGTTTTAGTGTAATCGTTCACAAGAATTGTTGACGAACGGACGGACGGACAGATAGACAGACAGACAGACGGACAAACTGAAATCTATAGGGCGTCCAACCAAATGTCTACAGACGCCGACAACGACGACGCAATCGCCATAACATACCAGTAATACCACCACATTTTTTTTGCGGTCGTAAAAAAAATAAAAAAACACATGTTTTTTGCAGGACAACCTACGGATCAAAAAACAAGGTTTCAATAAATTCTGTTTTGTAGTTTTAGAGAAGATATTTAAACAAGAGGCTCCCAGGAGCCTGATAAGCACAAAATAAATATAATGTGCGCACAAAATAATATGTTGTGCGCACAATATAATATGTTGTGCGCACAATATAATATGATGTGCGCACAATATAATATGATGTGCGCACAATATAATATGTTGTGCGCACAAAATAATATGTTGTGCGCTCAATATAATATGATGTGCGCACAATATAATATAATGTGCGCACAATATAATATCTTGTGCGCACAATATAATATGATGTGCGCACAATATAATATGTTGTGCGCACAAAATAATATATTGTGCGCACAAAATAAATATAATGTGCACACAAAATAATATATTGTGTGCACAAAATAAATATAATGTGCGCACAAAATAATATATTGTGCGCACAAAATAAATATAATGTGCGCACAAAATAATATATTGTGCGCACAACATAATTTTTTTTCTTTGACTGTCCCTATCCGGGCTCCGTACCATAAACATTTTCTTTGCTGAGAATTTTTTATTCTCAATTTCATCCAATCTTATTATTCCTTTTCACCTGTTGTCATGGTCATGAAAATTTTCATGCTGAGCAAAGCATTTTTACTCAAAAAGTTTTAATGGCGCTGGGACCACTAAAAAACTGCAATAACACTCAGCAATATACGTCATAGATCGTATGCACTTTTCAGACTGATTAAGTCTCTGTGTGTTTGGAAGTAAAAAGCAATGAAAACCGACCGAACAACAAAGAATAACGTTATGGAATCAGTCTATTTAACAAAGCTAAACAATAAGCATTTCTCGTGTGTTGGCCTGACTTTGAATGTTTGAAATAAACATTAATAATAAGACTAGTAAACAAAGCTATGTTTGTCAGCTATACTTTGTAAATGTTAAAAATAATTCCAAATTAATTAGAGGATATGACCTTTTCATGCTGTTCCTGTTTAACTGACAGACCACCAAAGCAGAATGTTTACAAAGACTCATTACTTATAAATCAATCGGCACGTTCCTCATCAGTGTTATTATCAACATCTTTCCTAACGCTGAGTCTGTTGACAATACAATGTCTATTCTTTTCGTTCAGTTTATTTTTCGTCTTATCCCGTGGTTTGGCGTCAATAATTCATTTATTTTAGATTAAAAGACGCAATGAAATCTTTAAATGATCAATACATACCTGTAGCTCTACCTTAAAAAAGTTGTGCGTGTTAAGGAGATCATTGATCAATGTAAAGGCTTCCGATACAGATGATTGACACAATCGAAGTGTAATAAATCGGATATAATATCATGTTCTTTCCTTTTCACTTCACAAGGCATCCTGTGCTTCCCTTATTTATTATATTTTTTTTTATAAAACTTCATTCATGTAACGAACATGTTCTATAAGTATTAAGACATCTGCTAAAACTTTTCTTAATATGTCGCCAAAATCCTTTTTAGCTCACCGTCACTATCGTTTGGATTTTTGATTCGTAAAGAAACATGGTCGCCATGGCTAAAAATAGAACAGGGGCGTCAAAATACAGTTTTTGGCTTATAGTTCAAAAAGTATTACAGATACAGGAAAACCGAAGAGACTTTCCTTCTTCAGCATCAAAAGCTCTACAAAACACTATATAGGGTCAAAGTCGTATGACGACTCCTTGTAGGAGTTATTGCACTTTAATTGTCGAAATTGATTTTTGCCATTTTTGATCAAAATCTTGAAAATTATTAGAACTAGAGAAAAAGTTAGCATTGTTTAATTGTTATGTTCTATGAGAGCTACAAAAATGTCTTAGGGTCAAGATTGTCTGATAAACCGTTTAAGAGTTATTCCACTTGAACTGTTTTTTTTAATCGGTTTTAATTGATTTTTAAAAATCTTCTCCTCTGAAACCACTGAAATTACTGCTTTGAAACTTTGTACACATTATCCGTCAAATGTCTTCAACCAAGTTTGCACAAACCATGTCCGCAGATTAACCAACATGGCTGACATGGCTAAAAATAGAACGGGTGGGGGGGGGGGGGGGGCGGGGGGTCAAAATACAGTTTTTGGCTTATAGTTCAAAAAGTGTTATTACAGATACAGGAAAACCGAAGAGACCTCCCTTCTTCAGCATCAAAAGCCCTACAAAACAATCTATTGGGTCAAAGTCGTATGACGACTCCTTGTAGGAGTTATTGCCCTTTAATTGTTGCAATTGATGATTTTTGCCATTTTTGCCTCAAAATCTTGACATTTATTAGAACTAGAGAAAAAGTTAGCATTGTTTAATTGTTCTGCTCTATGAGAGCTACAAAAATGTCTTAAAGGTCAAGATTGTCTGATAAACCGTTTAAGAATTATTCCACTTGAACTGTTTTTTTTAATCGGTTTTAATTGATTTTTAAAAATCTTCTCCTCTGAAACCACTGAAAGTACTGCTTTGAAACTTTGTACACATTATCCGTCAAATGTCTTCAACCAAGTTTGCACAAATCATGGCCGCAGATTAACCAACATGGCTGCAATGGCTAAAAATATAACGGGGGGGGGGGCAAAATACAGTTTTTGGCTTATAGTTCGAAAAGTATGACAGATACAGGAAAACTGAAGAGACCAGCCTTCATCAGCATCGAAAGCTCTACAAAACACTCCATTGTGTGGAAGTTGTATGATGACTTCTTGTAGGAGTTATTGCCCTTTAATTGTCGAAATTGATTATTTTTTCTATTTTTGCCACAAAATCTTGAAAATTTTTAGAACTGGAGAAAAAGTTATCATTGCTTAATTGTTCTGCTCTATGAGGGCTACTAAAATGACTTTAGGGTCAAGATTGTCTGATTAACCGTTTAGGAATTATTCTCTTAGAACATTTTTTTAATGAATTTTAATTGATTTTAAAAAATCTTCTCCTCTAACCAATAAAAGGACTGCTTTGAAACATTGCACACATCATCTTTAGGATGTCCTCTACCAAAATTTTGCAAATCATTACAGCTGACTACCTACATAGCTACGTTGGCTTAAAATAGAAAAGGGGGGGGGGGGGCCAAGGAAGTTTTTGGCTGATAGTTTAAAAAATTATAACAGGTACAGAAATACTCGAAGTGAACCTCCCTCCTAAGCATCAAAAGCTCCTCCTTATAGGAGTTATTTCCCTTAAAGGTCAAAATTAATGACTTTTGCAGAAGTGTTTGTCAATTCCTTATAGGAACGAAATTCTATATAAAAAAGGGTTGTTTGATTTCAGGTTCAGGTAAGCGATACAGGCTCCTGGGAGCCTCTAGTTTGTAGTTATTTCCAAACCTCTATAGCAATTAATTAATAATTCTAACTTAGAATCCAAGTTGTATTCCATGGTCTTTCTTGGAATTAAATGGTAACAAACGAAAAATATTGAAATTTTAGCGCACCATCAGTTGTTCTAAATGTGTATGAAATTATCAAATGTACAGGAATTTGCTGATAAGCTTCTGTACAGGAAACAGGTGTAATGTAAGGTGTACATCTGTCGCTAAGTCAGCATGTCGGCTGCACATCTGTCCCTGAGTCAGCATATTAGCTGCTCATCTGTCCTTGAGTCAGCATTTCAGCTGTACATCTGTCCGTGAGTCAGCATATTAGTTGTACATCTGTCCCCGAGTCAGCATAATAGCTGTACATCTGTCCCCGAGTCAGTTTGTTAGCTTAACATCTGTCCCTGAGTCTGCATGTTAGCTGTACATGTGTCCCCGAGTCAGCTTGTTAGATGCACATTTGTCCCCGAATCAGCTCTGTTAGCTGCACATCTGCCCCGAGTCAGTTTGTTAGCTGTACATCTGTCCCCGAGGCAACTTGTTAGCTGTACATCTGACCCCGAGTCAGCATGTTTGTTATACATCTGTCCCTGAATTAGCATGTTAGCTGTAGATCTGTCCCCGAGTCAGCGTGTAAGCTTTACATCTGTCCCCGAGTCAACTTGTTAGCTGTTCATCTGTCCCAAAGTCAGCATGTTTGCTATACATCTGTCCCTGAGTCATTATATTAGCTGTACATCTGTCACAGAGTCAGCATGTCAGCTGTACATCTGTACGTGAGTCAGTATGGCAGCTGTACATCGGTCCATAAGTCAGCATATTAGTTGTACATCTGTCCCAGAGTCAGCATATTAGCTGTACGTCTGTCCCCGAGTCAGGTTGTTAACTGAACATCTGTCCCGAGTCAGCATATTAGCTGTATATCTGTCCCTAAGTCAGCTTGTTAGCTGTACATCTGTACCTGAGTCAGTATATTAGCTGTACAACTGTCACTGAGTCAGCATGTCAGCTGCATATCTGTCCCGGAGTCAGCATATTAACTGTTCATCTGTCCCGGTGTCAGCATGTCAGCTGCACATCTGTTCGTGAGTCAACTTGTTACCTGTACATCTGTCCCTGAGTCAGCTTTTTCAGCTGTACATCTGTTCCCAAGTCAGCTTGTTAGCTGTACATCAGTCCCCGAGTCAGCTCGTTAGCTGTACATCTGTCCCTGAGTCAGCATATTAGCTGTACATCTGTCCGTGAGTTAGCTTGTTAGCTACACATCTGTCCCCGAGTCAACAGATTAGCTGTATATCTGTCCCCGAGTCAGCTTGTTAGCTGCACATCTATCGGCGAGTCAGCATATTAGCTGTATATCTGTCCCCGAGTCAGCTTGTTAGCTGTACATCTGTCACTGAGTCAGCATGTCAGCTGCACATCAAGTCCCTGAGTCAGCATGTAAGCTGTACATGTGTCCGTGAGTCAGCATATTAGCTGTACATCTGTCCCGGCGTCAGCACTCAGCTGCACATCTGTCCCGGCGTCAGCACGTCATCTGCACATCTGTTTGTGAGTCAACTTGTTACTTGTACATCTGTCCCTGAGTCAGCATTTCAGCTGTACATCTGTCCGTGAGTCAGCATGTTAGTTGTACATCTGTCCGCGCGTCAGCATATTAGCTGTATATCCGTCCCCTAGTCGGCTTGTTAGCTGCACATCTGTCCCCGAGTCAGCATATAAGCTGTATATCTGTCCCCGAGTCAGCTTGTTCGCTGTACATCTGTACCTGAGTCAGTATATTAGCTGTACATCTGTCACTGAGTCAGCATGTCAGCTGCACATCTATCCCTGAGTCAGCATGTCAGCTGTACATCTGTCCGTGAGTCAGCATATTAGCTGTACATCTGTCCCGGCGTCAGCATATTAGCTGTACATCTGTCCCCGAGTCAGCTTGTTAGCTGTACATCTGTCCGTGAGTCAGCATGTTAGCTGTACATCTTTCCCTGAGTCAGCATATTAGTTGTACATCTGTCCATGAGTCAGCATATTAGCTGTACATCTGTTCGTGAGTCAGCTTGTTAGCTGTACATCTGTCCCCGAGTCAGCATATTAGCTGTATATCTGTCCCCGGGTCAGCTTGTTAGCTGTACATCTGTCCCCGAGTCAGCATTTAAGCTGTATATCTATCCCCGAGTCAGCTTGTTAGCTGTACATCTGTACCTGAGTCAGTATATGAGCTGTACATCTGTCACTCAGTCAGCATGTCAGCTGCACATCTGTCCCTGAGTCAGCATGTCACCTGTACATCTGTCCGTGAGTCAGCATATTAGCTGTACATCTGTCCCGGCGTCAGCATGTCAGCTGCATATTTGTTCGCGAGTCAGCTTGTTTCCTGTACATCTGTCCCTGAGTCAGCATTTCAGCTGTACATCTGTCCTTAAGTCAGCATGTTAGCTGTACATCTGTTCGTGAGTCAGCATATTAGGTGTACATCTGCCCCCGAATCAGCATATTAGCTGTACATCTGTCCCTGAGTCAGCATGTTAGCTGTACATCTGTCCCTGAGTCAGTATGGCAGCTGTACATCTGTCCCCAAGTAAGCATATTAGCTGTTCATCTGTCCCAGAGTCAGCTTGTTAGCTGTATATCTGTCCCAGAGTCAGTTCTGTACCTGAATCAGCATTTTAGCTGTTCATCTGTACGTGAGTCAGCATATTTGTAGTTGTTTGTATTTCTCATTCAATATGACCATATACTGACCGTTATGAACAACTTTGTAGATGTCTGTAGCTGTCATTCAATATAAACATTTACTGACCGTTATGTACAACTTTGTAGATGTTTGGAACTGTCATTCAATTTGAATATTTACTGACCGTTATGTACAACTTTGTAGATGTTTGGAACTGTCATTCAGTATAAACATTTACTGACCGTTGTGTACAACTTTAACTTTACAGATGTTTGGAACTGTCATTCAGTATATACATTTACTACCGTTGTGTACAATTTTATAGATGTATGGAGCTCTCATTCAATGTAGATATTTAATGGCCGTTTTGCACATCTGTGTAGTCGTTAGTAGCACTTATTCAATATGAGCATTTACTGACCCTTGTGTACATGTCTGTAGCACTCATTCAATATAAACATTTACTGACCCTTATGTACAACTTTCGGCAGTTGTCTGTAGCACTCATTCAATATAAACATTTACTGACCGTTGTTGTATAATTGTAGTTTGTTACTCGAAACCGTAAAAACATCTTTCTTTTGTTTTCTCAATATCAGTCAGGACAAATATAAAACATATTATATTTTTTGTTTTATTAATATGATAGTTTTTATGTCTGAGACAATTCAATTGTAAATGGCTTCAAATGAAAAAATATAAGAAAAGGTGAAATATTTTATAAAATAGCTATAAAATTATTCTGTGGAACTATTTTGTTAAATGATTAAATTACTTCTGTAGTGGTTTTGTCAGATAGAATATTACAAGGAAACACATCAGAACACGTGTGGATGGACGCAATCATCGTCGTAATTCATAGTGCAGGAAATGAATTTCTGCATCGGTAACTTATCCAAAATGTGGTTATTGTGAAAACAGACATCATGACTACCAAGTTCAATACAATAAATAGTGATAACTTACAGCAGTTTTTAGAAAGTTTTATAAATCAAATAAAACAATGTTTATATCTGCTTTGTTAGTACCGTGATGATGTCCACAAGCGTTATGGTCATCATTTCAAACTATGCGTTTAGTTGTTGATATTTTTGTTTATTTGTTATCCCATTCTTATATTTTTTATTTTATATTTGCTTTGTAAATCGACTGTGTTTTGCAAAATTCACAGTCAATTAAACATTTTTCACAGCGATATATTTCCTTCTTTAAAGATTTTTTTAACATGAAAGATCACCAAAACAAATGATTAATAAAAGATGTTTTCGGTCAAAATCACTTGCCTTTAATATGTTTTCATCCACGTCGCTCGATTTGCTTTTATGCTTATACATGTTCTATAGTTATCAATTAGTAAAATTTTATTGATATTCAACTCAAATAAAATAATGCAAGCTATAAGTGTAGTTTGCTTACTTTACACTTAGCTTTGAATATCAAAACCTTTTTGTACAAAATGTTTAACATACAACTATGTATAACATGTCTGGTTGTAATGGCAGAAGTAACGCGATGTCTCGTCTATAGCTACAAATTGTATACTTGACTTAGATTAAAAATATTAGTTGTTTTATATCATTGTCTTTAGAATTCTGGCTAACATATGTATTCCTTTACAATATGTCTATTGACCATACAGTCTAACTAATTTTATCTTGTTCTGAATTTTAACGAATTCCTGGTACTTGATTCGAAATGAAAGCATAGGGATAATAATATGGACACGGGGGTAATTTGGTATATATAGGGTAATGCGGATGTGCGGTCCGAATGGGTCACTTTTTTACTTCTCCAAAATATATGACTGTAGCTTTTTTCATTGAAAAATATATCATAGGTTAGTTGTAAATTATCTAAATATATCCATGCCTATATGATAAGGTCCTGTTTTATAATGTCCTAAAATATATGAAAAGGGTGGATTTTCAAATCTCCGTCCGCAGACATCTACCTAAAAGTATCCTTAGTTACCCCCCCCCCCCCCCGTGAATACGGATATATCCCATGTTTCTTATAATCATTAATTCATTAATTATTGTATTTATGTCAGGTACTATCATGAACTGTAGTGTAAACAATCTAGTTAACAAATATAAAGAATGTAATACATATTATTGCCTCAGTTCTTCCACCATTCTGTCAGGTGTTTAATTCATGTGGTACAAACACTGTGTGCTGATCATCACAGCTGTTAACTAAGGAAAGACAATTGAACGTTTTCATACTTTGTCTGTGATTGTTGAGAAGTATATCAATACTCCCACCATACGGTATAAGAGATTGATTCCGACTCGTATAATTGGAGTTTAGGTTTAGCCACGCAACTGAACAGTGAATTTATAGCTACTTAACCAAGTATATATATATATTTATATTCTAAACTGGAATACGAAATAACAGTTGATTCCTTTAAAGGTAACTATATATTTTTATTTTCCTATTTAAACTTTTAACAGCTGTTTGGCTTTTGACTTTTTAATTATGAAAAGCAATATTTTGTCACGCACAGAAGTGTTTTTAAAGTACGTGTCTGAGAAAAGACGTATTTAAACGTGTAATGGTATTTCCGCGACAAGACGACACAAAACATAAAATGTTCTCTCCCCGTGGCAAGACGCCTTGAAACGTAAAATGTTCTATCTCTGTGGAAAGACGCCTTGAAACGTAAAATGTTCTCTCCCCTTTTCAAGGCGACGTAACGTAACGTGGCAAGACGCCTTGAAACGTAAATGTTTTCTCCCCATGGCAAGACGCACTGAGACGTAAAATGTTCTATCTCCGTGGCAAGACATCCTGAAGCGAAAAATGTTCTCCCGATACATTATCAAAATGTTTTTTATCTCGGAGTTGGTTTTTCATTTGTTCACATCGTTTATCATTTCTGCGTACGTATGAAACGTGTGAACGCATAATGTATATGTTCACCAGAACGCACTTCACAATATCCCATATTCCTTTGTCAAAATATGCAAAAATAATTCTTGTTAAACTAACTATAATAAAGGTCTTTGGTGTGCCATTTAACGTTATTTACGTAAGTGGAGCTATAGCAAATCCGTGTATCATTATTTATTAATTTTACATTATATATTTATTTATTGCATGAAAAAGTCATTGCTGCATCCTGTTTTTTAATGTATCAAAAGTATGTCAATAATGGTAACCTCGTGAATGTGGAAAAGTTTACTTCGTTACACTTGAACAGTGTTAGGAACTCTCACTTCTTTGGTACCACTAAACTGACATTATTTTTATCAACAAGCTGACTCCGTAAGTACTGAAAGTTTAAAATATATTTCCTGGTTAGAACCAAACACGACCGGCAACACTACAGACGACAATGATGTAACCAAACACGACCGACAACACTACAGACGACAATAATGAAAGCAACCACAACCGACAACACTACAGACGACGATTATGTAACCAAACACGATCGACAACACTACAGACAACAATTATTTAACTAAACACGACCGACAACACTACAGACGACGATTATGTAACCAAACACGATCGACAACACTGCAGACGACGGTTATGTAACCAAACACGATCGACAACACTACAGACGACGATTATGTAACCAAACACGACCTACAACACTAAAGACGACGATTATGTAACCAAACACGACCGACAACACTACAGACAACAATTATGTAACCAAACACGATCGACAACACTACAGACGACGATTATGTAACCAAACACGACCGACAACACTTCAGACGAGGATTATGTGACCAAACACGACCGACAACACTACAGACAACAATTATGTAACCAAACACGACCGACAACACTACAGACGACGATTATGTAACCAAACACGACCGACAACACTACAGACGACGATTATGTAACCAAACACGACCGACAACACTACAGACGACGATTATGTAACCAAACACGACCGACAACACTACAGACAACAATTATGTAACTAATCACGACCGACAACACTACAGACGACGATTATGTAACCAAACACGATCGACAACACTGCAGACGACGATTATGTAACCAAACACGGTCGACAACACTACAGACGACGATTATGTAACCAAACACGATCGACAACACTACAGACGACGATTATGTAACCAAACACGACCGACAATTATGAATTTTACTATTTTACTATTTATTAATTCTGTACACTTGTTTTAATTGTTGTAATTCCCATATATACGTCTACAAATTAAGCCCAACACTGTTTGAATTAGATTTTTAACACTGTCAAATTTTTGCTTTTCCTCAGCGGGATTCGTGTTGGGCTTAATTTGTAGACGTATATATAAATATTTGATATTAACCCTGTATTTCTGATGTTTCAGAAATCCGCTGGATAGATATATTATATGGTTGTCACAATACTTTGACGTTTATATATATATATTCCATATTAATCCTTTAATTCAGTTACACTACATCCAGTATTTTGTTCCAGACCGAACATTTTCCACAGAGTAATGACCATCAACTCAAAAATTCATTGACATTAAAGTTTACAAACTTATTAAATGTACATGTATGCATTATCAAATTTGATGCAGAGGATAAGGGACAACACGATCTCAGAACTAGTGAAATATTCTGACGAAACATGCATAAATCCCCGGATGTGTTAAGTTACAACACATTTGACAAAAATGTCTTTAAAATACAGTATCATGAACAAATTTGTTTAAAAAAAATCATTTAAATTTAACTACTGTATTCAACATCAAACATACTTTATGAGTCTTGTTCTGTCCATGAAGATCTCTCCCAGTTAAAGTAAAACTTATTATCAGAACACAAATTGAAGTGTGTGCTTTTATGTTCCATAAGTGGATAACAAGATATTGATCTTACAATACTTTATCATAGATGAAAGTCGTCCAAATTCATTTCTGTACAATTTTTTCTAAGAAATGAATATTGCAATCGACCTTCAAATGCTGAAAATTTCAACAGTTCTCAATAATCGACAAAAAAAATAAAATAAAATAACACTGCGCGATTTTTACACCGTTAAAGGGAAGTAAAAAGAGTAAAGTGATGTCGGGGCTTTTTTTAAAAATATTAATTGTGATTTATTGTTATGAAGATTCGATGGTCACATAACCGGAGTACGTCTGATGCATCGCTTGCAAAGATTTTATATTGTATCAAACGTAATATTAGTTACAGTTCGTGTCTAAAGTGCCACTACAATAAGAAATATAAATATAAGAATTCAATTTTCACTTATTTGCCATCTTTGCAATGAGTCTAGGTCATGTTAAAGAGCCATAATGCCAATAACCACAGTACATGGATATGTTTAGGGGCGATAATACCAATAATACCAATACATCAGATATGTCTGGGACATATAAATGGGCGATAATATCAATAACCGCAGTACATCAAAGTTGTCTGGAACATATCCATGGGCGATAATACCAATAATCGCAGTACACCAAAGTTGTCTGGAACATATCCATGGGCGATAATACCAATAATCGCAGGACATCAAAGATGTCTGAGACATTTCCATGGCGATAATGCCAATAACCGGAGTACATCAAAGGTGTCTGGGACATAACAACGGGCGATAATACTTATAACCGGAGTACACCAAAAGATGTCTGGGACAGATCCATGGCGATAACACCAATAACAGGAGCACATCAAAGGTGTCTGGGACATATCAACGGGATAATACTAATAATCGAAGTACATCAAAAGATGTCTGGGACTTATCCTTGGCGATCATGCCTATAACCGGAGTACATCAAAAGATGTCTGTGACATATCAACAGGCGATAATAGCAACAACCGGCGTACATCAAAGGTGTCTGGGACTTATCGTCGGGCGATAATGCCAATTACCGGACTACAACACTTTGACAATATGTAGTACAAATTCAAATTGGAGGGATTGTAGGAAAAATTCAATTTATTAACACCTTGTTTACATTTGCCGTTTAATGTTCTAAATTTGGTCTAGGTAAAGATTATTTAATGTAATAGTTTTAAATAATTTTTTGACATTATAACAAAACTTGTTTAGAGTAAGTACAGGCTTATGATAAACAATTGGCGAGTTTTTATCGACCGTGACTTTTCCAGTAAACGTAATGATAAGTTAAGGTTGCTATTTTTCCTTTAAAAAATAATAATTGGCAACACTGTGCAATTTTTTGTGAAATATCACGAAAATGTACAAGACAATTACTTTGTATATCCTGAAAACAAAGCATAAATGATTTTCATTGCTCAAAACGAAAGGCTATTGACGTAGTATAATTATTAGAAGCTGCATTTCAGATAACTGTTATTGCCTTGATGTCAATTTGAACTTTAACGAAAAAAGTATTGAGCATGTTTATTGATAAATTGTCTTCAAACTAATTTACATGATTTTCTCATTCAATTTATTTTGAAGATAGTTAAGGGGGCAACTTTTATTTCTTCTTTAATAGAAGCAATTTTACGAAAGTGCATTTAACAATTACACGTCTTTCAATGCGCACTTCATTTACGGTATATGTAATAAGTGCATTTGTTTTTGTCACAGAAATAATAACGAAGTTCGAGAAGAAATGTTGAGGCCATATTATATATAAACAACAAGTCTCCATCAGATAACTAATTAGGCTATAAACACTTAATTACTCATATTTTAAATCCATGTAATTTCATGATGTTTGAAATTAATGGTGGTGCAAAAAGTGTGTGTGGGGGGGGGGGGAGAGATGTAAATAATAAAAGAGACTAAACCATAGAAGGAGTTTTTGTGTGACCCCATACTGCCATGTAAGTCGTCATGAAAAAATAAATTCTTTTTAGCGTGTTAAATAATGGTGCAAGAAAAAGATGTCCAGATATATATGTAAACGTACGTGTTCATTGGATGCCATATAGACAGACACAATGGCTAAACAGATAATTACCAGTAAAAAAAATCATTTAAATCATTATGCCAAGTTTTCCAATTATACATTCACACAAATTAATTTAAGGATGGAATATTTATAGAAAACCCGATGGCCCGTAATGCATTTTGCTTTCATACTAGTAATATAAATTTGTTTATTTTATCTTATTATACAGCTATTGAGTTTTATTCAGGCATTCAATAATTGTTTGATGAAAATTCCAGAAAAGAACTTGTAACTAGGCAGTTTTAAAGATAAATTATAAAATATCCAATTATAATTAATTTATGAAAACGGAAAATACAGATGAAGATTTATATGTTCCTAGTCCTTTGGGAACTGAACCTTACATAATACAGAATTACTGATTTAAGTTCCTGATTGTGACATCGCAGCAGCTGTGTTCGTTGTTCTTCTGATTTGTAGTGCTGACGATCTCGATTCGAGTCTTGGAATTTCGTTTTGGAATTTTGATGATAAAAGCTGTAAAACATCTTAGTGTTTCGAATTTTAAATGTTTTTGGGCTTGAGCTCCTTAGATGAGAACGCTCGTCTGGCGACGTTTAAATTTTATTACCTTGGTATCTTCGATGGCGTTTAATTAAACTAAACGCGCGTCTGTCGTACAAAATTTTAAAACCCTGACAACTTACACTCTGTAACGGCAACACGCTACAACACTAGGTCTTGTAGCTTAATGGGCCACGGAAATGACCCGAGAAAACCGGACAAATTGGCTAACCTTCATTATTTGTTTGTATAAATTTATTCTTCAGTAAATCAGTGTGCTTGGGTCTATTATTTGTTTGAATGATAACGTCGATAAATGTCCAAAATGTCTTGTAGTTTATAAGAACACTGTATTTCAACAATGTACATAAGATTTTATGTTACGAATGTTTGTTGTACGCCTCTCTTGGATATTGCGTTTAATCTGTAAAATGCCGTCTAGTTTTAATTGTGAGAGAAAGCCGATGTACTTGTTGAAAACACCCGACCTTTCACAGGAATATGATTAAATGCACTTTAGTAACAACTATTAAATAGTTTTTCGTGTATTCAGCCAAGATAATTTCTACTCTCGAACAGTTCTTATTTCATGGTATTTATTAAAAAGTCATTTTTACAGAGGTTTTATGAGAATATCAAATATTAGGCCAACATATAAATAGTACGATAATTAAAACAGTGGAAGCGATATCAACACAAATCAGTACGATTCAGAAAACAGAAGTAATAGCATTGACTTTTCATTTTGCAAGCCCGCAGAGTGTCATCCCGGTGACGAATAAGGGAAGCCGTCTTAGGTAATGATAATGATTAGGGGCATGGGTCGGCGGCAATAATGCACCTACTTCTTTTCGAAAACTTCACAAGTAGCGTAGACCTCTCAAAACGAGTTACCGACTAAAGTCAGCTCAGGCATACCGTGGCATAATCTTACAGTTCCAAAGAAATTGGGGCACTTTCCCTAACCCGTGGACGCTATAAGCAACTCTGATGGTCGTGTCCTGGGAACCCTTAGTAATGTCGACATTGTATTAATTAAAATTAAAATGGGAGGACAGCCTATATATTACTCTATTTCTAATGATGTCAATGCGAACAAAGCGGATAATACAAAGTATATTGTTATAAAATTGCAGATTGTCAATTTTGACATTTTTTGTTCACACTATTGCAACTGGCTTGTTTTTCACCCAAGTGAAAAGCTGTCTGTGTCCCCAACGAGGCTCTGCCGAGTTTGAGACAACAAAAATCTTTCACGCGGGTGTCTGAGATTTTCCCGTCTTGCCCTACAACCGGTGTTTGATTCTATTTCTCACTAATTAGTTTAAAAATCCGTTTCTGTTCTGTTGGGAGATGTCAACAAATAGAATTTTCTACCTAGAACGTAATATCCAGTGTTCATTTGGTGCATCACAGTGTTTGATTTGATGTTATGGCTATTATATTGTGGCATAAATTGGATCGTCGAAGCTCAGATATGTTTATTTTTATGTTAATATTTAAACAGGCATAGGAAACCAAAACAACTAAAGCAAATACTTAATGATTTTTATTTCTGAACCGACAGTTCACGTCACAATACATATTTTACAGGAAAAAGAGCGTGAAATTATTATCAATTTTAAACGAAACGGACAACAACCAGGAAGTGAACTTTATCGTTATTGAGAAAGTGAGTACCGAAAGGCCTCAACAACAACAAACGATAAAGTCCACCACTTCCGTCCAGGGTTGTTGTCGGTTTCGTTTCAAACTGGTAGAAATGATTAAAATGTAAGAGTTTAATGACAATAGAAATATTAAGGTAGGGTTTTTCATGAAGATAACTCAATCCGGAAAAATATAATTACAAACCCGTGTAGATAGGACTAAAGTAATATTTTTTAAATATTTTTGAAAGTTCGCGGGTAAAGACTGTTTCTTCTCACACTATAACAAAATCGACCCAAAATCATTCGAAAGCGCCAGTAAATCGATTTTTACCGGTCCCTGTGTCTCACCCACGAGCTGAGACAGGGATATCTCAACCGGCAAATAATAGGTACCACGCTGTCTCATTAGAGAGAAATATTGTTTTGTCCGGTTTCTTATATTATTCTTCTTCTTCTTTCTTTTTCTCTTTTCTTATTTCTTTCCGCTCAATTTCTCGGAGATGCAATGTCCAATCAATATGAAACTTTAGGAACATGTTGACTGACTGACTTGGGGATTTTTTACGTCCTACACCGACAACTTAATGCCCTTGGTCGGACGGAAGGGACATGTTTAGGGTGACCTGAAGTTTTGCAATCCATTTTTGGAATTTTCAAAATTACTGCCGTTTTCATGGGTCATTATATAGGACATTGCATTATCTTGGCAAAATTTATAGTTGAGAGGTTTTCGACATGCTGAAGATTTAGTAGCAATGGGGGATTGTTTGGGAGACATTTTGTGTTTGCATCCCAAAACAGTTATTTCTTGTTATTTATTCTGATGCTAAGAGTGACATATCAGTCATTTAGTATGTATGGAGGCAGCACAATTCTGTATGCTTAAATTGTTCTGCATTGGACAATTGACGATGAATTTTTTGTATGCTGCTTACAGATCTGTAAGAAAACAAAACGAAGTCGGATTGCTTAGTTACATTATTTTATATTCAGTTCATGAGAATTTATTCATATTAAAGTTATACGAAAAATAACTATTCCATTTTCTTTTATCACGTAATAATTTGTTGAAAATGAGCTGATCTGAAATCCGAAAAAAATATGTGTCAAGAGAATAAAAACAATAATCACAAATAAAGCTTGTGACGATTGCGTAATCTGTCATTCATTAGGATTGATATAATTCGATTAACTATAATACAATTCGATTAAAACACAATTGGAAGACACAAGGCGCAAGATATTCTTTTTAAATTATACAATCCTTTAAAGGGAAAATGATAGGTATGTAATGCATGAATTTAGCATCATGTTAACAGTGCAGAAATACCACCCGGACTGCCCACATACAGGTGGTTTACAGATTCTAGCTTGGTTGTTAGTGAAGTCTTTAAGTATTAAGGACTTACTATAGTCGTTGAAATTTAATTATACTTTTAAAATGACGCACTAGTTTAAATTTGAATCAGCGTCCACTGATCAATATTTCAGCTGTTTTTGAAGGGAGCGAGGTAACAAACAACAAACTAGCGAGCCGCCATAGGGTTAAAGTGTTGATTGCCACAGAAAAAATATGGAGTAATGGGTAAGGTCGAACAATTTAACCTTTAGTTTCAGCTACAATGAACCTACTCTTTTTTTAAATCTACAAAAGGGGTCTTAATCGTGCATGGATCGTGGTATTCTCCAAACACGTTTCCTCATACCGTCAGGTTTTCCTGACAACACTTCAACCATAGGGCTTTCCCTACCCGCCAACTGAGGACGCGCTGGGCAGTTCTGTAGGTGGAGCACTGGGAATCTTTCCAGCATAAGTTCAAACGATATTGTGAACCATTGTCACTAAATAAAAATATAAGAGTTACTATTCACCATTAACGCAGAGATATATAGACTAGATAAATAAAATAATAAATCAATATGGAAGGACATAAACTTAAATGTCGAAGTCCAATACATTAAAAAGTGGCCCATATCACCTTGGAGTAAACGCAGGTGCTCCGGATAGGTAAGCATTTATTCTCCACGTGTGGCAAACACAGTCGTACAATGTCGATACTTAGTTATCTTTAAGACAAACACTCAAAATCAAATCTACCAATCCAGGATGGTGTCCGTAAAACTTTCGAATGAACTTCAATCTAGCTATTGTAAGTGCACTAAGAAGTTTCCTCATCAACAGTAATCTTCTGTCAATAAAATCCATATAGGGTACACAGGTCCTGATATGTTTCTTGTCATGTATCTAATTTAGTGTTGTGGTGAGCAGGCTGTGTCCAGATACATACATGTTTACCTAAGAATGTATAACAACACATTTATTATATTCATACAAAGATATTTTATTGTCTCCGCAACGAGAAGGAGGGACTTAGTAATTTGTGTTCGTGTGTCCTAACGTCAATCCGCCTGTCACACTTTTGTCGACACTACTCCTTGTAAACCGCTGAACGGATTTTGTTCAAATTTTGTATGATCGTTAGTCACTATATGTAGTTGATAATATCGCACTGACATTTCGATTTGACAAATTTTATAGGGTTTATGGGACTATCGACTTTGTAATTTTAGGTCAAAAGAACATTATGTGGAGACAACTCCTCTGAAACTGCTGAACGGATTTTCTTCAAATTTTGTAGGATTGCTAGTCACCGTATGTAGTTGATCATT
Source organism: Limnoperna fortunei (assembly GCA_944474755.1). Taxonomy (NCBI): domain Eukaryota; kingdom Metazoa; phylum Mollusca; class Bivalvia; order Mytilida; family Modiolidae; genus Limnoperna; species Limnoperna fortunei. The sequence continues at coordinate 17,766,716 of OX104111.1, read as the reverse complement.
TCGCAACGACATTTTGATTCGACAAATTCACAGTTTTTGACTTGAAATATTTTGTGAGGTTTACCTTTTGTGACATATAAGATCTTTTATTTGAATTTAACATGAAAATCAATACTTACTTTAATTTTGGGAGTTGCAATTTCGATGCGGCGGGGGACATAGCCATGTGTAACATTTCCTTGTTTCTAAAAAGTTATGTGTATTTGTCAATATATTTTTTATTGTTGTAGAGAAATGTAGCAATTGGGACAAAGATTTTGTATCTGAGCAAGAAATGATTGATTGATTGATTGATTAATGTGATTGATTGATTGATTAATGGTGTTTAACGCCCGAGCAGCAATATTTCAGCTATATTCAGGCGAAAAGCAAGAAATGAATTTATTGCTAAATAAAAAAAGTTTTTTAACCCCCCCCCCCAAACTTTGCTTATGTGTATTATTGTCACATTATTTATTTGTATATTCATATATTATTCGCCATCTATGATTTATCTGAGCAAGAAATAATTTTATATCAATTGTCTTAAATGTTTGTAACAAGTCTCTCCTCTTTTAGTAACGAAGGAATGCGCGGAAGTGACTCGAGTTAACGATTATATTTCATTAAACGTAATAGTAATGTCTGGAAATTGCCAATTGCGACCTCCGCTCTAAAATGTATTTAAATAGCTGCACCTAAAACCTCTGACTTATTTTCCCATAAGTAATAAACAATATAAATAATAACAGTGTAGGTGAAAAGCTATATCCGATGTACAGAGTAGGTAAATAAGGAAAAAGCAGAATCCGCTATACAAAGTAGATAATTAAGGGAACAGTCGAATCAGCTGTACAAAGTGGACAAATAAGGGAATAGCCGAATTCACTATACAAAGTAGATAAATAAGGGAACAGTCGAATTCACTATACAAAGTAGATAAATAAGAAAACAACTAATTCTGCTTTACAAATTAGATAAATAAGGAAACGGTTAAATCCGATGAATAAGGTGTGGTTCTCGGTGTTTTTTTTTTTGTTTTTACTCTGTTTATGGTATAATCATTTTCTGTGGTTCTCCGTTTGTTATTTTACTCACTCTATGAGATAATCATTTTCAGTGATTCTTGGTGATTGTTTTTGCTCAGTCTATAGGAAAATCAATTTTTTTCTTTTTGTGTGTATTTTTGTTTGTTTTTAATCGGTCAATGCGATAATCAGTTTCTGTGTTTTTTGTTTTTACTCTGTCTATGAGATAATCAGTCTCTGTGTTTCTCTGAGTTTTTTTGTTATTTTTACTCAATCTATTAGATAATTTGTGGTTGTCTGGGTTCTTTGTTGTGTGTGGTTCTCTTGCCAAGGCTTGGTCAGTTATCGCCAATCTTATTATGTCTTTATTATGTCCATCTGGTTCGTAAAGAGGAGTATGTATGCTAGATGAACTTTCTATACGTATACTTTCTTTGTTTCCCACCTTTGTTATATATGCACGAATTAAATTTGCTAAACGAATCATATATGTAGTATTCATGAATCCTTATACAGCTACAACACAAAGCCATAGAACAAGCATGACTATCAATAGGCAGTAATTACCATGATGATCCATTTTTTTCCTAACGACAGATAGGACGTTCATCCACCAATCCTTCGTACAGACATTAATCAAAGCGAAAACATTATTTTTAAATGTGTAACGATATTGGTCAAACTATACCGAAAGATGTTTGATTAAAATATTTATTTTTATGGTGGTTTTAACGATAAGCAAAATCAAACTTCAAAGAAAAAACGGAATGTTATACAATTTCCTGTTGTTGTTGTTTTTTTTTCATTTTGTACTGGCATGTTACGGAGATTATTGTACATTCTGACTATATTTGCTTCATAGTCACTACTGTACTTTACCTATGACTATATATGTGTTGTCAGTTTAGTCTACTAAGGAGAACTATGCCATGCCCCTTATTCGTCACAAATAATTACTTAAATTTGTTTACGTAAATGGATTCATTTAGAACGAAGACATTCACTTTAACAAATTTAAGTAATTAGTGATTCCCCAAACTAATGAAATCGGATTATAAAGTAATAATCGTTTGTTATAACTTATTCCAGCTATCCGTTATGACCTTATACAGCCAGACAGACAGACATATTGCACTATAGTGTCACAAACCAATAAATACAAATATACAATGTATACATATAAATTAAAGCACCATAAATTATATATTCGTATTCAGCCATGATTGACACTTATCTTATACATGTTATACATTTTAGACACAAATCAATATTGTTTCAAATAAAATACGTAAAATTAAATGAATTAGAAAATAAAATATTATTTAAAATAAAACTCCACCACTCTAAATTACAATATTTTCCTCTGTAAGAGTATATATAAACTCTTTCTATAAAAACGTTTGTAGTTCAGCATTTTTCATAATTAACCATTTAAATAAAAAATATCAAAGTTTTCAATAAAATTTCTGCATTTCGAAAATAATTCAACACGTTTGTCAGATATAAAATACAGGACATTAAAATTGATTTTTATCTTCAACAACATTTGCACAGCAGTTATAACACTTTAGTTATACTGAATGAGTCTTTGGCTAGGTATAACGACTGATTACAATTGATAATTGTACACAACCATGAAATTCAACAATATACGTCTATGTAGCCTATTTCTAACATTAAATATATATAATTAAATATAATATGAACTTGTTTTTAATTAACTCTTAAATAATCTATTAGTACACAATTTATTCCCATTAGGATTCTTGCTATCATCAAACAACTTATTATACCATTATATCTTGCATACACATTTTGTTTTATATCATATAATTTACATTTATTTGAGTGGTTACTTTCAATTTAATACCAAACTTGCGAGCATTTATAAACATGTGTTATCACATAACCTAGATATGTTCGTACTCCATCGATGCACTGTTTTTGTTATTCTTTTGTCGTTTGAGAATCTGACTCTGAAAAGCAAATGGAAAGTAATGGGCTTCGGTACTCATTTCAATTTCATTATTCATTTAGTATTATATATAACATAATAAAAAACCGGACTATCACGAGTCCTATGTCTTCTAGTATTTCAATGTTTACAGAGAACAATTTTCTTATTAGTACTCGAAAGTCAGTCGTGAAGTAAACACTGTAAATCTGTTCATCAGAAATAGTTTCATTACTTGTAGGTCTTACTAGTTCATCGTCTTTATTTTCTGTTTGACTCGATAATTAAAACATCTCTAATTTTGTTGACAAATTCTAGGTGTTATCTTGAGAAAAAACTGATTTAGTTAACTCTGTAATTGTCGCAGTTTTCTTTTGTTATACCATAAGCAGATTGACGTACAGATTTAATTAAACATAAGGTATTTAGATTAATGAAACTACTTTATATTAAACCCAGAATGTGAATAACTTTTAAGAACATGTGTGTTTCTAACTAGCCTGCAGATAATTCTACTATAGATTTTTAGTCATTTGCAGCAATTTAAATCTGTTCAAATTGAATTTATATACTATAGAAAGCTCTAACTAACCTATCTTTAATTGAAAACGCAGATCCTCTAGAATCGATACTACATGTACTTGTCTTGTACAAAATTATTATATAATATCAGTTGTAAAAAAGTAACAGAAGCTTCTACAAACCATGTTATTGTTTTGTGATATTAATCAAATATCTGCCCCTTGAAACTAAAACATGCAATTATTTACTCCTAAAATCAACAGTGTACGTGTAGATGTGTTATTAATGTGTGATGCTCCCATGTAGAGCAGCTGTACGTTCACAATAAATAGAGTAATGAAAACTATTCAAGTATTGTAGTCATTATTCTTGTCTTGTGTTCGGTATACAGCTGTTGACTATCAAGGTTTGATGTGACGTACACATACATTGTATAATATTCGACAACATGGAAACAAGAACAGAATATTAAATAATAAACAATGTTAAATGTACCAGAAGACTTCGGTCACTAACAAATTTCATTATTGCAATATAACAAAATATCTGTTCACCGTCAGAATACATTATTTGTACATAAATACATACATATCCTCCCTGGGCTCTAATGGCCGGTAAACACCTCACGCCAACTTCAGAATAGATTATTTGTATTTTTACATACATACATACATACATACATACATACATACATACATACATACATACATACATACATACATACATACATACATACATACATACATACATACATACATACATACATACATACATACATACACTGTACATACATACATACATACATATTCTCTCTGGGCCCTTATGGCCAGCCAACAGATCAAACTATCTCTGTAAGAAGCATCTGCTTGTGCACTCTGCGTTCATTTCATTCTTTCTCATGGTGTTTCCAGGACTTCCAGTGGTCATCCTTCCCTTCAGGTCCATATAAGTGCAATGCTGATGTTGCCGTTGGTGTGTCAGGAATATGGCCAATATGGCGTATCCATCTTCGCACTTTGATTGTAGCGCACAGATGTGTTGTATCGATCAGTGTTGCGCCTGTAAGAATTGTTGTTAGAGATCTTATCAGGCCGTCGTGGGGTTTGAAGAATTCTGCGCAGACATTTGCGATGGAACGTATCTTGTCTATTTTCATCCTTCTTGGTAGTTCTCCATAGTTTTGCAAATGAAAGGAGAGTAGACATCACGTTTATACTTGTATTAGCAGGGAAACATGCTCCAAATGCTTGACCCGGCCTCGCATTTCTGTATTTGTAGGGTCTTACAACCAAACTTGGCAGAATATCTCATTTCTACTCGTTTAAAGGTTGTACAAATTAATTTTTTTAGAATGTACGAATGTTTTCTACTAATCACATGGTAAGATCTGGGACAAGTTGATTTATAGGTTCCTGGATACAGTGGTGAACGCTTAATTATAATAACTGAATGAAAATGTGCACAATTATAAATATATTACATCATTAATTACGTTTAAATAAAAGGCATGACGATATAAATGTATTTTTTCAGGCTTCAGGGTATTAATAAATAAATATAAAAAGGAATGAATCATTAAGGTATGGAACGCTTTTGTCGCTTTCCGAGGATAACGAAAACATTACGATTGTAGTTAATTATGTTTAAGAATGAATAACAGAAGCCAAATAAATAATCTATCGTTCAGATATAACAGATAATACACAATATACATGGTAATACATCATTACTGCTCACCAATGACTGATTGATCAATGTAAACGGTTAATTTTTACTAGCTTACTTTTTAAACAGAAAAACAAAAATCATTCATTGTAAATCGATTTTGCCTTGTACTGACAAAAAACGTTAGCTATAGCGCATATTACACTGGCGAACAGAAGGCCCTCAACGGCGCACATTGCACCGACAAACGAGCGGTACCTACGGCACGCATTGTACTGACAAACTACCGCACGCTAACAACGGCGCCTGTTGTACGCCTATTGTACTGACGAACAAACACTAACAACGGCGCCCATTGCATCAAGGTACTCTTCGTCGTACATACGATTACATGTCTATATACACGAGGAATGTTTGTATTAGTTAAACCAAATTTCCTAAAATGCACATAGATGGAAGAGGTGTTTTTCATGTGAATTTGATTTATAATTTGGGATTCGGTTTAATGATTAATTATAACACATACAAGTATTTTTGACTTAAATACGGTCGTTGAAATGTAAACTCGACAATATAATACGAACTTAAATGCTCATTGTGGCATAGAAGGCCATACGCCTCTGTTACCTGCAAAGAATACTATACTTTACTGTTACACACCAATACTGCTGTAATGCTATATGACACTGTTACTGTAAAAGAATGCTACTCCACTGTAACGCTAAAGAATTCAAATTTTTTATCGCTGCGTCAAGGTTTTTTTGGCACTGAAGCCAGAGTCCGGGTGAAAATAGCGACCTTCGACACACATAATGGTGATTTGACGTGACTTCTAGTTCGAATGTAAAAACAACTATGAGCAGACAAGCTGCTATTACTAAAATAAAAGAAAAAAAAGAAGATCTACCGATCTTCCATATAGGGACAAACAGATTGAAAATAATGTCAAGTAGGGGTTGTAAACAGGATATTGATCAGATGGCAACATATAAACAAGGAGAATAAAACGTTGACAATTTTAATTAAGCGACAAAATATATGAATATTCAATGAGCATGTCGTATTTGTATTGCTAGTTTGAATGTTTTCGAAAGTCCGTATTATTTTTGGAATGTGAAAGCTTTTTGTTTGTGTGTGTGTCTTGTTTGTTTGTCTTGTGTAGTTTTAGTCTGTTTTTTGTTTTGGATGGAGAATACCGAGAGTTGAAAACTAAAACGTTTGATTTACTTTGACCAACTTCATACATAAATATTTGTTTACCTTTTTGGGGGTTTTCTCCAACTTACAAAACATTTCATGCCTTATAAATTTCTTGTATTTTTCTGTAAAAGTTCATAATAATTTTTTTCCAACATAATTTCTGACCGTTTCTTTACGTATATAAATACGTATATGTCTATTGTTTTGTTTTCTTCGAAGAGATAATGTATACAGAAACAAGTTACTTAAGAAATAATTTATGCCTACCATACTTTATTGTCGTTTTAACAATGGTTGGCAGTATTGGGAATAGTATGTCCAGAGCGTTAGCGAAGGGTAATATTACAAGAATGTAATGCTTGGGTAAAATATCTCTCATATATTTTCCAACCATGTTAAAACAACAATAAAGTATTGTATCTATGAATTATTTCAATTCTGATGAAGACAAGTACTGTATAATCGGTACGTTGAAGCAGTATATAAATGTGTTCATGTATATGGCTGATCCACGTACTTCCCACGTGTCATAATAAAGAGAGGTAAGAAAAATAATTTAATGACAGTATGTTAAATAATAATAATCTCTGCAGTTAGAGAAAAATCTCAACATTATAAACGTACGCATTATTATTTAATAATTCATGATGAATAACGATGACTGTAACCGAAGACTTGCGCATGTGCGATCTAAATTTATTGGATTTTAAAATGGCTTTTCTTACTTAGCTAAAGCAGTACGTCATAGTAGAATACCTAAATATGATACGAGCTTTACGTTTTGAAAGACGTTATTTACGTATAAAATCCACATTATGACTCGTGTGAAATAAAACAAAATTTTCTATTTTCATTTGAGAAGGTTTATTTTCAAACTTATTTTTTTTCTATTATGAAATTTGCAGTAGTTTTCGGGACAAGTAGTAAAACATCACTCGCAGAAGGTAAATGAACTTACAATAGTATCAATATGAAGTAGGTGTCGTCTCCAGCCTCTAATTTGAATAATGGAAATCAGATAAATGTATGCCCGATACTCACATTTATAATTAAGTTTGTTTTGTTCAGGCGATCACATTGATAAACTTCTCTTGTGGTAATACGGTGAAGAAATTTCGGATAATTTTCACTTGCTTATCTTTTTGGGACATTAACGTCTATGAAAGGTGAGTCAGTTAATTTAATTTTTCCTAGCAGATGAAAACATTTTAAATCATAGAAACTGGTTCAAGAAACTAGCGGACATCAGCAATAACCGACAAATAAACAAGTTAATTAAGTTTTTGTTGTGTGTGAAAAAAATAACGTAAGTACGGACGCAGTCGGATAAAATATGCTGCATGGAAACAACTTCAAATTGTTTTTCTAAATTTAAAATTTCCTAAAAATGTGTATTATTGAGATATGAAAACAAAATCATGGGAACAAGTAAGGCAGTTACACGTGCGAATCGTGGTTTGTCTTTAAGCGAGTTAAATAGGTATACAATATAAAATGCCATTTCATGTTTACATTTTTCAGTCTTTGTTTTTCCCCTGCTACCCCAAAACTTGACACAGATATACAGAACATCGTCAATGGTCGCCTTAAGAATCGCATAATGTTTTATAATGTTTATGATTGAAACCTATTTCCAATGGGATACATTGTTTCAACAGTGTTCCATTAGACAATCGTGTGTGATTAAAAATGAAAAAAACCACTTCTATAGCGTGTAATTTTTCTGTTTACTTGTGCAGGTTTTCGGTGATGTCGAATTCGATATAACTTTTACATTGATGAATTCTGGTAAAAAAATATATACAAGATTAGTTCCACAATTATTCAGTAATTCATTGTTTTTTCGTCTGTTGTTGTAAAGGACGGGAAAATACACAGATAACAACCGCTGGATAAGGCCGTTAATTCCGAGTCCCGTGTTTAAAAAGGAATTGCACTCTTTTCCTATTTTATTTTTTTGTTTTGTGTTTTATATGTTTTTCTATATCAGGATTTGTGATTGTCCCTTGTATTCGGCTCTTGTTGTTCGGTTGTTTTCTTGATTCTTCTTCTTGAAGCCATATCTAATTTCCTCTTAAAGGGTTCTTATTTGGTATAAATTGAAATTTTGCACATTAAAAATCAATCAATCAATCAATCAGTGTTAATATAGTAATCAGAATAGCCTGTAACAGGTAATATACAAGTCTAATAATTACATAAAATATAGAATACATGTACAAGTGTATATTAAACGATATGCAAACAGTAATTAAAAAAAATATGTGCCTGTCAGACTCGCAATAAACAGTTAGCGGTTAATGGCTTTGCCTCAAATTACCAACTAAATGGAATTATGCACAAATCAAAGTAGAAAAAGTAATCCATTTAAAGAGCAATTGCTTATATATCTATTTGTACTGAATAATGATTTCATTTAACTGATTGGTGTTACTTGCTTAGAAAATTGTATTGACATCCCGAAGTACTAAATACAGAACCCAACTATAGAACTACAGAGAATTATATTGACATCCCGAAGTACTAAATACAGAACCCAACTATAGAACTACATTAGCTGCAAATAAAACTATATTTATTTGACACTTGTTCATTATACAACACTTAAAATTAATATCATTGACATTTATAGTCTGAAAGTGATAAATAGTGCATTTCAAAAGGACAGGACAAAGCAATGAAATTTATATTCGAATAAAGTATTGGGCATGCATATAAACAACGAAAACACAGTGAAAGTGTGATATGTGATATTTAGATTTCGAATCTATGTTAATTGAGAACTTTACGTACATGTATCAGTAGTAAAATACTAAACTTGACTGTTATAAATGGTGTTTTTAAAATCAGAAAAGCAGAAAACCAGAAACCCGAACTCAGTAAAAACAGTAGGTGAACTCTGGAACTCTGGACTTATCTTATTAGTGTCGGTCTCTAATAACACACAAGTCAAGCTACTGACAAGTCTTTGGCCAGAAGAGTGTTTAAGTAGGAAGCCGAATTAAGTGTATTGGTGGTGTCGTTAATTTCAAGCTCGCTAAGTGAAATCTAATGTAGATTTTCACTGAACTGATCATTGGTCTGTGAAAAGACATTATCTTATTTGCAGACGTCCTTGAAACAGCGAGGGTGCTGTAACATAACATTATAACACCTAAAAAGGGTAATCAGTCATTGTATTAAAAAGCAAAGATTAAAATAATTGTGATAGTGACAGACTGTTTAAATAATAAGTTTATTTCTGTCTATCCTTCTACTTGGTTATCATATGCTGACAACCTTACTATAAATGTGATATTGTGATATATATGTTGTCCTCTAAAACTAAAATGAATTCATCAGCGTATTTACAACAAAATAATATAATGATAAAAACGCATAGAACTATGTATTTTACTAGGAACTTGAATGGTCAGTTTAATCACATTTAACTTAGAAGGTCTGTTTATTTGATTTTGCTCTCTGCCAAATGAGTACGGTGACACTCTAAAGTGCTCATCGCCTTAAAATTAGCCAACGTTTTTCACATTTGTGGTTAATACAACCGCTATGTTAAAGTGAATAAAAGGAAAAGGTTTGAAACTTCATTATATCTTCACTATATCGTTAACATACTGCTGTGCCCCAGGTTGGACCTTGCGACTCGAAATATCGCTATCGGCTGTCTCTATGCCGAAGTATCCAAAAAGGGAGATTGCAAGAACTGAAGCAATATTTTTCGGTTGTGGAGCAGATTCCAGCAGACTGGTTTTTCCAATGACCGCCATAGAAGTGGGTGACCTCGCATAACGACTCCTATTCAATATCGCTATGTCTGCGGTTTTTATCTACGCAATCGAATTGTTACTGTTTGCAAACAGTCAGCACTATCCCAGAAGTTCGTAATTTGAGTCCCATTTTCGGCTACAGAAAAGTTATGTGAAAATCCGTGTAAACCGGCACAGAACGAACGTTTCTTCTCCTCCTGTGTCCAGGAAGTGGATGGCTTCGGTGGAAGTAGCGTCATGATGTGGGCGATCTCTAATAACTTTCAAAAAGTACTTTCGCATGCCCAAGGTAATTTACCGAACAAATGTACAGGCACGAAATTCTCCAACCTCACCTATCGCGCCATTGAACAATTGTGGAACTAGCTGGATAAACCTGTGCGTCAGTCTCAACCTCCCTTTTTGACCATCGATTAATTCCATCAAAACAAAAGGTAATACCGAATTGAACATTGCTTGACTCTATGCCAAGAGGATGCAAAGAACATTGCTTAACCAAGGAGATGAAAAGCTATGCTGGCAGCTCGAGGTAACACATTACTAACTTAAACGCGACCGGAAGGATTCTTAACCGTAATAAACTGACACTAATGTCTAAGAAGTGGACTGAAATTTATAAAATTTAAATCATTTTAGTGAATATTTGTATTGTAAAATTTTTATACAAAATACATCTACTACAATCTTCAAAAATTCATTATGTGTTTTTTGCATAGTTTAATAAAAGTATACCGTTATCTTTTTGTGACGTTTGTCAACATTTAGAAATTTTTGTTGGTCTTTTTTTGTTTTTTATTTATGGTACTTTTAGGTTACTTAGTAGCGTCACGGAATACTAATGATGTTGTAATAGTTTATGTTATAGTTCTTTGTAAGCTACTTTATATATTGTTTCATTTTTGAACACTTTAAAAAGTGTAAATTGTCGTTATATATCAAACAATTCTTACAACGGTAATTATATTGAGGAAAACATAAAGTATAACACTAACCAGGGAGAAGGATTGACGTCATATACTGTATTTTGCTCTTATCGGGATTGTTTCTCAAGTATAAGCTCAAAATTGTACTAGCAACTAAACCCAACTCTACTGCATGGCATTTGTGGATCTGATTGTAAGTAATTAAACACTTATGCTACTCTAGATCAAATGTATAAACATTCATAAAAGCAGTTGATAAATAACGTTTTATTTTACAGAGTTCCTCGCTCCTTCGCCTATAAAAATAAGCAGAATGTTACACTAATATATAGAAGCCGAAAGGCCATGATCTCAAGCCTTTTCGTTGTAAGGTGCTTGTAAAACTGTTTCTTTAGTTGATTTATCGTACACATGTTTTACGAGAACATGTAATTTACTACAATATATATTTACTTTTTGACGCAGAAAAATATAATTTACATGTCATCAGTAGTTTTCATTGTCCCAGACTACAAGAGTATAACATATTGAAACTTTATAAGCTGATGAAGTTATTGCTATATTAAATACGTGTTGACCACGAATTGTGTCCTACATTATTGCAACATGGTTGTTGTACTGAAGACGTCGAGGACATTACAGGAACACTTCATAGTGGTCGTTCTAATGTTTATGATAGAAGTCTGCAGGCAACTTTTTTTTATTAGAAGTAGTAGCACAGACAAGTGCATAATTGTAGCCGAAAGACAAAAACGTAGTAAGACAGATGGATAGAGTGTGTAGAGTACCATTTAATGACTACTTAAACTCACTACAGTAGGTTTCTAAAATATGGCAATTAATAACAATTTTAAAAGATCACTGTATTGCTGGACTCTGATGTAAAACGGAAATTGATAGGAACAAAAAACGAGATAAGATGTATCCATTCTGGAACAACACACTCGTCGTTAGCACAGAGAAATAATCACAAGAAATTTTCTTTATTATATCTATATTATTTCGTAAGTTAATAAAGCAACAATTTATCAAGTCATTGCTGTAGTTGCCTTATTTTTGGTTCTCGAGATTGCCGGTTGCTTAGATTGTCTTTTTGACAGTTTCGTTGTTTTCGGTATTTTGTTTTTACCTTGTCAACCATTGGTTAAACATTCCCTACTTAATATTTTGTTCTCTTTTATGGTATCTTGTAGCTTTCATTAATCAACTAGATGTAAACAAATCAAAATCTTCGTATGTTATCAAGCATGGATTTAAGCAAATCCAGTCAAAATCTTCGTTTGTTATTAATCATTGCTTCAATTTATCTTCTGATAATTTCAAATTAGTATATCTGTTAAAATCCAAATGTTTAAATGTGTATTTACTGCGTCATATGGGTTTGTTCTGGTCTACAAATTCAAACAATTATGCTAATACCGAGAGTCTGGAATAATGAAAAGTATTATATCCATGATAGAATGACGATAGTCTGGAACTTTAGAGGTAAAGAGGGTTCCAAGACCTGCTCCATCCAAACTGATTCCTTATAGTGCTTGTGTTTGTTCAAGAGGAATTTGAAATTGCGTATATTTTAATGTTACCAATTGCGTTAAAACAATATCAGATGCAAAAATATTTCTATTCTTTAAATCGCTAAGTAACATGCAGTAACTTGCAGTAACAAAATATATGTAATAATACTTAAAGCCAATTTATAAAATCGTCGTTACATGGTAATACGAAATATCAAAGCTTTTTGTTGCTTTGTGAAGTATGATAAAAGCTCTACAACATCTCATTCATTTGGATTTTAAATATTGTTTGGGTTCGAGCGCCACTGATGAGTCTTGGTTAGACGAAACGCGCGTCTGGCGTAGTAAATTCTTTTAACCTTGGTATCTTTGATGACATTTTATTACGTGAACAAAATCAGAATGGTGAAATACAAAGAAGCGACTAATATAATTACATGTTCGTATTCCGCAGATGGTCAGATGACATTAACATTTAGGCCAGTATACATCGTGTCAATATCATTAATCCTACATCGTATTTCATTGATGAGAATCTATCTGACATGGTCATTTAGACTAATAATCTAAGCCTCTCATCTGGGCTGACGAGACAAAATCAGACAGCATCAATCAACAAAAGTTAAATGATCAATATCAATGTCATTACTTTGCCAATACCAAGAGGGCAACAAAACTTCTACACAGTTTTCTGATCTCCTTGATTTCAACACAAGCTTAAGAGCTAATATTGGGTTTAAGTACCACAAATGACTTTTAATTCAACAAAGCGCGCGTCTGGTTTGGAGTTTTTGTTAAACTTAGAATCTTTAAAGACTCTTCATCTGCAACCACTTGGTCGATGTCTGCTGGTGGACTATTAGTCCTAGAAGGTATCACCAGCTCAGTAGTCATATTTTGTTCTGACTAGAATATTATTTATTCAATTAGTGATAGTTATCGTCTATATATACTACCCTGACAGGCATGTTATCAGTTGATGACTAACCACTTTTTTAACAAGGCAATTTTTATTGTATTTTAAGACGAAGCAAATGCACGGTTTTTCTTTTCGCAAGGTGTAAATAGCCTTATTTGGAATAGCCATAAAGTTTTGAATTTGGATTTAAAATATTTTTGGGTTTTAAGCGCCACAAGGATTGTCAGTTTTCCTACCGCAGGTCGGGGGTTTTCTCCGGGTACTCCAGCTTCCTCCCCCAATTAACTGGACGCAATGATATAGCTGAAAAATTGCTAAAAGTGGCGTTAAAACACCATTCAACAAACAAACATACTGTTTCAAATACTGTATGAAATTCATATAAAACAATTTTCACAAAATAGTTAATATATTAGCATTCATTCATTCATATCTATTATCTGACACACCATAGTATGTTTCTCAGCAGTAATCATTAAAAGCCATAAATTAATAGAAAGAAAGAAAAAAAACAATCCCTATAAGGAGGAGTCTTCAGTAAACGATGAAACTATAGTTAAACAAAAAGGGGACAACAACAAACTAGACGCACAGCACACAGACACAGATAAATAACAGGAACCCCACTGAAAACCCGGGTTGAGTCCAGGTGCTCCAAGGAGTAATCAACTCTTGATCCACACCTAATATTTTTTGTGTCACTCAAGTTAAAATATCCGTCGGTTGTCATAAGAAGGAGGGAAAGTGGTAACGACAAACGGAAAAATCATGGGTTGTCACAAATGAAAAGGTCTCTCTCGTATAGTTGTCTGTAATTGCATCAAAGTCCCACTATCTGGTGTTATTCAATATTTAAAGATATATTTTGAAGATTTGTAGCTCGTACTGTGCGATGATCTTAACTAGAGTTTCTTACAATCATTCACAGAGCTGAGCGATCAATGCACAATAATGCAAAAAATAGACGGTTTTAATATAAAATAAATAGTTCGATATAAAAAATGATTATGTATGTTATAAATTGAAAAGAACAACGACTTGTAATAAGGTAAATTTTTGAACGAATGTCGGATATATTTTTTATGAGAAGAAATATGCGATGAATATCAGAATATAACTAATATTGAAACGTTTGCTTACTTACAATATTAAAATAAGAATATCATTGCCAAAAAACTTTTATTCAAAGAGGTCCTTCAAAAGTAGATATTGGATTAAAATGCCAGTGTAATGGAGAGAACCTGACAAGGATGTTGTAGATTAATGACAATGTCACTCATCTTAAACATGTTATCAACAAAGCAAACTAATCAATACTGTCCACTCGATGAAGCAAGAAGTCATCATAAATGGTTTAATTAGAATGGGATAGGCTATTTGTTACAAATGTAGTGATAGATGAGTAGTCGCCTTATAGGCTCAAAACAAACCGGTTGTTTTGGACGAAAGCAATCAAAGCCTTGCTTAGATTGCGTTTTTTTATTTCTAAAATTAAAGACAATATATATTAGTAAATAGTTTCTTTTCTTGACAATCATTTTGTTTGATGTCTTCATTAACGTCTATAACCACGGGTAGACTATAGCAAATACACAATGACGTTTGTTCAGACAAACGGCTCGTTTGTATAAATTCAGATGTCACTGAAAAATGCAACTTGACAAAATGTTAAACAACCTTCCTGTCATGCATGATATTATACAGTCAATACAATAAGCACACCGATAGTGATATAAAGTGCAACATTTTGTTAAACTCAAAACGTATTCTGTGATTATGAACGTGTATTTTATGGCACCAACCGATGATAATTATTAGTCATTAATCCCCAGGACGTTAGAACTAGTATACATGTATGTTAACCTGAAAAAATAAACATAAATGTGATTTTGTCCATAGTATTTATTTACCTAATGTTGTAATCGCCGTCGCTGTTCTAGACTGTATTATTTTTAGTTGGGGAAACCTGCAGACAAGTACATATACTTCGTGTTAACGTCACACGCAAAAGTATTACGCTGGCTAAAACGACCACAAAGGCAAACGATTCCAACACCTTAGCGATACATGGACTAAATTGTTTGTTTCTAAAATAGAAATACTGTGGTTTCATTTTTATTAGTGGGGTACCAATTTTCGTCGTTTTCGTGGGTGAGGAAAAACCACGAAATTAAGAAATCAACGATAATAACCTCTAGACAATGTACAAGGATATTTTTTCTATCAATCCCTGTTTTCGATTGGGATTGTTATGTAGCATTATAGAACGCTGTTACACTTTTATGTGTTTATGATACTTAACAGAAATTAAAATTAAAAACATCTTTGTTAGTTTTAAATGTTATTTCCCGTTAGTAATGAAATTACTTTCTGTTGTCCCTTTTCATTGAAAAGTGTTGATTTATTCGTAAACACTAAAATAATTATCTTAATTGAAGTAATGATTAATAAAGTAGTCTGTCTACAGCCTTTATACTGATTTCTATCTTTAAAGGTCACTTATTATATTACACCCTTTATACTGATTTTTATCTTTAAATTCACGAATTATATTGTTAAGTTTCTTGCCAAATCTTCCCAGGGAATTTATAACATCTGTACTGTGAATTGTTATTTTTTTATCTAAATTGGTTTTAATAAAATGACATTTTTATTAATTCTGTTAATTATTTATGCGGTTACTAAAAACAACATCTGTTTAATCTTTTTTACTCCGTGTTTTTTTCACAAAATCGTAAATTATAAATGTACAGAGCTACACTGTATATGAATATAAAAAATTAAAGGCTTTTATGTCATGTTTGGTTTTTTTTCAATCGGCGAACCACGAATTTAAAATCCCACGAAATGTCTTTTATTTTCTTAAACCACAAAAATTGATTTCCACGAAAATAAATAAAACCACAGTATACAATTTCATATAAAATTCCAATTAAGTCGTTGCACTGCTAATATGATACTTTATCTGTTTCTGTGATAACATTGTGCTTGTGTCAGACAGAAAAGGCTAGTGATAGAAGGTAGTCAGATTGTTATCAATAACAAATTATATTTAAATCTTGTTTACATATCAACTGACATGATATATTAACTTTATATTATTATATAACGTAATTCAATTTCATTTTTTATCGTTGCAGAGAAAATCTCATCACAAAAAATTGGAAAATTTAAACAAATAGATTTGCTGTATGTGATCTAAGTTATATAAATGACAAATACAACAGCTACTTGATTGGAAATAATATTTTATTTAAATAGAGTAAACAAGTATACATTCATCAGAACCATATTTGATTAAAGATGTTTTGGTAGAAAGTTGTACTTATTATTAAAGATTGCAAGATGCATTACCAAAATGAGGGTCCGCATATTATTCTGCAAAACAGAAGTTATGTATCAGATTTATATAACAATGGTGTTTCCAAAAACATCACCTGCGATTCACAGTACTGGATTCGAGATGTCTCACTACTCTGGGAAGTTATTCTCAGTCCATTCGTAACTATGATGACTATATGTACAAATCTTTTTGTCATATGTATATTTACCAGTAAAGTCCTGAGATCAGCAACCACAATTATTTTGATAGGTCTAGCTGTGTCGGATTCGCTTTCTTCTCTATTCGCAAATGTTTTGCATCCATATTTCTATTTCACACAAGACAATGAACGTGATATATTTCCGTACCCGCTATGCTGGATTTATATGTTATTTCAGAATTTAGCGGTATCATTTCACACAGTTTCTGTATACCTTACCGCCTTTCTTGGAATACAGAAGTTTAGTATTGTAGCATTTCCTTTCCAATCTAGGAGATATTTCACAAAGACCATGTCGTACTGGGCAACTGTCATTATTTATATAACTGGCTTCGCTATAACTTCTCCTAATTTTGTGGTTATAGAATTTTACCGAGCCGGTGACGAGGATTATCCCCGTTGTCAAGAATATGACGAACATCCTAATTACTGCCTCTACCGAACACCATCATGGCTAAAAGATGGATTAAAACATTATCACATGTTCTATTATATGTCAAGATGCATTTTAATTCAGATTATTCCATGTTTTATTATAACATTTTCCACCATTTATTTGGTCAAGAGTCTTGTGAGTAACAAGGTTTCAATGGCGACTGCCGAACAACATCGACGAAAGCGTCGGCTAACAATTATGATCACAATGATTGTCGGGATATTTTTAGTAGTAGAACTACCGGGAGCTATATTTTTTGCCTTAAATTTCCATGGATATCTCACAAACCAAACATTAATTCCAGAGGAAATAGACCAAATGTCTATCAGAGTGCACAACTTTCTACTTTGTTTGGGATATGCGTGCAACTTTTGGATTTATTTTGCGTTAAGTGATCAATTCAGAACACAAATCAGAAAAAGTTTGCGTCGCTTGCATATTACCAAGGCAACAAACACAACCAGAGTTATTGTGACAAGATCATACTAATATGTTAGTATTATATTGTCTAACGTGGCATCGTATTGTATAGCATTATGAATTAAATTTATTGAAGTACGTAAAAAATTGTTTTCGTTTTGAATTGATATGCAATCTTTACATGCATATATCTATGCTAACAAATTTTCTATCGAGGCAAATCTTTACTAGTCATGTGGCTATCCAAGTGCATATATTTAAAGTGGATTCGAAAGTGGGCTCGTTTTCCCTGTTTTACATATATAAATACATATGATGAGCTATCAATGCCACCTATGTTACTGTCATTGCTGAACATTTAGGTTTATTTTATTTCACTGCAGTAATCAGACGAGACCGCGGACCACAGCGGGAAAGATATTTGGATGATGCCACTCTCCTATTCACTTAAAAAGACAAAATTCTTCGTGTCTACCCAAAACCCTACCTTTTCCAGTTTCTGCGGAAATTTTGTTCCATTTATGATTTATTACGAGTACAAAATTACAGCCGAAATGAATGTGTCATATACATTATTCATTTCATTGAACGTTGCAGGACAAAAGGCAGTAGATAAAATTACCAAGCAAGATTTCAAAAGTCAACAATCGGTTCATTACCACCCGATTATAGTGAGGTTTATTTACAAAGGATTTTAGTTACTCTATACGAAATATTGTCAACCTTAAATGAAGTCCTATTGCAATTATCAATAAGGAAAAGGGGAAACATACATTGGATTTATGTTTAATTATAAAACTTACAAAAAGTCAAGTAGTAATTTGTACGTCAAGCATCAAAAAACAGGAACAAATGCACAGCTATGTTATGAAAATATACGAATACTGTTTTTATCCTGAAACAATAAAAAATAATGTCTACCCCAATAAAACTCATGAAAACGAACACGTCTTTCACATGACAATCACACAAACACCATCTACGACTTCTAAAGAAAGGAACTTTAAAATCACAAATTGGATAAGCCTTTTTTGGTCTTGGTCTCTATATCCAAGTCTATGACTGTAATCTCCCATCCTTGTACTTGATATACCATTTTACAAAAATCTGTGCAATTAGCAGAATCTACAAAACTTCTTTCTGAACTTATGGTAACAATTTTAAAGATGTATAAATACAGACCCTCAACAAAAGTGATACATGAGTAATTAAACGTGGATACTTAAAATTCAAAGGCCAAGTCGACATCTTCTGGGTCTCTTTCGAAATGTAAAGACGAAAAAAACTTATTTTGGGCATTCTACACAACCATCTATCGTGTATAAGTACAACTTAAAACAGGCTTGAAAATATTGTAAAAAGCTGCGATTTTTGATTAAAAAGGAAAAGAGGACATACATGTACCTTGTGATTAATAATGAAAAAACACAGTATGCAAACAATGGTAAGCATTTAGAATAAATTCATGGAGAAGTATTTTTATGGGAAGACCCTGACAATTCTACCGGTTTCGGAGGATCGCATAAATTAACTTAACATTCTGTTTACATGTTTTAAGCCAATTTTAAACAGAAATTTAAACATAACCAATAGAAATAACCAACTTAAACAACAATAACAAACAACGACTAAAAACAATCAATGTAAACATACCTGGCCTAATATCATTTGTTAACTAAACTATGAATAATAATGAACGAAATTTTAATTAAATTTACCATAACTGTTTATTTAAACTTTTCACAACAAATGGCGAAATGTGTCCTGCGTCCATTTACAAGTTACCTGGTTTTTTAGTTGTATAAAAGACAGAAATATTCTTTACCAAATGAAAACGGAAGCAGCCGTTGAATGCCTTATTGATAACGTTTTGACAGAGACAACCATTAAGTAGGACATGATTGTAGATGTAATTGGATTAAACAATGGAGAGTCAATGCGAGGTCGCGATGTGACATTTGTTCATTTATGGAAGGAATGAGCACTTTCATGCGCTTTTAACAAACCATAAGCTCTATTATATGTCCGTGACTGTTGATATATATCACTTTAGCTGTCAAAAGACACACAAATCAAAATAATGTAGAGTCAAGGCTATACATGTATAATTATATCGCGAAAAAAGTGACAGATAATAAAGCGTGTTATCTCGGACTTTTATGCATCTTACTACTTACGGTTTAGATGTAAATGTTTTGGATCATGATTACGTTTAAAACAAATACAAACAAATCCTTTGCCAATGACGTCGGTTCATTTAAAGGACATATCTCTACATACAAAATGTTTCACGTTTAGACAAAGAATGCCCTTTTTACTGTTTTTGTTCCAGTTTTCATTATAAGAAAAAGGATATTTCGCTTAGGTATATCAGATGACAAGTGTGACATAAACGATATATATTTTGATTTGCGTTCAACCCTTACATAGATTGACAAAACAAAATGCATAATTTATGAGATCATTTCAAATCAGCTTAGAAACATTAAACATTATTATAAAATGCTTTCCTTTTTACCACATATACCTTTCTCTATGTATAGGCAACGTTGCCACAGATAGTTTTATTTTGTTTGACGACGGCGCTTGCACACTGTCATGTGAACAGGAGAATGTTTCATTGACAGCCATGACATCATGACAAAATACGATAAATGCCAATATGAAAAGAATTACACATGAAAATACTTTATACTTAAAAGTGGCTTTTATTTACATTATACATTACATTTCTGAACAGGTTATACGATATAACATGGTTTAAGGTTGTTTACACCTGGTGTAAAATGAAACAAACCATGTTATAGAGTGAAACTTTTTGCAAAATTTGAAATTTAAGGAAATTTTCCTTACATTTTAATTTAACTATCAAAATGGACCATTTTAACAGTAAAAATAGCAATTACGTCACTGCACTATTTGAATAATAACGGCGTAAGAATAGGTCATGTGACAAACGCAAGTTATATCGTATATGTTTTTCGGAGTTTTGAATTAGCCAATAAGATTTCATTTTGCAAAGTAAATTATCATTGTATACATAAAAAGAGATAAACAAACAAAAAGCTCACAATTATGATAATATCTTACGACAAGACAAAACTTCACATAAAAGCACAAACACGAGAACGGTGCAACAAAAAAGAGGAAAGAAACCACTGGTTTAAAACAATCTCATCAAACATTGTGCGGGAGATAATTTGTATTTGAGATTAATAGCCCTTACAAATATGTATGTCTCCAGAATATACGAGCAGTCACTATGTAAACCGAAGAAACAATATGAAGTCCACATTCAGACCAACACACTAGACACAACACAGAAAACAAAACAGGGAATAATAGCAGTGAATTTCCCTAATTAGACGCATTTCATTTTGCAATGAATAATAAAATTCAAGAAAACCGATAACCTATCTACATCTGATCGTATTTGAGAGATTGATTGCATATAACAATTAATAAAGTCACGGAAGTCTTAACTGATAACATCAACGTAGGTACAAAACTTCTGTTTGCTGATTTGAGAATTTTAATGGTCAAAAATCATATAGCATTATGAATTAAATTTATTGAAGTACGTAAAAAATTGTTTTCGTTTTGAATTGATATGCAATCTTTACATGCATATATCTATGCTAACAAATTTTCTATCGAGGCAAATCTTTACTAGTCATGTGGCTATCCAAGTGCATATATTTAAAGTGGATTCGAAAGTGGGCTCGTTTTCCCTGTTTTACATATATAAATACATATGATGAGCTATCAATGCCACCTATGTTACTGTCATTGCTGAACATTTAGGTTTATTTTATTTCACTGCAGTAATCAGACGAGACCGCGGACCACAGCGGGAAAGATATTTGGATGATGCCACTCTCCTATTCACTTAAAAAGACAAAATTCTTCGTGTCTACCCAAAACCCTACCTTTTCCAGTTTCTGCGGAAATTTTGTTCCATTTATGATTTATTACGAGTACAAAATTACAGCCGAAATGAATGTGTCATATACATTATTCATTTCATTGAACGTTGCAGGACAAAAGGCAGTAGATAAAATTACCAAGCAAGATTTCAAAAGTCAACAATCGGTTCATTACCACCCGATTATAGTGAGGTTGATTTACAAAGGATTTTAGTTACTCTATACGAAATATTGTCAACCTTAAATGAAGTCCTATTGCAATTATCAATAAGGAAAAGGGGAAACATACATTGGATTTATGTTTAATTATAAAACTTACAAAAAGTCAAGTAGTAATTTGTACGTCAAGCATCAAAAAACAGGAACAAATGCACAGCTATGTTATGAAAATATACGAATACTGTTTTTATCCTGAAACAATAAAAAATAATGTCTACCCCAATAAAACTCATGAAAACGAACACGTCTTTCACATGACAATCACACAAACACCATCTACGACTTCTAAAGAAAGGAACTTTAAAATCACAAATTGGATAAGCCTTTTTTGGTCTTGGTCTCTATATCCAAGTCTATGACTGTAATCTCCCATCCTTGTACTTGATATACCATTTTACAAAAATCTGTGCAATTAGCAGAATCTACAAAACTTCTTTCTGAACTTATGGTAACAATTTTAAAGATGTATAAATACAGACCCTCAACAAAAGTGATACATGAGTAATTAAACGTGGATACTTAAAATTCAAAGGCCAAGTCGACATCTTCTGGGTCTCTTTCGAAATGTAAAGACGAAAAAAACTTATTTTGCGCATTCTACACAACCATCTATCGTGTATAAGTACAACTTAAAACAGGCTTGAAAATATTGTAAAAAGCTGCGATTTTTGATTAAAAAGGAAAAGAGGACATACATGTACCTTGTGATTAATAATGAAAAAACACAGTATGCAAACAATGGTAAGCATTTAGAATAAATTCATGGAGAAGTATTTTTATGGGAAGACCCTGACAATTCTACCGGTTTCGGAGGATCGCATAAATTAACTTAACATTCTGTTTACATGTTTTAAGCCAATTTTAAACAGAAATTTAAACATAACCAATAGAAATAACCAACTTAAACAACAATAACAAACAACGACTAAAAACAATCAATGTAAACATACCTGGCCTAATATCATTTGTTAACTAAACTATGAATAATAATGAACGAAATTTTAATTAAATTTACCATAACTGTTTATTTAAACTTTTCACAACAAATGGCGAAATGTGTCCTGCGTCCATTTACAAGTTACCTGGTTTTTTAGTTGTATAAAAGACAGAAATATTCTTTACCAAATGAAAACGGAAGCAGCCGTTGAATGCCTTATTGATAACGTTTTGACAGAGACAACCATTAAGTAGGACATGATTGTAGATGTAATTGGATTAAACAATGGAGAGTCAATGCGAGGTCGCGATGTGACATTTGTTCATTTATGGAAGGAATGAGCACTTTCATGCGCTTTTAACAAACCATAAGCTCTATTATATGTCCGTGACTGTTGATATATATCACTTTAGCTGTCAAAAGACACACAAATCAAAATAATGTAGAGTCAAGGCTATACATGTATAATTATATCGCGAAAAAAGTGACAGATAATAAAGCGTGTTATCTCGGACTTTTATGCATCTTACTACTTACGGTTTAGATGTAAATGTTTTGGATCATGATTACGTTTAAAACAAATACAAACAAATCCTTTGCCAATGACGTCGGTTCATTTAAAGGACATATCTCTACATACAAAATGTTTCACGTTTAGACAAAGAATGCCCTTTTTACTGTTTTTGTTCCAGTTTTCATTATAAGAAAAAGGATATTTCGCTTAGGTATATCAGATGACAAGTGTGACATAAACGATATATATTTTGATTTGCGTTCAACCCTTACATAGATTGACAAAACAAAATGCATAATTTATGAGATCATTTCAAATCAGCTTAGAAACATTAAACATTATTATAAAATGCTTTCCTTTTTACCACATATACCTTTCTCTATGTATAGGCAACGTTGCCACAGATAGTTTTATTTTGTTTGACGACGGCGCTTGCACACTGTCATGTGAACAGGAGAATGTTTCATTGACAGCCATGACATCATGACAAAATACGATAAACGCCAATATGAAAAGAATTACACATGAAAATACTTTATACTTAAAAGTGGCTTTTATTTACATTATACATTACATTTCTGAACAGGTTATACGATATAACATGGTTTAAGGTTGTTTACACCTGGTGTAAAATGAAACAAACCATGTTATAGAGTAAAACTTTTTGCAAAATTTGAAATTTAAGGAAATTTTCCTTACATTTTAATTTAACTATCATAATGGACCATTTTAACAGTAAAAATAGCAATTACGTCACTGCACTATTTGAATAATAACGGCGTAAGAATAGGTCATGTGACAAACGCAAGTTATATCGTATATGTTTTTCGGAGTTTTGAATTAGCCAATAAGATTTCATTTTGCAAAGTAAATTATCATTGTATACATAAAAAGAGATAAACAAACAAAAAGCTCACAATTATGATAATATCTTACGACAAGACAAAACTTCACATAAAAGCACAAACACGAGAACGGTGCAACAAAAAAGAGGAAAGAAACCACTGGTTTAAAACAATCTCATCAAACATTGTGCGGGAGATAATTTGTATTTGAGATTAATAGCCCTTACAAATATGTATGTCTCCAGAATATACGAGCAGTCACTATGTAAACCGAAGAAACAATATCAAGTCCACATTCAGACCAACACACTAGACACAACACAGAAAACAAAACAGGGAATAATAGCAGTGAATTTCCCTAATTAGACGCATTTCATTTTGCAATGAATAATAAAATTCAAGAAAACCGATAACCTATCTACATCTGATCGTATTTGAGAGATTGATTGCATATAACAATTAATAAAGTCACGGAAGTCTTAACTGATAACATCAACGTAGGTACAAAACTTCTGTTTGCTGATTTGAGAATTTTAATGGTCAAAAATCATTAAGATAGTCAAATTATAACGCTTCCTAGTTTTTCTACTTACTCACTTTAGGTTTTTGTCGTTTTTTAATTATTTCATTGTGTAATTTTTTTCTAATTTTGTCACTGTTTTTATAGTTTTTGTTTCATGTCGACGAATTTGTTTAGTGCACCAATAAAACGCATCTTATCACCATGGTATCTCTGATAACCTATATTTACTGCAAATTAAAGCCGGTTGTTATTAACCCAATGTAATGAAATTTTGGCTGCAGCTATAGGCGAACACACGGCGAAATTTTAAACATCTAGCAGTCCATGTAGTACACATGCATATTACATCCTATGCAAGTGGTTTGGTCACATATTAAAAATCCTAAATATCTAAACTTAAAACAATTATTGAATGGCCACACAATATTAACGGTCTTTAACAGTAAATGAAATATTTATAATGTTTTGGAATTGTCCGAGTATAATTTCAAACATGTTAAAAATACACATAAATGTTTGATTAAATAGGGCTGAAAAAATACAACGTATAATTTGGTTGGATTTCAAAATATCGATATTTACGCTGATACTAATATTGATGCATACTTCAAATTGTTCAGCACTGATATTGAAACAAAGAGTTAATGCTTGATTTAAACATATTAGATCGTAGATAAATATTCAGATATCATAAATTTTAAACTATTCCCAACACTATTATTTGTAATTGATATGCCAACATAAATGAAAAATAATAGTTTATTAATCGACACACTGTCATACAAGGCAATTTTACAGTTTGTTAACGGTTCTTTCAATTGGCAATAGGCTTAAGCGCAAACGAAAACATTTTAGCTCATTATACAGTCAAAGTCAATTTAATAAAAATAAATCGTAAAAGGTAAACATGGAAAAGTCTCATATTAATCCGCTCATTAAATGCTCCACAATACAAATTGTATATTACCACATGTGGAGTGGTAATGAGAACTAACACGTCAAGTACTATTTGTCATCCTGAGATGTAGCCTTCAAAAATGATTGCGTCATGGATTGCCTTTTGCGAATGTAGGCTTCACACGTTCACTACCACATATAGGCGTTCCATGTGGAGTGGAGAGGAGTATGTTTTGTTTCCCTAATTTTTAGACTTTACACATGGAAAAGTAAATGTTATTCAACCATATAGGCTTCATTTGCAATTTGGTACATAAAATATCCCAATGCATGTGTCACATGTTGCTTAGTATTTGTTATCCACATTAAAACTTTATGCTCTCTATTGGCTTCGTGTGAAGTCAAATGTTTTATCGTTTAAAGGCTTGTGGTGATAACCCAATGGAATCTTTGCATTTTAAGTAGTTTTGAATATTTCCCGGTGGAGGCTTTCTGCGTGTTGCAGTATGCGTGATTTACGCATGAAAAAAACATAAATTCTCAGTATTGTTTTCAACCATCAAATGTTTTGTTTACAAGAGGTTTTAACAGATGCCCAATGATGAAACTTTGTGATAATTAGTCAAAGATTAGAGAACATTTTCGAATCTAAATTGAAATGCTTTATAAACCAAGTTTCATATTTGGAGTTATTTAAAAGAAAACACAAGTTTTACACTTTAAAAATAGCACAAATATTTCGGCTGAAACACCGTTTTCGCTGGAAATTATGTATATAGATGTTGTTGTACAACTTTTAAAACAAATCTGTTAACTTTTTAGTCTGTACAGTGTCGTTATCTACCGTAACGATCCAACGTTAGGGTCTATTGATTGTTTGATTTACTTCCAGCAAGCAGTATTTGAGCTATATTCAAGACGATAACAAGTTAAAAAACAATAATTACTTCGAGAAAGATGGACCTAAGGGCCAAAATTTTGAATGCCACTAGAAAAGAATGGGATATAACTAGGGCGGAAAATTTAGCATTTTGTAGTGATCAGTGGTCTTACTCTGGGGACGCGCTTGGCAGCTCTGTGGATCGATGACTGTGAACCTCCCAAAATTATCCCAATGTTAGAAATGGAATACATCAGCCGATTCCGAGACAATTCATCAAGCTCTCTCGCGTAGTGGGTTGTTACATCAATTCAGCTTTCCACTAAAAGATTGATTACATCAATACTACATACATACTGCGTACAGTAGTGTCATATGCGGGTGGTTAAAACAAATAGCACGGAAGACTAAAATTGGTGCTATTTAATCTTTTACACATTATTTGGATACACAATATCATCCTTGGAATTTTTTTAATTATTGCATTTTTGTACCTTGTTTAAGTGATAAAATTAGTGATAACATTGTCTCTATTACGTGAATGGTATCTATGCTTGTTTTCTGCCAAAGAGCGTCTATATTTTTGTACAACTTCATTAAATATAAACACATTAAAAAAACCATCTGGGAAAAGTATGTCTGGCTTAATGCCATTGCATAGCTGAAATGCACGATAAAAAAGTCGGCACATATTTACGTCTTATTCATCATGGTAGATTACTGATAGAACATTATGACAGAAGATGATTTGATTTTGTTGCTTTGTTTGAATTGTGTTTCACGCAATTTTCAGCAATTGTTCAGCTATATCTTAGCGTTCAGATTTATTGGTTGAAGAAGCAAAAGTACCAAAAAAAAAACAACCAACAGAAAAAAATCAAACTTCGTAAGAACAATTGCAATCCTTGTCAACGAGTACACGATGCCCGCAATGAAACTTGCAATAACTTCAGTGTTGACAGGTTACGTAATCAACAGAATATTTATTTCTACCTTAACCAATTGGCCCAACAATGCTTTGAAGGCAGTTAGCTAAATATCAGCATCTAATCTAATACAAGGCACATATATTTGTGTCCTAAAATGTAAGTTATAAGAATACGAGTTTTCTGCATTTGCGTATTGTAATACACGTCATGTATGTAAGAATAATCAAACTAAATGAATGAACTGTTAATGTAAGCTAATGAAGATTTTAACGATTGAATGTGCTACGTTGTTCAAACTAAGTTTATGCCTGGACCATTGACGGATAGGTGCTAAGTTGTACAAATCAAGTTTTAGGTCATGACCATTGACGGATAGGTACTGCGTATACGTTGTACAAACCAAGTGATATGACTGGACCATTGACAGATAGACAGATAAGCACTAAGGTGTACAAACCAAATTATATACCTAGACCATTGACGGATAGGTGTTAGGTTGTACAAACTACTTATCACACCTGGACCATTGACGGATAGGTACTACGT
Organism: Limnoperna fortunei; assembly: GCA_944474755.1. Classification (NCBI taxonomy): domain Eukaryota; kingdom Metazoa; phylum Mollusca; class Bivalvia; order Mytilida; family Modiolidae; genus Limnoperna; species Limnoperna fortunei. The sequence continues at coordinate 17,738,631 of OX104111.1, read as the reverse complement.
TGTACTAACCAAGTTATATGCCTGGAGCAATGACGGATAGTTGCTAACTTGTACGAACCAGCTTATATACCTGGACATTTTACGGATATCTAGTGCTACGTTGTACAAACCAAGTTATATTACTGGACCATTGTCGGATAGGTGCTTTGTTTGTTTGATGGTGTTTAACGCCACTTTCAACAATTTTTCAGCTATATCATTGGGGAAGGAAGACGGAGTTCCCGGAGAAAACCCCCCACCTGCGGCAGAAAAACTGGCAATCATTGTCAATTAAGATTTGAGTCGAGTACACCCTGCCTGCAGTGAGAATCGAACCCACAATCTCAATGTTGACAGACCACGTGATCAATAGTGAACTAACTACTTTGAGCACTCGGCCACCGTGGCCCCTCATGACCATTGAAGATAGGTGCTACGTTGTACAAACTAAGTTATATGAATGGACCATTGACGGGTAGGTTCTACGTTTTAAAAATCAAGTTATATAGCTGGACGATTGACATATGTTTGCTACGTTGTACAAACGAAGTGATATGACATTTACCATTAAACTGACGCACACAAGTATCTTCATCAGTGGGAGAGTTATAGCTGTGTCAAGGTATTAAAGTCGGTATCAATGTCAGGTTTGATGAAGAATCTTTAAATGAACATCATATACACCATTTTAATAAAGTAAAAAAAAATCTACTATATTCTATAAACTATATTCGATAATAACAGCAGTAAAGACGAAAGGGCTTCATAAGTAAAGGCCTACAGCTAAGTCGGACATTCCTGTAGTTCGGTCGGCTTTCTTTCTATTTCTGACAGTCAGTTGAGCACAAAAGAGCAATTTAATCATTAAAAGAATTCAAAAATCCAAAGGTATTGATTTTCTGTTATAACTTAAGGGAGAGAAATTTAATATCATTTTTAGATCCATGTAATTTAAGTTTTATTTACAAGAAATGAATACCTTCATTATTTATTGTAGGCAGTAAATTCCATCAATTATCTGTTATATTAAAATAATGTATTGTCATTTAATGGAAAAACTGAACAATGAAGCATCGTTAGCATTACATAAACTTATCTACACATATTGTGAGAAGAAACTTAATAAACAACATGTCTTGACAAATTCACAATAAAAACTAATTTACTAAAACTTTATTAGACTTGTGTTTTCAAAACGACAGAACTCACGTACCAACGTAACTCACAAATCAAAATCATGACTTTACATTAACATTAATCCTAGTATAGAATAACTGTCAGCAGTACATATACAACAGATATATTGTTTTACTCTAGACTACCACAAAGGATGAGAAAAATAAAATGATGACAAGTATAAACAATTAAACAATTGTCCATAACACTAATAAGTATTGGTGTTTGTTTTTTGACCGTTAAATTCTTCCTATTTCATGTAGGAATTCAACATTACTTCGTAGTGCTCTTGGCGACCAGATACAGCTAGTGGTTCTCCTTTCTTCATTATGTATTCCTAAAATAGGTAAGAAAACAATGCAAGTATCACTGCCCCATAAGACAACAAACTTAAAAATGACAACAGCCTTTAGATCTTACTTCAAACTTCACCATATTTTCTTTTTTTCAGCTGTTTTTTTCTCACCATGCAAACAGAAGCTGGGTCATTTTTGCGTTCATATATTCGTGTCCAAATATAACTTTGAAAACACACAATTCAAGGAGTATATTAAACGTACAAGATGACGTATAAGCGTAAAATTTCCCTTGTGTGGAAGCCTTTGGTCTTTCCAACCAATTGTTATACTTTGTGTAGGAACTAGTACAAAATAACCTATGTTACCTTTTCTTGGAACGTAATCAGTAAATCGCACTAAACCGGAAGATTGGAGTCTAATCATGACTTGATTTATCAGATCTGCGTGTCATTCTTTCAGATGACCTTCGACATTTTTCTCCGTTATAAATATATCCCAGTCTTCGTTTGCTGGTTTGAATTAAACGACCGACTTCTGACCATAAGCGAAAAGCTTATTATTTATAACAGATGCAAAACGTACAGCATTTTACATCAACATTAATTTGACTGTTGTTAGTACGGCAGGAATTGCTGTGGTTTAAACGACTCGTAAACTCTTGTATTCTTTGGAAAATGTACATTAATGCGTTTATAATACATCATAAATGTTTAAGAATAAAAACCGAAATAACGAAATAATTCAAAATAAAACAATATCATAGGTACATATATAGATAACACAGTGTATTATCTTGGGATAAATACGCCTACTTGAATCATGGAAAAAATTATTTGTTTATTATTAATTGAATTGTCACTTAACGTCCAGCGATTAGCAGCCAGTAATTGCTGACTTTCTGTCAGATAGATAAAACATGATCAGAACAAAACCCTTAAACTAATGGAGTATACGACAAATACAGTTAAAGAAAACAGTCAAGAAGAAAATGTCATGTATCATAGACTCATTTGATATAGTAACATGTAAAAGGGCAGACTAGTTTTGTATGAAAATGAACAAAACAACAAAGTTTGGTTATTTTGTAATTAGCACGTGTTAGTTTTATTAATTGACAATTATAGAACAACTATTATAGCAGGACACAATTTATTATTCTTGGATTTGAAATAATCAAGAGATATACATAAACCATATATGTGCCGGTATCACTAATTAAATAATAAGTATATACTACAAAATGAAGTCTCACATACAACAAAAAGTTACATTAAATCCACTAGAAACATTGGCATATTCTGCCACAAATTTTTCGAAACGAACCTAATCAAAATAAAGCTCTTATTTTGCTCGCAAAATCTGTGTTTAACGACTTAATTCTGCAATAACTTAGCGTTTTAAAAATGATATTCAGAAATGCCACATACATGTGCTCCCTCGAGTGAATTCGATAGCTCTTACATCTTCCTCGTAGTTTTAAGAAAACATTTTTAGATGAAATGTAATACGAGAATTTCGCCTTAAACATATAATACAAAGACAACTTCTTCGATAGCGTCCCAGTGTTTTCTTTTCAATTGCTAAAAATATAAATAAAATATCAGTTACTTGACAAATTTTGACGTTTGATTGGGACAAAGATTGGGAAATGAAAGTTACAAGAAGTCTTATCAAATATGTCCAAAAAATTCTCGATCCATTACAGGAGTCTTGTGGCAAATTTTGTCATTTTCGAGAAAAACGAACGTACGGTACATGTATGCAAGATACGCTTTAAATAAATGAAACCTCTGACATTTGTTTCATTATCAGCCTATTCCAGATGAACGTTACCCTGTATTACGACAAACCTACCTCCAATTCTTCTAATGAAGTTTGACCTTTGTTAATTTTCTCTCCAAGACCAGATTCATAGCTGCTGTACCTTTCCTGAAATTATAAAAAATATGTCGTTCCATAAGCATACATGTGATGCAAAAAGGAATATGTTGGTATTATAGAAAAGGTAAGATAACATTTACCGTTTAACAAACATTAAATTTGTTGTTGAAATAGCCTTTGTTACAAGTATTATGTATATTATGCAGACAACACATTTGAAGCTATTGCAAGTGCCTCCTCCAAATGAGTAACGTTTTAAGTTAGCCTGGACTGCATATAATTGGAACTAATATCTAGGATAGGAGTAGTGTCATTTGTGATACCAGAATAAGCAATGATATAAGTTCTTTAGAGCTGTAAACAGATGGAGGGAATCAACACCAACGCAACCAAACTTACAACAGAGCAAAATGGCATTACACGCTCATGATACTGCAACTTAGTATCGGTGAAGTATATCACTGGCTAAAACAAACTACAAGTAATGATTAGTATAATAAACTGAAAGGTTTAAATATTCATGTAACATAAAACGTGTCAACAAGTTTACAGTGTGATACCTTTACATGTCTTGGAATAATTCCCTCTGTTAATATTTTGGCTGCAATTTCTAAGCCTCTGGCAAACGTGTCCATTGCACCTATAAAATAAGATTTTTGAAGGATAGGAAAGTTACCAACGTTCAGTCATTACGCAATATCCATGAAACGGGACTATTCAATATCGGGTTACAACAGTGCTCTCGTACTATAAAGTTGTTTTACAATATTAATGTTTTTAAAAAATCCACATAACACATCCTAACCAAACATGGACGTATTTTTACCATATATATATATATTGACTGTTTTTCATACAAAGTATTTTAATCGTTTGTTATAGATGATGGATTGACATAGTAAATGTAATATATGTTTTAAAGTTATCTCGAAAGGCTACTAGAATATGTCACCGTTATCTCAAGATGAATCACCCCTGTGCATTTAACCAACACTTGCAAATTGTAAAAGATGGTTAAAAAACTAGAAGAAGAATACAAGATATAAGAAATAATAATACTGCCACATAAACATAAAAAACGGAATAATATATTAAACAGAACATAATAGTCATACTGACAGTGAACTTATCAATTATGACACTCATTGGTTGGGGGTAAAAATAAAATTGAACGACAAGGATTAAGACTAAAACATCAGAAAAAATATAATGACAAAGGTTGGACTGAAAGCATTTTAATTGAAACAATAATGCAGATATCACAGTAAAACTTGGTGGAAACGAAAAAATGTAACATACCTCTCAAATAAATATAAATATGCATATAACAAATACAAAACACATTCAGTTATTGAACAAATAGTTTCTCTAAGCAACAGTTATTGTTTTTTCCTTAAAATTAATGGTTCAGCAATACGTTACAGAGAAACTGCTGTTAATTGATTGATGAACATGCAATGACATAACAAAACAATCAAATACTCTTTCCTAGAAGAGTAGAACTGAAATGGATCTGTCAAAAACGTTGATCATTTACGCATGGCGGTTTGAAAATTCAACGCATTCAATTATATTTTGTCTCTGTATGGCGAAGTAAATGCAATTTCTGATTATCGATAGTTTACACAGTAGAATTGTAATATCACGACTTTAATCAAACGTCTCCATCGTCTAAATCCTGAATCAAAACCTATTTTGTTATTTTGGTTAATGACCAGGTATATCTATTCTAAGTAATTTCGTCAAAATGTCGACTAAGTGTAAAAATGCCAGAGACTATTTGTGATAAGTTTGAGCAATTATTCGTTTCTTTGTATGTACATGCAATATTATCTACAGATTCACTATAATAATCCCATTTCGAAAGCAAACCTATATGTGATATGAACATGTCCTTAAGATCCGTTGATTCTCTTCTGACCTTGCAGTCAAAGTTCAACCCTCCAGGCTGTATACCTCCTTGTTCAAGTACAGTCTGTATGTACAAAAAATGATTACATACTATACGAACAATTTAACATGACATTCATACAGTTTACATTTGTACCCGACAGTTTACAGGCTACATGTTTGAATTATTGCATATATATTCAACTTTTATGACATTATAAATATGTATTTCAGTGTTCATTTGGGACGATTTATACGTATTACAAAATATGCGGCAAATGCTTTTCTTACTTATGTGGCAAAACGGATCCTTGTTAGATAATTCAAATGTTAGCTTTCTAATCAACAACATATTTGTCATGTGTGAAGGACATGTTTTTCTACAGACTGTTGGTATTCCAAAGGGTACTACTTGTGCTCATCTCCTCGCCGCCGACATGTTTTGTGCTCTCATAAGCCTGAGTTCCTAAAGGACCTGCTGTAGAGGAAATAACTGACACTGGCTCAACCTTTAATTTCACAATCCGCTATATTGATATATTTTGTACCTGAACAATGCTAAACTAGGTGACTATTTGCATTCAATCTACCCTAACGAGCCTGAAATTAGGGACACCAACAATATACTGAGGTCGACCTCTTACATAGACCAACTTCTAGAAACAGACTTGGCAAACTTGACAAGCGTGATGACTTCAATATTTCAATTTGTCTGCTTCCCGTTCATCGATTCTAACATTCCAGCAGCTCAGGTGTATGGTGTGTACTTTTCAAAACTTAATCGTTTTGATAGATATTGCTTTTGGTATTTCGATTTTCTAGACCGGTCGCTACTGTTGACTATTAAGCTACTCAAACAGGTTTGTTGCATCTAGGTTGATGTTTTCACTTTAGAAGTCTATGACCGTCACTATGACTTAATTGATCGTTTTGGGAAATCCATCTTTTAAATACAATCGGATATTTTCGCCGAGTCTTACCTATTCGAAGATTTGACATTTTTTACACATGATGACAATGAGTATCCTGACGGGTGTCTAATTAGATGCAAGCACTGCTTACTCGTCCGGAGCACCTGAGTGCATCCATGTTTCTTAAAGGGTTCGGCTAAATGTGCTTTTTTGATTGTGTAGTATATGTTTGTCTAAATCCAAATTTGCACCTGAATTCTATGTTTTCTGAACCTCTGACCCAAACATATATGTAAACAATTTCAATTGTCTTTTAAAGTTGTCCGAATCCTTACCGCAATGTATCGAGTTATTACATTCATTATACAAACACAAAATCGAAAGTACACTAACCTAGCCGATTTTCACTAAACTGTCCCCTATATATTTCTTTATAGTAGTTTTAATGAATAAAATAATGTGATTACTATTAAATGTTTTTTAATTCAAAATTATTATCGTATTAATTAGAAATTATGGGCTCTCCTTGTAACCTTATCAGAAAAATTCATCTATTTTCTATTATAAGAGACATTCTAATGGTACATATTGTTTCGCCTAGTGGATTCATGTTTGGTTTTTTTTGTTCGAATATAGTTTAACGTTACTTTCAGAAATTGTATCATGGTTTCCAGTTTTTATTCGAGTTAAGCCGGAGTACCGGAGAAAACCCCGAACTTCAATAGGAATTCATGTTTGGTTTTTTTTGTTCGAATATAGTTTAACGTTACTTTCAGAAATTGTATCATGGTTTCCAGTTTTTATTCGAGTTAAGCCGGAGTACCGGAGAAAACCCCGAACTTCAATAGGAAACTGACAATCATTGTCAATTAAGATTGGAGTGGAGCGCTTCCTATCCGCAGTAAGGCCCTAATCCGCAATCTCAGTGTTGACAGACCATGTGATAAATAGTATACGAACTACTTTAACCACCTGTCACTGAGGCTCCGAGTGGATTAATGAGAAGACGAATTAAATAGTAGTGAAAGTGAAGAGCCTCATTTGAGACCGGACATGTTTCCTTTGATTGTGTGAAATTCCCATTATTCAAGACAGTCTACGCTATATTAGTTAAATGGAGAAACTTGCTTTCCTAAATCAAACTCTTTGATAAGCCACAGGAATAATAAAAAAATATTACACACCTTCATGACCAACGTGGCATTCTTGATATCCATAGGAAACTGGTCGGTATCCCAACCTAAATCCGGTGAACCAGTATTTGAATCAATCGACCCCAGCATTCCAAACCTATAATGTATTTGATATATTAAAATTGCAAATGCATAACAAAAATTAAACATAAATATCTTAAAAACGTAAAACTTTTGAAAGAAATTTTGTATACTTGAAAGTACTTATTAACGCCGATGCGTGCACTGCATGATTTTTATATTTATTTACAAATTCATGTCAAAATATCAACAATTATGTCGCGAAACCTAAAACAATGTTTTTTTAATTTTATTTATCGGGATAAAACACGCTTAAGCTCTGTAACTATAAACGGGATATTTGATAATGTAATTGCATATACCATCTTCCAACCATAGAGACATAGAATCTAACACAGGTGGGAGGGCAAGACCGGAAAATCTCAGACACCGAAGTGAAAAGGTTTCTGGTCTCCAACAAGGCTCTGCGGGTGTCTGAGATTTTTCCTGTCTTGCCGTATCACCGGTGTTTGATTTTATTTCTAACTAATTCGTTAAAGAACAATCCGGTGCTGATATGTTTGAAGTTCTAAACAATAGAGTTATCTACCCTGAACGTAATCTCCAGTGTAACTTGTTGCGTCAACGTGTTTGTTCTGATGAGTACCGCTATCAGATTGTGGCATAAATTGGTTCATGGAAACTCAGATATGTTATTTGTTTCCATGTTAATACTTAAAGAAGCCTAGTAAAGCAACACAACTAAAGCATATATTTTATCATTTTCACGCTAAACCGACAGTTGACGTCACAATACATTTTACGGGAAAAGGAGCGTGAAATTTTTATCTCGCCCACGGGTTCAGATAAGGATATCTCAACCGGCTAAAAATAGGTACCACGCTGTCTCATTGGTGATAAAAATATAAAGTCTATCTACACATTTCTGCTTCTGAAAAAAATACACAAAGATAATGCTTAAACATGCCATGATAATATTCGTTTAAAAGTAAAATAGAAGACTAGAAGACTAGTAGATAGAATATGACATTATCAACAAAATCCAAGTACGAAATTATAAAGCAATGCACGAACACAATCAGCAAAAACACCCAAAACATACAATAAACAAACTCATCTGAACAAAGGGTTCATATCAAATGTTCCGGAAGGGTGGGTGTGCATATCCTGATGTGTTTTGGACATTCGTCGTGTCACTTATAGTCAAATTCAGTGTTCAGTCATCAACAAGAGGCGAGACAAATAGGTACCCCAAAATATCATTATCTGTGTGAAAGATACACTGTAGCGATCAAACAATTCATGAAGGGGACCATAAAAGTTAGGTAGGGAAGACCTCACTTTGACTGACACTGAGTTCAATGTAAAATGTAAAATTTATGATTGGGAAACTGAAGTCGCATTGCTTGTCGAATAATTTAAAGTTAAACTGGTCTTAAAATTCAATATTTCTATCTAAAATAATATTAACATCTTATATATTTTTAATACAATACGTATGTCATAAAGTTTAAGTACTTATTTATAACCTTGATCATTAAAAGCAATTAACTTCTACAGAACAATAAATAAGATGTACTAGTATTTAAACAGTACTCGGATTTGTATTATTTTCCTTCATGCAATCGACAACTTCAAGTGATCGAGGTAAAATGTTTGATCAGGTTAATATTTGCCACTCTAGACTACGGGACATGATATAATGTTCAGTCAGCAATTTTCTTTTTATTTATCGTCCTGTAATTATGTTTGCTTAGGGTTAAACAGAGTGAATATAATTAATTAATTCTAATGATGCAAACATAATCTTACGCCGAGGCCATTACGATATCATGTTCATAGCTATGACCTGCCAATGTAGTGTGGTTTGGTTCTATGTTTAGCTGAAAATAAAATACCAATACGTCAGACCTATATAACTTGAAATGAAAATTAGACAAACGTTTTAGGAATTAATATAACATGTTTATACATGATTAAAACCAATCATTTAATGACAGTAGTTCTACGTCGTTATTTCCCTTTATCTAACGTTATGTTAAAATGACAAACTTAGTCTGTGGATCATTAATAATAATAAAATATGATTATTTTACCAATAGAATCAATAATTAATAAATCCGTCTACAAATAAATTCTAGTTATCTGCAACTCTGGCAAAGCCTCAATTACACTACCTTTTTAGAATTGTAGGTAACCTTCTTTGCATTCGAGATCAGCTAATCAGTATATTTATACAAAAATCTGCGTCTACCCCACGAAAAGTGGGACAGTAAGATATCTTAATGCACGACTTCTCTGTTGTACTTCTTGATCATTTTCACTTGAAACTAGATAGGTTTATTCTACATTTTGAAATAAACTATACTCGTATTAAAGGCTCCTTTTTCGTGTAATCGTTGACATAGAAAACTGACAATGTCCGTTAAAACATTACAAGTGATCTATGTGTCGATTAAAAAACAATAGCAAAGACAACCAACCGAACAACAAAAGCCAAAAGTCAAGGGACAGGTTCAAATCCGGATATAGACAAACACAACACAAAAACCAAAAACATAAAATAGAGTAACCCGAACCTGATAAAAACTATGGTTGCACTCAGGTGATCCGGACGAGTAAGCAGTTCCTGCCTATAATTAGGCACCAGCCGATTTACTCTGTCATGTCTAGGGAAAAGTAAAATCCAGGAATACGAAACACTACCTATGACTCAACGTAAATGTCAGATCGTATTTGAGACACTGATTTCCCATACCAAACAATTAAGTCAAGGTGACTACCATAGACCTTCTGGAGAGATAACATCGACCTAGGTACAACAAACCTTTGTTTGAGTAGTTTAGCAGTCAACAGCAGTGATCGGTCTAGAAAATCGGAATACGGATCGCAGGATCTAGAATAACATGTAAGTGAAATGTACACAACATACGCTGGAGCTGCTGGAATGTTGCTGTCGATGAACGAGAAGTTGACAATTGGAAAGTCATTAAGTTTGTCGGAGAGTCTAGTTTGTAATTTTCAGGAGTATTTCTATAAGTAGATCTACGTAAGAGGCTGACCTTAGTTTATTGATGGTGTCTTTAATTTCAAGCTCGCTAGGGCAAATTAAATGTAAATAGTCACCAAATGTAGCATTGTTGAGGGACAAAACATCATCAATAAAGCGAAACTGCATCATACGGATGTATCTTGCTTTGTTGACCACTTTTTATGTGTTTTAATTTTCTTTGTCTTTCATTCATGGTTTTAAACGAGTACAGGTTATTCACTTTATGTTTTTGGTTTTTGGTATATATGTTTGTCTGAATCCGGATTTGAACTTATTCCTTGACTTTCGACTCTTGTTGTTCAGTAGTCTTTCATTCTGATTTCGTTTATAGTTATAACTATGTAAGATAACAGCCAATAAAACACAAAATAGCAAAACGTAAAAAAAATCAGCAAAAGGCAAACTAAACTGTCCATTCAAAACGATGATACGCATCGTATTAAAATAAATAAAAAAAATTCACAGCTGAACAACCTTCAAATTTGCTTCAAGTTCAGTAATGATACTCCTTGGTGTTCGGTACATTTTCGGTACCTTCTTTCATTAAAGGTTAATAATAATGCAATAAAGAAATCAATATTTATTTGAATACAAATCCATTCCTATTTGTGTGTATATACCTTGATCCCCGAAAGTATATCCAAACAGCTTTAACAGAAAAAACATAATTGTCTACTTGAAAAAACAACACCGATCTTTTAGAAGGAATACAACTACACAAAGACCTCAACAAAATTTTAACACAGATTCACTCAATTTCATGGAAATATAGACTACCTCACTTCACTAATCTGAAATCTTAATCAGCATTATTCTGTTTGTTTTGTTTGTTTGAATTGTGTTTAAACGCCACTTTCAGCAATTTTTCAGCTATATCATGGCCTCTAGGTTTTATTGTGGGAGGAAGCCGGAATACCCGGAGAGAACACCCGACCTGCGGTAGGAAAACTGGCAATCCATGTCAATTAAGACTGAAGACGAGTACACGCTGCCCGCAGTGAGAATCGATCCGGCCATCTAAATGTTGACAGACCACGTGATCAATAGTAGACGAACTACCTTAACCACTCGGCCACCGCATGATTTTGCTTCAAGTTGTACAATTATCTTAAATTTAAATTTATTGGTAATTTCTTATGTCGATTCTGTTTATAAACAAAACTTACTTTAAAGTCATTTTCCAGTCCGAAGTGTTTCAGAAAACCAATAACTGTCATAGCATCTACAAAGAACGTAGAATATCTATGTCTGGGTCATTTGAGCTATATTGTCATGAATAATACATTTGCATATAATTAACATTAAAAAACCAAAATAGACTATGCAGCTACTGCAGCGCACTCACATTATGCTTTTTCGTAATATGTTAAATGTGTGATTATGTGCAGACTGCGCGCATTACTGATAAAAGTTATTTTTCCAAATATTGTGTTTGTTGTACAAGTTTGATAATGCTTATAGGTAAAAATACAGCCCCTTACCGCATACAGGACAATGAAAGCTACATGATCAGGCAGACATAACCACCACGCCCCAGTATGTCAATGAGACAAATATTATTTAATTAGAATAAATGAGAGAAAATAATGAAATTGTTTCTCTTAATGACCTACCATAGTCATATTGGTGCTTTGCCGGTTCTTTTGGTTTCGGTTCTATCAAAAGTGTTCCTGGGAAGCCGATTTTCTTTTTATAAGCTGTAAAAATTTATGTTATACTCATCATACATTCTTTCGTTGTATGCAAACAAATCCAAAGTTAGTCGATTTATATTCACACATTTCAGATTTTGATTCGTGGTAATTCTCTTAAAGTATAGGTAAAATTTGGGTTGATAATAAAAAAACAATTTTTTTTTCAGCGTATTGTTTTTAAGTGAACACTTATACTTTTAACCTTTCTATACATACAACAACTCTATTTTAAGATAATACTGCCTTCCATTTTTAGAAAATACTTTGACTTCTAGACAGAATGCGAATAAATGGTTTTTAAGGTCTAAGAATTTTCTATTGAAATAATTATTCGTAGGTAACGCCTGGCAGTGAAATCAATCTAACACTTCGTTAGGCATGATCTGACATGAGATGATAAATGTGTTCCGTAATGAAAACCTGTTGAGAAGTAAATAGATGTCCACTTAAAACGTTGAAGAGATAAATGGCACCAAATCCGTACATAATCGTGTATCAAATCGATTTTAATTTAAACCATGAGATATTCTAAATATAAAATTTAATTAAATAATGAACTCATGTACACGACTGAGTCCAAAATGGTACGACGGTACCATCTATGTTACATAACAATGGGTGCTTTCAAACAGTTTTTTTAAATAGAAATCGACACTCTACATATAGCTATTTTTTTGCTTTTTTGTTGGGTAAAATGATAAAATGGAAACCAAAATAGAGCGCGAGTATATCCACAGATCAACTTTTCTTATTTGACTGCTAATTTTATAATTTGGAAAGGTATGTACATTAATGCAACCTACAGCTAGGTTCAGAAGCAACTTTATATCAACTTAGATCACCTAGACAGGATAACGTCTAAGAAAAATAGCAAGTATAAGAAATTCAATGCACAATAACAATTCGGATATCACAAAACATTTCCGAAGAAAAACAAAACAAACAAACAGATATGAGTAGCCTGAATCCCCTCTCCCCATGGGTGCTCTCATTCGCTCGGGATCGAGAAAGCAGTGCTTGCTATTATTAGACACCTATCAAGTTCCTTATTGTAATGTCTAGAAACAAAAGCAAACCAGGAATAGGAAAAACTACATGTGACTCTGCAAAAATGTCCGATCGTATTTGTGAAGGGATAACATCTACCTAGGTAAAACAAAAATTATTGTTGTATATTAGTCAACAGCACTGAGCGGTCTAGAACATCGGAATACCGATCGCAGGATTTAGCATAACGTATAAGTTGTGAAATTTACATACCGTACGCTGGAGCTGCAGGCATTGCTATCGAAAAACGGGTTCACAATTTTGGACCATTAAAGCTGCCAAGCGCGACCCTAGATTGCAAACAGAAGAAGCCTCTCGTTGGGCGGTTAGTTATAATAAGGAACGCGAACCAAGTGAGGTAGCATATTTGGAGAAATGACCCGCTTCTTGCACAAAATCATCTTGAAAATATAAAAAACAGTAGGCATATTGTAGCCGCTACAAAAGGCTAAATTGTGCGTCATTTGTTGACTTGTTTTCGCCTTGAATATAGTTGTCATAGTGCTCGCTGGATGTTAAGCAATCATTCAATTATATCAAGTTACAACATTGTTGATACGGTTTTGGTCTCTTCCACATATATAACGCAAACTAATCGCTAAGTTTATCCGGACAAACCACTTACACTAGAGTTTACTTTTTTGTTTTGCTGAGGTCTGAACAGCAGACTACAAATAGCAGATTTGGTCGTATCTATTTACTAGTGTGATAATTTTAGCGTCTGCGTACAATGTTCCTAGCAGAACTACTCACCAGACAGGAGTATAAGTTTAGTTTTAGGTTTACTTTTTGCTCGGTTAAGAGAACACCTTTCTGTTTTTAAATGAAACCCAATTGGAGGTTGACGGATGAAATATTACTATTTTGTCATTATTTTGTACCAAAATGCTGTTATAAATGATCTAAAGCATTGTAAAGTAATTAAATGTTCGAAAGTTTGACTCTAAGAACAGTAAACATATATTATTATATGGGCCTCATTTCTCACTTATATGGCAATATTACTACGCTTCAGGACCACGTTTGAATAGTTCTATAAAAGCAGCATACATTCTGTACTGGGACATGTCCGATTGCATTTCCAGTAATGTTTATTTAACTGTCTGTGTTGGTTATTGAAAAACAATAGTTCACTTGGATGAAAACGACGACGCTTCCACTGGAATTATCAGTTAATAAAAGTTCGATCTATATTGTCACACAAGTTAAATTAGAAATGTAAAATGAATGTTTCTTAGCCCTTAAGCGTGTTGTTTAAGCCAAGATTGATTGTAGGGATTAATCTACTTGAATTAGAAAATAGCATGCCTTTGTCATATATAGACTGATTATTTTGTTTTTGCTAACGTTAATGGTAATGTCCAATGATATAGATCTGGCTGCACACTGGCCATTAAGCAGCTAACCCATCAATCAGACAATCTATTGGAGGTTAATAGTAAACTTCATTGAAAAGTTTTCATAGTACATGTTGAGCTATAAAAGTATGTTGCAAAATACGCTTTTGTAGTGTAAACTATTTCAAGTAAAACTTCCTATATCAAATATATATAATGAAAACACTAGTATCTAAAATAAAATGTTGTTTCAGCAGTCATGTGATTGGCCCCGACTAGACCTAGTATGACGACTGTGTTGTAACACAATTTATGGTTTTTCCCCAGAAGGTATTATATAATTAATCGATTGATTGCCTCACCGAATTTTTTTTCTTAATGTGAAAAGCAAGCAATATATGAGCTATATTCAGAACTAGTGTACAAACAATAAATCAACTGAAAGAGGATGGACAAACGGACAAAAACGTATAAAGTATCAGGTAGGGACGGAGAATCTATCCTTTTGTAGCAGCTAAAAACAAGTCTACTCTTTTTGGAAAATCTACAAATTGGATCTGTATTGTTTACGGAGCAAGACGCTCTCCAAACGCGTCAGCCACTATCGCTTAGAATGATAATGGTAGACTGATAAAAACATGGTAACTATGAATATTGTTTTGCATTATCATTTATCATGCAATGTGAAAACTACCTGCTGCCATTTTGAAAAACGATGCCATGTTTGTAAGTTCCAACAGAACATTTGTATTCAGTATGGTGTGGTAACCTTCTCTACCTCCCCAGAATACTGAAAAATAATATTAATATTGATTGTCTTGCAAATGCAACTTAATGAATGAATGTTTATGTGTCCTTATTTGCAATTGCAAATCATCATATATCAATTAGCTTTAGTTAAAGGGTTTTATAAATACAAATTAGGACTTTAGTATCACCTGTGACCAAATAAATGTAACACAGCAATACTATCTCGCGGGATTTATATAATCACATCATGTCTCGATCAATAATGATAAAGGACCATATCCTTAAACTTTTCAACTGTTCCGTAATTAGACACATCCGACATTAATTTAATTTGCTTACGAGTATAAACAATTTGAGTTTAATATAATCAAAAGTTACATGTACAATATTATAACAATACATGTTAGAAAACGTAATAAAAATAGGAATATTATGTAAACGATACTTAATTGAAACATACACTATAACCTGTATTTAATAATCCCTATATATGAAACACTGTGTTCACATACACGCATACTCTTATATAGGGAGGTTAACAAAAAAGGGAAAAAATGATTCAAAAGACTGCATCTTGTTCCATTATTATGATGAAACGAACTTTTCAACAGATTGTGAAACAAAAAAAAACTATTCCTAATTACCGAAATTTTCAGCTCCTAATCTTTGAGCGATCTCCAATCCTTTTTTCACTTGTGCGGCAGCATATGCCAAAATATCTGAGCTTGGATTGCTGGCTGCTCCATTCATGTACCTTGTTCAAAAGTAACTAAATTTAGTATACAAAATACATTAAGTCACAAAAATACAAATACGTATTTTAAAGAGAAAATATTTCAGAATCACTCCATACTGTTCCTGAACTTAATGAGAGTTGTTTTAGATAATTAAGTGTTCAAGTTAATTAACACAGAAATTATTAAAATCAAACGAGATTTTTTAGATTTGTATACACATAATATTAACATACACATTGTACACTTCTTACATTTTACGTGTACAATAATAATTTTCTTAATTTGAGACAAAGAACAGAGGATTATTTAACTGAATATGACGTTCTATAGCAGCTAAACTAACCGCCAGTAATGATGAACTACCCGTTACCTGCTGTGTGCAAACAGGTTGCATGTTGCCCATAATAATTTAACACCCGTCTTTTTCTGTAGCTCAAGAGCTAAATCTGCAATCTCATCTAAATTTTTGTTTGTTTCAACCAGTGTTGTACCTTCAGGGGCTACATCTCTGCAAAAAATATTGAATACTGGACCATTGGCCTAATTATCTGTTAATTAGTGCAGTGCAAAACGATGAAAATTAAAATATGACAACCTTAAATATGTCCGATGTATGAAAATATACGTCATGCACTGATCAAGCATTATTTTTTAGACGTCCTTCTATACCTACTATTGATGCAGTTATTTAATTCTGAGAGTATCAAACAACTGTGTAATTTGGGTAAATTCTTATTTAGAGACTCGAAGCTCGGAAATGATATTGAATACGACATTATCTAACTAATTTATTTTGTATTTGTAACGAATTTTAAAATTATAACAACGTTTCGTACTATATGTATGTGCATTTGCATTTAATATGTCCGCTTTTGTCTTTAAATGTGTACCTATATGTTATAATCATATGGTCAATACAAATTAAGATATAGAAGACACGTGCTGCTAAAAGTTATTGATTTAAGTAAAAACTATAGCATTTATTCAAGGAAAAGTTTGGTTCAAATTGCAGAAACCTGCTGCCAAAACTTAATTACACACAGTCATTTCTCAACCGACAATGTTAAATTCCGGTCAGCGTCGTTAATGGTGACAATGAACTTATTATCTATTGCCCTGACAGAGACATATGCTGGGATAAGTACAACTAGTTTATTATCTATTAGTGACAGGAAAAGTGGTTTACTAAAAGATAATTAAAAAATAATAAGTAAAAGAAAACCAATCTAAACCATACGGGTAATAACTAAAGCATGCTTTAATTGGTTTGGTGTCCTACGATGTCTTCAAAAGGATTTAACATATGATATAATTACCGATAGTAACAGTGTTGTTTAAGCATACCAGCTTTCCATGTTATTTTATTTAGCAAGGCACCATGATTCTCAACGATCAAAACAATTCATTTAGAAATCTGTTGGTTTTCTGTTTTTCGTCGAAGATTTAAAAGAACAATGCTGATATGCTGCGGTTTGTTGGTATTATAAAGAATATCGTCTATTGTTATTGGCATACATTTCTGAATTCAAACAACCATAATAATTATCTCAATAAATAATTAAGATTTTGTTTTATTTTTAAAGAGTTCGACGGAAAACAAGGGTGACATTAGAGCATAATTAACAAATATTTTATCTGACTGGAGACTAATAATTAAACCAAAAAAATGTTATTTATCTCACCACCATAAGAAAATGTTTGGTATTTTCAAAGGATAAACGTTTACTATTAAGTTTTCCTTATTTCTGAATTACGTACCTAGTAATTGTCTGAAATGACAATTGGATAAACATATTACTGTTGGTGTAAAATACCCAGCCTTTTTCATCAACACATCACCTCGCACACTAAGGTAATGGAGGCGGTAGGTTTAGCCATGCCGTAAAAGTAGTATAACACACCATTTCTTTAGAAATGTCTGTACCAAGTCAGGGCCATTGCTGTAGTTGCTCGAGTTTGCCGGTTTCTTGGACTTTGATTTGTGAATTTTATTAATTGATAGTTTCCTTAGTGTTCGGTATTTCGTTATTAACTTCATTTTTGTAAAAAATAATACAACTAATAACTCCATTACTGTAGTATGTGACTTGGTTTGTTGATGAAAATGGATGAGTATCAAATACCACTAGTCAGTAATAATGATCCAACAATCACTGTGTACTGATTTCAAAAATTGGGAAACTATCTGCAATCATATTTTCAAGCAGATAGTATATTTTTCAACAAGGAAATGATATCTATTAAAACGTATTAAAAGCGCGAACAAGTTTTTTTAAATTTCATTGTTCTTTCAGACTTTCTTTAACCTTTCGGACAAATAAAGCACTTCGGACTATTTGCAATATTGACTTTACCAATCATGTTATATTATATATTTTCATACCTATCAGGTACTATCCACATCAAGTTAGGTTCTAAAAGCTTAAAAGGAGAATGATTATCGTTAGAATCTTTTAAAGCAAAGTTGAAAGATCTATACTGGTCAAATAGAAGTTTAACCTGATAAATATTGGCGGTTCAAAATACAATAAAGATCGTGGCTCAATTCAAAGTTGGCCATACAAATATATTTACAATACCTGTCATGAAAAGTGTAATATTTCACTCCAAGCTTCGTGAAAAACTCGAATGCCGCACGTAGTCTACGTTTGGCATTGGCCATTGTATTGGAACCATCATCCCAAGGTCTAATCAGAGTTGGGAAACCAAAAGGATCGGCTCCTGAAATGGAACTCTTGTTATAAATATTATTCTTTCAAAAATGGTGAAAAAATCTCAGTATGATAAATATTACATGTAATTATAAAAATGTTGTTATGGGATTGCTGATATTTAGATTGACGCTATATATTATAATTAAGGAATAATTGTTAGTATCCTGTTCATGAACCATTGATACTTAAACAGGTTTGAGCACGTCATAGTTTTGCATAAATGGCTATTATTATCAGTGAAGTCCTGTGGAATAACACGATCTCTTACATAATATCGTTAGACGTTGAAATTAGTACGCCCTAATGTCATTATGTATAAGACAGAGTATAAGAGAACCACGCTTTATCAGGGATGTATATTGATGTTCGACAATATTTCTCCATCAGACGTAATTGAAACAAACATGAAATAATAAAGACAATATTGTCTACATCCTGTTTGTTCTCGGTCGTACCATACATCATAATTCGGTCGTACGGAGATGTTGTCCTTATAAATAACACTCAAATTACTGACCATCAATGTAGACAAAGGGTTTGTCTGTAAGGCGGTTAATCTGATTGGACGTTCTATTTCCGAACCATATCGAGGTTTAGTGATATGCATTGAAATCAACCACACGGGCAATTAGCATTTTACTTTTAAAATTACCTGTTCCTCTAAATGTATGCCAGAAACAGACGGAAAATCTCAGCCATTCTTCCATAGTTCTACCCATTACCACCTGTAAAACAGAATGCTTTTAAAGGTCTGTAGTAATATAGAATAAGCTCAAATCACTGCTGATGTTTAAAACCAAAATAATTTTAAAATTAAAACGTGGTTCCAATCTATAAATTAATAACATGACATACTTAATAAAGAAATAAAACTGGCTGATGGATTTATCCACGTATAATAAAACTTTAAACAAAATATCAAAACTATTGTCAACTAAAATATATCCCAACGTGATTTTGTGCTAACTGTAAAGACCTGTTTTATATTTCCGGAGAGAGGAAAGTGGACACTATCTAAATGGCATGACTAAATATAACATGTTCTGTTAAAACACAAATCGTGGTCGAATTTTGAAAAATTAGTAAAATCAGATAGTCTTATTGACCTTCTAAAATACCCCAACCTTTAGTGGGCTGGAGGGGGAGGGTTGTGGGACTAGTGGTATTTTCCCGCCAAGCATCATCGGAAAGCTTTTCTTGGAATAACAGAAAAAAAACCGACAAATAACAATAATATTTGCATTATTTTGACTGGAATTGAAATTGTTTAACAGGATTTGTATTTCCTTTTGGAATTATTTTTTGAATACATGTATATGTCTTAAAACTCTTTCTTTCTACACTGTGCTTATTTATGTATAAAACGTTGGCATGTAAATGTTCCTCAGCATAAAATGGTGCTTATATATCAGTTTCCATTTGATTTAATGTTATAGTCTTATTTCGTTCTCCCACTTGTTAACGCTGACGTTGCTGAAATAGTGTAAACAATATTTTATTCAGAAAAGATGTTGCAACAATAACATATACATACACGCAAAAATACCACGAGAGGATCGGAAACAAGTGGACAGCCACTCATTCAAATTCCTCTCCTAAGATGACCATGTTCTATATACAATACATTTCAGTCAGGTGATACCTGGCAAAATATATGAGGGGACCATATTCTGGTATAATTTTTATAGCAGTTACATGTATTCACGAAATCGTCTTAAATGCTAATCTTTTAGTTTTTAAATAAAATGTGAACAATTACAAAATTTCGACTGATAAATTTGGAATACCATGTAGTAAGCTATTTGTGTTGAGAATTCCAGGTATATTAGTAAAGACTATTTCTCAAACGTCTATATAATGGGCAGATTAGTAGGAAATGTTGGGAGGACTGGTTTGTTTACATTTACAAAAGGGATCTAACTCCAAATTCTTTAAAAACAAATGTTCTTTCAGGAAGCTGCTTTCATTACGAATTTTCGCATGTATGGTATGACCTATTCTACTACCAACATAACAATAAGAGGGAATTGCTCGTTTGTATTTTAGGAACGTGTTTAGGCAATTTATGGAGCTGTTGTTTTAAATATTCGTGCGGAGTTCGTTCCACAATTTAATTAAGGATGGCAAAAAAACTGTAAGAATAAAAAGCTGTGTGCAATTGAACTGGTAAAATATTTTTTTTTAATTTCGTGCTTTGTATTGGTGAACATCTTGAACACGATCTGGGATTAAGTTTAAGAGATAAGCTGGAGTATCATGATATACAAGTTAGTGAAACAGCAAGAGTTTGTGGTTTTTTTGCCGTGACTCTAGAGTTTCCCACCCACATACACGAAAGAGAAGATGTATGCTAGTTAACTATGTGGCACCGTTGCGGCAGGGTGTACTTGACTGCAACCTTAATTGGACAAGGACTGCTTTTTTGCTATCAAAGTTCATGGGTTTTTCTGGGTATGCCGGCTTCCTCCCAGCGAAAATTGGACGCCATGGTATATAGCCAAAAATGTTTAAAGCTGTGTTTAACACCATTAAAAAAAGACAAACAAAATCCATACACAACACTAATAATAAAATCAAAAGAATCTGCAGCCAAACATATTAACTCGTTAAATGTTTAAACCGTGGATATGCATTTCAGTAAATTCCAATGTACGGCATACAAATCATCCCAATGAATTCCCATTGTTATCGTCTGTTCTATTGTATGTTTATTATTTTGATATATTCAAACGTACCATGTTTTTAACAAATAGTTTCAGTATAAATACAATACCAAATTTTTCTTACTGCTCATTTTCAAATCGTCAAAGGTTCAATCTATGGTAAGTAACAAACAATAAACATTTTATAAGGCAAACAGCCTGTTCTCGATAATTCTCGTACGCGATAATTGAGTTTTCAAAATCATTACAAATGGAGACTGTGGATGAAGATAGATAACTCGGTCTTGTTAGTTTTACGAAACTTCTCGACTGCATTCTTACTCAAACCATGCATTTACACATTAAAGTCGACATTTTAGCAAAAGCTGTCGCTTCTAGGCACCAATTTTTTAATTAGAAACGGATAGCTTCTTACTTCCACATAAATATTTACAGTACTTAGGATAAAAGACATAGGACTCTTGCCGGGCTCATTGTCGAGATCTCACGAAAGCTGTGGGGTTCGACAAACTACCATGGTTGAGTCTATGGAATTACTAACACTAATAACCGTCTTACCATAGGCAGTTAGTTGTCGCCGTATAGGACTCTAAAACTCCCAGGAGTCAATATTTTAAAGAACTTTCCATAATATGACAGCAAGGTCTAAATATGTGATCAGATACGTTATAAATTAGTTCATGCATAGTTTTCGTCCAATTAGGTTTCAAACAACCTGGGACAGTCATAACAAAAACCTTGTCATTTATTATACTATTGCTGGTTGAATTTCGGTTAGAAGATTTAACATTTTACTCATTCCGATCGAAATTCTCCAATATTTGTTTCAGTAGACATTGCCCTTTGCAACTACACTAATTAAAAATGGCTGTAGAATGTTTGCTACTATTAAGACTCACCCTTTTGGCATCGTAATGTCTAAACACCAAAGTGTCTTCTATGGCGGCATCTTTGTTCAGGCTTATAGTTGGAATTCCTATAAATATTCAAACACCGAGATTATAAGATTGAGGTTATCTATAATGAAACTTAAAGATAAAAAAACAACGTGTCATGAGGCCACTGATGATCAACTTACCTAATGCCTCTAAGCCATCAGTATGAATCGTCAATATGAAAAGTAAATAAATTTAATAATTTCATGTTTGAAAAAAAACAGTACCTTTTTAAACCTACACCGACAACCTAATGCCCATGGTCGAGCGGTAAATTTTATTGTTAATGTTTTATGCCAAACGTGTAATATGTCAAAAGAATTCAACACATGTTTGTTTTTAATGTATTATGCCAAACGGGTAATATGTCAAAAAGACTCAACACAGGAAAATCAATTATTTTATTAGTTGTAGTAGTCATGTGAAAAGTTTAGAAAATTCAGGTTGGCCAGCAGTCCAAACGACACTGAGAGCTGGGCACTGCATTAGTCAACTATATATACTATAACTTATAATTGAGATACAACCACTGTTTTTATTGGGTTCTGGTTCCGCAGTTTTCGGTTTTGGTTGTTTGTATCCTTTATATTGTGTGTCCATGTCACAGACCGGATTCTGTCACCGTCTTATGGTTTTCGATTATTGCTGACCATTCGGTTCTTACATTTTACTTTGTGCCTTTGATTTATTCACAATTCCTCATTTCAGTCAAGACAATTGTGTGCTTCTGAATGCACTTATTTTTATAAATGAAAATTCAACAAGTAACACAGTGTACATGATTAGTACCCTTGTTTTTGAGATTTATAATTATTAGCAATTTCTTATCTGAGGCTGGCTGGGGGACGAGGGGTCCTCTTATCGAACAGGAAACCCGCACGTTTCAAGCATATAAAAATGATATAAAAAAAGTAAAATAAGACAGTCAATCTAAACTGTTATCCGAGAATCCTCTGCCGTCGAACGCTTTCTTTTTGTGCCACACGCAAAAAAAAGCGTTGGACGGCAGCTAGAGGATACTCGGAGTATCTAAACTGCTATTCATTAACAACATCTTGCAAACATAACCTCTATATTTGTAAGTTTGTGACATTCTATTACTCTATGAATTCTACTACAAGATATTACAAAAGAAAATGCAACGAAGAAAGCATTTTGTTTTGTGTTGTTTACTTGGTCTACTTTTTGCACATCAATTCATGCACGAGAAACTTCTGAACAAATGTCCATTTCCGGATGTAAATAATCAAAATCTCACAAATAAAATTGCATTTGTATAACTTTTTACGTACCAGGGAAGAATTCTGCGTCCG
Organism: Limnoperna fortunei; assembly: GCA_944474755.1. Classification (NCBI taxonomy): domain Eukaryota; kingdom Metazoa; phylum Mollusca; class Bivalvia; order Mytilida; family Modiolidae; genus Limnoperna; species Limnoperna fortunei. The sequence goes on along the minus strand of OX104111.1, from coordinate 17,715,039 downwards.
GAGAGTCATAATGCGTCACGTCAACTCGGGAACAATCTCCACTGGATGTCGGAGCAAATGAAGACATCTTCGCCAGTACGTGTATCAAAATGATTACACACGAAGTCAATAGTTTACTTATCGATAGCCCTGATATTAAAATAAACTTCACATAAGTGTAATCTGACACCTAGCTATCTTTGTTTATCTCGTGTATATCAACATTCAACGCATTAAGGTGAAGGAAGTAGTTTAATGCATGCGCGTCCTAATTATTGAACTTGAAAATAAACTTTTACCATGTATTTTCCGGTTAGTGTCGATTTCACATAAATTGCATTTCATTAAGTGATTTCATTGTGTTGATGTTTATGTAACATTTTTGTACAGCAGAGATGCAGGCAGGACATTTCATTATTTGGTTAACTTATTTGATTTCAGAGATGAGTTTAAACATTTTGAGTTTCAGTCAAAAAAGTCGAGTATAACGTTTTGAAATGTATGCTGAACTGTATTACAGGCTAACATAATACCCATGCATAAAGTTAGTGAGTAGAATTCAAATCCACTATTAAATATCGTACCAGATCAAAATATATAGAGAGAGAAATCATGAGCGAAAACTTGATTTCAAAACACCTTGCTTATTAAATAATGTATTACAAAAATTATCGCAACGAAGACATATGCAAATGATCGAAAAGGGTTTTTTTGTTTTGTTTTGTTTTTTTTAGGGGGGGGGGGGGGGTGCGGGGGTAACGAGTACACGACAAATAACGTGAGTTATAAGCTATAGAAAACTCCTCAGGTGTCATATATATAGCAAAAACCCTGTCAGCCTGCTGACGTTGGGCCAAGGGGCCTCGGTGGCCGAGTGGTTAAGGTAGTTCGTCTACTATTTATCACGTGGTCTGTCAACACTGAGATTGCGGGTAGTCTCACTGCGGGCAGGGGGTATTCGACTCCAATCTTAGTTGACAAGGATTGCCAGTTTTCCTGGCGCGCAGGTCGGGGGTTTTGTCCAGGTACACCGGCTTACTCCCCCAACAAAAACTGGACGCCAGGATATAGCTGACAAATTTCTGAAATTGGCATTAAATCATCAAACAAACAAACAAACGAGCGTTGGGCCAACGTTAGCACATTGTTGTACCGTTGGTTATTGGTTGGCATAGGCATTGCAACGTTGGCCCAACTATACTTGGACTTCAATTGAGAAGTATACTATATTAATGCAATGTTGGGCCGACGTTTAGAACTTTTCTTTCTTTTTTTATTCCAAAGTTTGTTTCCTAACACAGTAACAACACTGGATTAAAAGACGCAAGATTTTTTTATATTCTATTCCGTTTTCCTATTTTCTACATTGGTTTATATGTTGTTCCAACGTTGAGCCAAATATGGCTTAGGTTGAAGAACAATAACAAAAATGTTCAATGAAAATCCGAATTAAATTAAAAATAATTTTTTTAGCTTATAAGGAAAGTATTTGTTTCAATGGATTAAATAAATCTAATACCGTTGTAATAAGTTTATATTACTTGCATGTTATTCATAATTGTTATAAATATTACAATTTTTTTCATTTTTATAAAATTTCAACGTGAGCAATATTTCTACTTGTCTAAATTTCTGATTTCATATCTGTATTAATCAATCAATCAATTCTTTATTTCCTCTAAACAGAGATTACAGATAAACAAATAAGTGAATTAATAATATACATGTGTAGTATGAATAATTAAAAGTTATAGAATGACATAGTTAAGTATAGCTATAATGTACATGCGATATATAAATATCAGTCTTTAGTACATATATCCGTAATTAACAAGTTATGAATATGCCTTGAGCACCATGTCTTGCTAACAACGTCGTTGCTTTTTAGCATACGGTTGTATTCGGCAGCAGCTCGGATGACATGTGTGAAGCACAGGGCACGAAATTCGGATAAACCAAAGTATTCAAAATCAGTAGAGGGCGCTTTCCCGAGTAGTACACAATATAGAGACGTTGAGTCGTAACAGCTTAACTCAACATACAAATCTAAGTGAAAGTTGTCAATAATAAGTTCGAAGAAAGTGTCTCTTTGGTTAGCTGTGAAAAGGCACTCACAGGACGAATGCATCATTACGTCTGAAAAGCTTTTATGACATAATTTACAGTCATTATTGTAAGAAGTAGGAATTGTGACGATTAACTTAGCGATCAAGAAAGAAGTCCGGAGTTCAGATGTTGACGGAGGCCATTTCCATATATTAGCGACAGCTACGCTTGAATGTATTTGTTGGAATCTTGAGAAATCACGGTTTGAATGGGGTACCCCTGGCAAGCTGCGGTTGTCAGGCCATAATACGGAAAACCTGACCGCAAACCATATTAGTGCACCGTGTTGGGAAAAATGCCACGTTCCTCGCACGTTAAAGAACGCTGCTGTAGTATTCGCTATGAGTAGGGATTTCGATCCCGCTACAGGAGGCTGAATTGCCCGACCCTATCCATCCTCCCATTTGCCAGTGGCAATCTAAAATCCGTTACCCCTATTTTTCCTTGTGTCCCATCCCATTTTCATTCATCATCATTTCATGTTCATTTTATCATCCATTTCATGTTCATCGCCTGAATATGGCTGAAATAATGCTGCTCGGGCGTTAAACACCATTAATCAATCAATCAGAAATCACGGTCGGAAGTAATACGAGTTTGCCATAATCCTTATTGGGTGGAGTTAATAGCGAGTGTCACTATTTTCTTCCAGTTAGACTTGCTCGGAAAATCACCCGAGCTGAAATAACTCTCCAAATGTTGACACAAATGGTATTTCTGTACAATATGTGAAATGTCGGGAATGAAGCCGTGACTGGAGTTAACGTTTGGAAAACATGTAAAAAGACGTTACAAGAACATTTTCTTTGGCAGACTGGCGGTTTCCATTCTGCAAAATTTTCCGAACAGATAGAGTTTATGTTTTTCTACTTCACATATTAGAGGGTTCAGACCTAACATACTTCCACACATATCAGATCTTGGTGAAACCTCTGCATGTCCTTTGCAATAAAGTGTTGGAGGCGATTTAGGTGTTTAATGTCATGATTCCTTAAACCATACCAGAATTCACACCCATACATGCAGGTAGGTATGACGACCGTTTTATATAGTTTTAATATCGCGAGTGGGTTGATATTTTCAGTTCGAATATTTGCAATAGCAAAGTATGCATTACGGCCTTTCCTGTATGCTGAATTAATTTTGTTTGTCGATTTTAAATTGTCAGACACTTCCATTCAAGGTAAGTATGATTGTCAGTGATCGGTATGCTTTGTTTATTTAAACGCCATTGATACTTGGGTTTGAATCCACTTTTACAAAAACACATTATACAAGATTTGGACGCACTGTATTGAAGTCTCCATTTGCTAGCGTAATTTGAGCAAATATCAAGCATTTGTTGAAGTTTTGAAGGTGATGTAGCTAAGCAAGACATGGAGCACAGGAGGTTATATACTCAACAACCATTTTTGGATTACATCTTTCAAGTTGAAAAAGCAAATCATTAATAAACACTAGATAAAGCAAACCAGATAATACACCACCTTGTCGCACACCTTCATTAACAACAAAGTACCTAGAACTACATTGATTAACTACAACTGCACTTACAGTATTGGAATACATATCATCAATAATGCACCAGGCTTTGCCCCTGACCTTCAATTTAAATAGTTTATACATGAGGGACTTACGCCACACAGTGTCGAATGCTTTACAGCTATCCAAAAAAGCACAATAAACATTATTGCTATTTAATTCAATATTGTGATATATGGTTTCGTGAAAAATAAAGGAGGCGGTTAGGCAGCCAAGACCGCTCTGAAATCCCTGTTAGAGAGGATTTGGGAAAATATCGGGTGAGAGAACATGAGACTGTAAAAGAGACAGCAGCAATTTCTCAAAAACTTTCAGTAGGCAGGACAGAAGACAAACTGGTCTGTAGCTGTCAGGAGATGTTTTGGCCTTGGTTCCTCCTTTATAAATTGGGACTATCAAGCCTTTCTTCAATTGTTTCGGTACGTTCGATACAGATACTATTTTATTAAAATGTAGAGTCAAAGCTCTTTCAACTATTTGGCCACCATATAACAAGTGTTCATTTTGTATTTTGTCCGGGCCGCAGCTAGGCTTTTTTTTCTTAAGTTGATTGATGATTGTCTCTATTTCATCTTCGGTAATGATACCACCAGGTAGCACATTTAGACTATCATTTGTACAGTTGTTTCGGATTTCATTGTATTTGTTTAAGACATGGTTAAAATACATCACAATTTTGATTGTAATCTTGATAAACCAGCAGAATACTTAAAAATCGCAAACTTTAATAGCAGCAAAATCCCAAGTTCCACATAAGTGGTCATAATTTGGAAGTGGAGCTGGTAGATATAAGAATATTCACAGGGAACAGAGACTTTGCAAGATATGTAAAGTCTTAGATGATGAAAATCATTTCATTTTTAATTGTCATATTAATAATGATATAAGGACTAGTTTTCTCAGTAAAATCTTTAATACAAACTTAGATTTTAACTAGCTTGACTCTTTAAATAAAATTTTTAATTGTGATATTAAAGTTTTGCCCATAATTGTAGATTTTATAAAGCAGATTCTTACTGGTCAAATTCATACATATTTGCGATTTGCTATACATTACATATCAGTATTTGTTACATATGTATCAATGTTTGTATGTTTTATATTTTATTGCTTTATATATACATGGTATAGAATAGCCATATTTCCTGGGAAGGTATTATTTTAACAAATAAATATAAATGTCATGCATTAATAGTGTATGTATTCCACATATCCCCAGTGTCTAAACATGGAATTAAGTATGTTGTTACTTTCATTGTTACTCCGGATGTTTAGAGCAACTAATATGTATTTCAGGTATGGAAGGATTTAAATAAACTTTTAGGCAGATACTATCAAAATATTAGAACACAGTCGAGATGTAACTGAACTGCATATATATATAAAGCATAGAACTTATTCTATTCTAGTAGTTATACTTTTACATCTACAAGGATTTTTAATTATCTGCTAACTAATAGGTTGACAAAGGACCATTAAGTTTGTTTATAATGCTGTACACAGGGGAGAATAAAGAACGTCTGCCTCTAATTGGTTTTCGTTTGGTACATAGTTGATCTATGGTTGGTTCTAGTCTGCTCTCCATTGATTTAGATGGACAAATGTTGGCCGTTAGATATGACGTTGTTGGCCCAACGTTGGCTCGTGGGTGTCAGATAGATATGACGACGTTGGCCCAAACGTTGACTATCAGTTTGCCGTTACATATGACGTTGTTGACCCAACGTTGGCTCTCGGTTGGCCGTTAGATATGACGGTGTTGGCCCAACGTTGGCTCTCGGGTGTAAGATAGATATGACGGTGTTGGCCCAACGTTGGCTGTCAGTTTGCCGTTAGATATGACGGTGTTGGCCCAACGTTGGCTATCAGTTGGCCGTTAGATATGATGGTGTTGGCCCGACGTTGGCTATCGGGTGTCAGATAGATATGACGGTGTTGGCCCTACGTTGGCTACCAGTCGTCCGTTAGATATGACGGTGTTGGCTCAACGTTGGCTCTCGGGTGTCAGATAGATATGACGGTGTTGGTCCAACGTTTACTCTCGGGTGTCAGATAGATATGACGGTGTTGGCCCAACGTTGGCTATCAGTAAAATTTAACAGTTTTAAAAGAAACGTCAAATTTGTCAATATTTCCAACAGAAACGGCGAGCAGAACAGAATTTGTAATCAGGATACAGACAGAGAAATAGAAGATATTGTAAAAGACTGGCTGTGATATATCAGACAGAAATGGTGGAAGAAAAAAAGGAAACTTAAGAAAAGCGGCAACAAATAAAACGGAACGAATAAACTCTGGACATCAATGAATTTTATATTAAGCATGAAGAAAACATAGTGTGTTCAGTATTTATTGACTGGTTCATAGAACTTCTTCTATTCTAGTAGTTATACTTTTACATCTACAAGGATTTTTAATTATCTGCTAACTAATAGGTGGACAAAGGACCATTAAGTTTTTTTATAATTCTGTACACAGGGGAGAATAAAGAACGTCTGCATCTAATTGGTTTTCGTTTGGTACATAGTTGATCTATGGTTGGGTTCTAGTCTGCTGATTAATGATTTAGATGGACAAATGTTGGCCGTTAGATTCGACGGTGTTGGCCATACGTTGGCTATCAGTTGGCCGTTAGATATGACGGTGTTGGCCCAACGTTGGCTATCAGTTTGCCGTTACATATGGCGGTGTTGGCCCAACGTTGGCTCGCGGGTGTCAGATAGATATGACGGTGTTGGCCCAACGTTGGCTATCAGTTGGCCGTTAGATATGACGTTGTTGGCCCAACGTTGGCTCTCGGGTGTCAGATAGATATGACGGTGTTGGCCCTACGTTGGCCATCAGTTGGTCGTTATATATGACGGTGTTGGTTCAACGTTGGCTCTCGGATGTCAGATAGATATTACGGTGTTGGCCCAACGTTGGCCGTTAGATATGACGGTGTTGGCCCAACGTTGGCTATTATTGGCCATTAGATATGACGTTGTTGGCTCAACGTTGGCTCTCGGGTGTCAGATAGATATGACGGTGTGGGCCTAACGTTGGCTATCAGTCGGCCGTTAGATATGACGGTGTTAGCTCAACGTTTACTCTCGGGTGTCAGATAGATATGACGGTGTTGGCCCAACGTTGGCTATCAGTCGGCCGACAAATATGACGGTATTGGCCCAACGTTGGCTCTCGGTTGGCAGATAGAAATGACGTAATAGGTAATGATTTGCCTAACCAATTATAAGGCTTGCTGTCTGGAATATTTTATGCAAAGGTCGATATTTATTTCTGGTCTGGTCGGGTTAATTTTATAATTAGAATTAATCGGGCATTCTAAACACAATATGCTTTGGCAAAAGCTTTGTAACACCAATAACTCTCCACAATATTGCAAATAAAATAAAGGTCACGAATATTCAAAGCTAACCTCCAATTCTTTTCATGACCATTCCGAATCAAAAAACGCATTTTGTAATTAAGAAGATGAACAAATATAGAGATGACCCCTTTCTAGTCATCGAAATTGACAACCGATTTAAAACTCCGTGAATATATAAACTGCATTCAGTTTATTACGCGATTTGAGAGGCTGAAGAACAGCAAGGCAAATGCGGACGTTTGAAATCTTTGGATGTTTTTTTATCATCACTTTAGGAGACTGTTGAATTATTTTTATAGCGTTATTGATAATACAAGTTCAGTTAAAACGTTTTGTCTACTGTAGCCTTCTGTGAGAGCTATGTAATTGTTCTGGATTAATAAGAAAATTGTTTGTTTAAATGATGTTAAATTACACTTTCAGCAATTTTTCACTTTTTATTGGGGGAACCAGAGTACCCAGAGAAAACCCCCGATCTTCGCTAGGAAGACTGACAATTCTTGTCAATTAAGATTGGAGTCGATTACACCCTGCTAAGAAAATAGGTTTCATCTTATTTCAGTGTAATTTTTTATGTTCTATATATGCAAATGCACAATTATATGATTATAGCTTAGGGTATAAAACAGTTATTGAATAAGTAGTCAGGCAATGAACTCGGTACCTGAAATGAAGGTAATAACAGAAATATCGAACCCCGAGGAAACTGTCAAAAAGACAATACACAAATCAAATTTCGCGAAACTGGCAAACTCCAGAACCAACAACAAAAAATATAGCAACTACGGCAATGGTCCTGATTTGGTACAGGCATTGCAAAAGAAATTGTTATATCTCTATATTCTCTCTCTCTCTCACTCTATATATATATATATATATATATATATATATATATATATATATATATATACAGACGGAAGTTATACCATTTGTAACTACTCATAATCCTTCAACATCCAAACATTTTCAACATTGCTAGAGCTAATTTACCGATTTTATCACAAAGTGAGAAGTTGAAAGATTTAATTACTGATAAAACTGTCATTAGAAGTAAACGTCAACCACCAAACTTGAAACGTCTATTGACGAGAGCGAGATTCGATCTCAATCGAAGAGAGGAACCAAAACTTGTTTCAAAGTGTAATGACAAACGATGTGGTACTTGCAAGAACATTTACTGCGGACCAGAAATAACCACAAATGATGGAACTAAGATATATACCAATGCTAATATGAATTGCAAAAGCGAAAATCTTATTTACTGCATTAAGTGTCCAACCTGTGATGAAATATACATTGGACAGACGGGAAACGCACTTGCAAGGAGAATGACGGTACATCGCCAGCAAATTCGAGAGGAACAATACGGAAATATTCCACTTAGCGCCCACATAGAAACGTGTGGGCGTGGAAATTTTTTTTATTTTCCCGTTTTATAAAATGAACAATGACAGTGATTCTTTAAGAGAAATAAAAGAAAGACACTTTATAAACAAATTTAAATCGGCGCTAAATGGACACTAAGCATTGTCTAAGATTATGCATTTTATTGAAACGAGTTCGTTTATACTTTATGTTATATTTATAACGTTACCTTCGTATTTGTTTATTTATAACGTTACTTTCATTTTCTATTTATAACGTCACAATGTTGTTCTATAATTATGTAACGTAACATAACGTTACTTACCTACTACATGTATGTAAACATTCATTCACCTGAAGATCGTCGGAAGACGTGAAAGTACTTGTGAAATATAATTATGTAACTTCTAGTCGTGTTGGAATTTAATGTGCCAATTATATATATATATATATATATATATATATATATATATATATATATATATATATATATATATATATATATTTATTTATTTATATATCACTAGTCAGTAACAATCGTAGCACATTCACTGTACACTGAATTCAAAAATTGGAAAACTATCCGCAACCATATTTTCAAACGTTATTAAAAATATTCCAGTTTATTGCCTTTTTACTCATAATATAACTGTAGTATATTTTTTTTAAACTTGACCTATTTATGATTATATTTAAGTAGAATGTTAAACGTAAGCAATGCGATTTACGAGTTAACCGTCAATGAACATCGATGTGGTATATACTTCCTGGAGTTTCCGCCTTCGTAGGTCCTCCGCGCAACTCAGCATTTTTAAGAATAAGAATTCCTTTAATTATAGGCCGTTGAATTGATATTGACCAATTTGTATTGCCCTCTACCAAATGTTAGGCAGTACTACTAATCAGAGAGATAGTTAGGCCATACAATAATTATTATTGTGTTAGAATTTCATAGATAATATATCAAAATACAACATAATATAGAAAAATGAACCATTGAGACCGGGAGGTACCATCTCGAGCAGTTCCAAGTATGATTAAAGCACAAAGAAACCATCCTACCTACACGAAGTTTTGATTTTGACTATAGGAAGTATCGGCTTAAAAAGTATGTAAATGGTTAACTAAACAAATAAATTATAGATACCCATAGATGCAATGATAGTAAACCAAAGAACATATCTTATAACTGACAGTATCAAAATGTTCTTGTAAGCGCTTGGCGGGTTTATCAACTATTTTATCTGGACCAAGAGATTACATCCAATCAAAATGGAAAGGCACCATTTAGGTAACATGCTGTAAATTGTAATCAGCGGACAGTAAGTTGTAGGATGCAATCTTTTATGTTAATTTTCTAATTTTCTCTGCCTAGTCACTTTTCACTTGGAAGTGAAACTTTCAGTGTTACTGGATATTACACTTTTCTGTTGTGTTTGATGTAAACATACGAGTTCTCAATTATTCCCTGTATATGACCGAGCAACTGCCACACGGATCAATAAGTCAATCAATCTATCTATCTATCAATCAATCAATCAATCAATCATTTACATTTTACTTATTGTCATGAACGAAGTTCGTTATATACATATTACATTTACACAGTGTTTGTAGATCGCAATTTTTATTGACTTCGTTAACAACTATTTTACACGATTCCATGGAATAGCACGAATGGTGCTACATTTTGAACAGCAACTTTCGAAGTACCTGTTTATATCAAACTTCTGAAGTACCTGGTTATATCAAACTTCAGGGGCACCTGTCCATATTCCAAGTTTTTAGCTGTGGTCTTTTGTTTCTTAAACTGTCGGAGCACCTGTTTATGCCCCGATTTTTTTTTGCGTAGCAGAATTCATCTTAGCCTTTAAAACATTTAATGTGTATAATTCGCACACAAACTGGAATAGTAAAGGGGCCTCGGTGGCCGAGTGGTTAAAGTCTACTATTGATCACGTGGTCTGTCAACACTGAGATTGCGGGTTCGATTCTCACTGCAGGCAGGGTGTACTCGACTCCAATCTTAATTGACAAGGATTTGCAGTTTTCTAACCGCAGGTCGGGTTCTCCCCGGGTACTCCAGCTTCCTTCCCCAATAAAAACTTGACGCCACGATATAGCTGAAAAATTGCTGAAAGTGGCGTTAAAACACCCTTCAAACAAACAAACAAACAATAGAATAGTAAAAATACAGACGGTCATATTTAATCAAATATATCTATTGTACACAAGGCAGAAATTGGACATTATAGACTTAGTAGAATCTGTAAAAAAAGTAAATTGAAAAATAAACCAATCATAACTGAGGCACATTATTTTTCATTTGTAAAAGTAACGAGTATAAAAAAAAACCATAAATTTAAGAAGATATCATATCCAGCAATTATGTATAAAAAAATATAATACACAACTTCGAAAAGATTACAAAAATATGTTTTCCAACAAAGGAACATATAAAAACTGTACTATTCTCAATGTTATATTTACTTTTCTGTAGTCAACACACATATTTTTTACAATCTTCAAATGTAATCGCTTTCCAGCATGTTTCATAGGCCTATTCAAGTATTAATTGATAGTATTCGGTAAATTATCATTCATTTTATTAAGTAAATTATTATTCATTTAAGTTTAAAACATGGTATTCCAGATGTTGCTAAGTGAAAAAAAAAATGTTTTAACATTGTTGGAGAATTCGTACAAGCGTAATCGTTACTTGACTCGGATACTAATAAAGTTAAGTAAAAAAAAATAAATTAAGCAAATATTATCTACAATTATTTACAGCGTTATTTTTTCATTTTAAACGATGAGCATTTTAGTTATTACATGACATGTTGTCTTAGTTTTGTCTATGGGTATTTCCAACATTGATTTCAATAACACAACATGAATTATTACCCCTTTATATTAGCATAGACCTTATGTATATCCAGTCTAGAAACATATTAAATCTGTATAACATTTCAATACATGTGTTTATCACTGCATGTTTCTAAACTCCAACAACTCCAAATTCTCATGTAATTTTTCATTATCTTGTTTAATTATATTTGAACAATTCCATATATAACTCTATTTAATAATAATTTAACTGAACTAATAAATTGTAAGCTTTAACTTGGAAGAAATTTTGCTGTTTTCATTCGAATAATTAAATCGATATTATACAATATTACAATCGCATATGACTTAGAAAAATGTAACGAGTATAAAAACATAAATTTTAGAAGATATCATATCCAGCAATTCTGTATAAAACTAGACAAAGTCGATCTAGCGATCGCTGATACCCCCGCTTTTGTGAAAATTTCTAACGTTTTTCGTGGACTGCGACCTTGAAATTTGATGGATTTCTCCCAAAATCAAAAGGCTTTTTACCAACCTGATATATAACAATATCCCAAAGTTTCATTCAAATCGGATGCAAACTTTTTGAGTTATTGTCCGGAATCAACTTTTATGTTAAAATTTCTAACGTTTTTCGTGGACTGTGACCTTGAAATTTGACGGATTTCCCCCAAAATCGATAGGCTTCTTACCAACCTGATATATAACAATATCCCAAAGTTTCATTCAAATCGGATGCAAACTTTTTGAGTTATTGTCCGGAAACAACTTTTATGTTAAAATTTCTAACGTTTTTCGTGGACTGTGACCTTGAAATTTGACGGATTTCCCCCAAAATCGATAGGCTTCTTACCAACCTGATATATGACAATATCCCAAAGTTTCATTCAAATCGGATGTACACTTTTTGAGTTATTGTCCGGAAACAACTTTTTTGTTAAAATTTCTAACGTTTTTCGTGGACTGTGACCTTGAAATTTGACGGATTTCCCCCAAAATCGATAGGCTTCTTACCAACCTGATATATGACAATATCCCAAAGTTTCATTCAAATCGGATGTAAACTTTTTGAATTATCATCCGGAAACCAAATGTGGACGGACGAACGGACGGACGGAAGGACGGACGGACGGACGGACATGAGGACCACTATATACCCCCGACTCTGTCGAGCGGGGGTATAAAAATATAATACACATTTCGTAAAGATTACAAAATACGTTTTCCAACAAAGGAACATATAAAAACTGTACTATTCTCAATGTTATATTTACTTTTCTGTAGTCAACACACATATTTTTTACAATCTTCAAATGTAATCGCTTTTCAGCATGTTTCATAAGCCAATGTCTAGAAACATACAAGATCTGTGTAACATTTCAATACAAGTGTTTGTCATTGCATGTTTCTATATAAAACAAAACTCCAAATTCTCATGTAATTTTTCAATATCATCTTTAATTATTTTTTACGGAAGCCCGTTAATGCCATGTTGTGTTTTATTTTTAAGTCGTTATAACGACTTACTTAGTCGTTATAACGACTTACTTACTCGTTATAACGACTAAGCTTACTGTTTATAACGACTTAGCTTACTCGTTATAAATTTTCTCTGTGGAAAGAAATCGATTGTTAACAAAAGATTCATTTAAACATACAAATACTCTGAAATTTATTGACTTGTCACCTCTACTGATTTTAAAACAAAAGTGAATGTTGCTATAATCTTTGTAAGATTATACTAATATGTTGTAAATTAATAGAATCAATGATCTATGATCTACATATTCAGTATTGCTTTTATTATTTATTTACCAATTTCGATGTTACATTTAAGTTGTCATTTGATTACTTTATATTATGTTAATATTTGTTTGTATTCCAAATACCGCAGTTGGGGTCATTGAAAATAAAAAGTTCAAGTTCAAGTTCAATATTAGGAGTTATAACGAGATAGTAAGTCGTTATAACGAGTAAGCTTAGTCGTTATAACGAGTAACTAAGTCGTTATAATGAGTAACTAAGTCGTTATAACGAGTAAGCTAAGTTTTTATAACGAGTAAGCTCAGTCGTTATAACGAGTAAGCTAGGTCGTTATAACCAGTTAGCTTAGTCGTTAAAACGAGTTACTTAGTCGTTATAACGAGTAACTAAGTCGTTATAACGAGTAAGCAAAGTCGTAATAACGAGTAAGCTTAGTTGTTATAACCAGTAAGCTAAGTCGTTATAACGGAGTAATTAAGTCGTTATAACGACTTAAAAATAAAACACAACATGGCACTAACGGGCTTCTGTAATATTTGAACAATTACATACATACGGAGTCATTTAATAACAATTTAACTGAATTAATAAATTTAAAGCTTTAACTTAGAAAAAATTTTGTTTTTTTAGTCGAACAATCAAATCTATATTACACAATATTACAGTCACATATGACTTAGAAAAATGTAATATTCAATGTATTTAAAATTAATTTTTTCGTGGTTGTTCTATACGATTTCATGATCTTAATATTGTTTGCCCAAAGAATCGTAGGTCTGTGATCGTCGTAGGGTAGTCTGGTTACCATCAAAGAAGCTTAGGTTTATGATCGTCGCAGGGTAGTCTGGTCACCAACAAAAAATTGTAGGTCTATGGTCTTAGCAGGGTAGTTTGGTTACCAACGTAGGTCTAAGGTAGTCTAGTTACCAACAAAGAATCGTAGGTCTGTGGTCGTCGGAGGGTAGTCTGGTTGCCAACAAAGAATCGTAGGTCTGAGATAGTTTGGTTACCAACAAAGAATCGTAGGTCGTCGCAGGGTACTTTGGTTACTTACGGCGAATCTTAAGTCTATGGTCGTCGCAGGTAGTCTGGTTACCAGTACTGCAAACATTATACAAACACACACAATACAATAAGACCAGAACATACGAATGATTGTATAAGGCATATAATAGGAAAACATGTTTTCATATCTCAAAAGATATATAACAATAAAAATTATACGTTTATATTATGCGAAGTAAAAAACACAATTTTAAACACTTAATAAACTGTGTCAATTGACATTGACGTATGTGTCAAACTCCTTCAGGTATTCCATAACAGCCTCGTGTAAAAACTTATACTGTTCCTGTAATAAATCAGAACAGAATCAGTCTTTGTTGAAAGTCTCATGCAGCATATGATAACGACTTTAAAAACTATCATTTTATACAGAAATTTAATCCTAAAGATAGTTTATTTTGAATTCTTATCAATATTCTGTACTTTATTTATAGCCTGAATTTCAGACAAACTTTGGAATTTTCCATTTTGCGATTGACAAATTTACACGAGTTCTGACAGATCAGCCCTACCATTTTGTCAACTGGTGCTAGTTCGACGTGCTTTCCTCAACACAGGTGATATCTTTAACAAATAGTTCACGGGACTGAGAGCCATATCTTGAATATTGACAGGTTGGTGGCCCCCAAAAATTGTATGGACGTAGAACAGCTGAGGTCCACATAATTTTGGGGCCACCAACCAATCCATATAATGACCCGGAGTATCATGTACTGTTTTTTATCTTATACTTTCACTTTTAAATCTGAAGTGCTACGCACACTTATCTTGTAATTTTACCTTTTAAAGCTGAAGTGCTACGCTCAATTATCTTGTACTTTCACCTTTTAAAGCTGAAGTGCTACGCTCACTTTAGTCTCGATCACTCAGACGCATGTATAATTGCACAAATGTAATTAACGGATGATCGAGACTATGCTCACTCTGTTTATAATCTTGTACTTTCACCTTTTAAAGCTAATGTGATACGCTCACTTCATGTGCTGCTTGTTATCTTGTACTTTCACCTTTTTAAGCTGAAGTGCTGCGCTCACTAAGCTTCTCAATAATTATCATGTTCACTTACATCTTCTCACTACATACTGTCATGGCTGTGATCATTTGAGGTTATTTTTATTCGGTTAACTCATTTTCGTCACAGCAGTTTTTGTCGTTAATCATCTTCACTGAGGTTAGCAAATCTGCTTTTATGACATTTTAGTTTCAGATGACATTTATAAGTAGAAAAAATACATAAGTGACAATCAATTTTCAAAATCAAAAACACTAATACGAAGCCATGCTACAAACAACAACAAAAACAGAACAAACAAAAGCTCTGAAGAAATTCTGGGTAAACGTAGGTGCTCGGGACGGGCAACCAGTTCCTGCCTGTTGCAATACACCTATCGTGTCGTTGGTAATATATCTAGGGTAAGTCCAGTCGGGTAAAAGAAGCTTCTACACAAACTTATAACAAATAACATCTGTACTCATTTTGTCTACAAGTAGATGATTTCTTCCGTTAATGGCCGATTTCTGTTACAGATGAGCTCACGCGCACACATCTGTACGTGCTGCGTCATCCAATCAAAACGCTAGAAACAAGAACGTTGTTATGGAAGCATAACAACGTTCTTGTTTGACATTCTTGTTTCCGGCGTTCTGATTGGATATAAGAGACAATGGAGTCTTAAACATTGGAGAGTCTATAGGAAATAGCGATGTAAAAACGTATGGAAGAACTTATTATCCTTCCGTACAGATGACCCAAATGAGCTCACGCGCACACATCTGTACTCGTTGCGTCATCCAATGAAGATACACGAAACAAGAACGTTGTTATAGTACCACAACAACGTTCTTGTTACGGGCGTTCTGATTAGATGTCGGAAACAATGGAGACTTAAACACTCCACTCGCGAAAAGACATCAAATTTCTATTACTTGTGGAAGATCACCGGTCTTTCCCAAAAAACTATGTAAGAACCCATAGTCTTCCGAAAGATTCCAAATGAAGATTATAACCTTTGAGCAAACATTATTTTCAGTTTTCGTATATTTGCTTATATGGATTATAAATCATATAAAAATGAACCGGATTCGTAAATCGTGATTTATAATTCCCAGTTAGTCTATATACATTATATGAAAGAATTGCGGATGGGGTCCTGAACATCCTCATGTGCAATTAAATAATTAAGTTGCAACTAAATATTACATAGTTAGGGATGATTTGTGGACGCCTGTTCCTCATTTGTTTGATGGTGTACTGTATATCCACATCCTGCTGAATTCTGAGACGTTCGATCACTGTGGCCATAACACAGTATAGTCCACTCTTGTCACATCCGTTTCTAAAATAAAACAATAATACTGACACAAAATTATAAAACTCTATTTAACTAAAATAATCTAGAACGTAATATATACATTATGTACCCACATACAGGTACGTGATTTTCAATGCGATATATTGTGGAACACATGCATCTTGCGTAATACATAAATATACATAAATATAAATATATAAATAAATAGTATGGTGTGTTCAATTATCAAATATTGGATTGCAGAATAAACGATTTTACCACACCGTGCTACTAAAATGTATAACGTTAATGAAATGTTTAATTTTAGTAATATTTTATTCTACTTAGCACCGTTTTTATTGCTGCAAACATCAATCGGCTATCCTCACTTTTATAATAGAAATATGTAAAACATAATCAATAAAAACCATATTCAGTACTACAGAGTTTGGCTTTAATTTCGTGTTAGTATTTCTTGAAAATAATGTGCTCTATAAAGATTTCACATTTAATTTGGATTACACACTCGGACCATACCGTGAGTGTTCTCAGTGCTCGACCCACTGAGCAGCCCAGCGCGTCCCCTGGTGGCGAATAGCGGAGACTCGCACATTTGTGGAGGCGGATGTCGGGTCATAATACAGAAAGCCTCGTCGCGGACTAAAGTGGGTGACGTGTTTTGAGAGTGTTCGCTCCTTTCACGATAAAGACCTCTTTTGTAGATTTCGAAAAAGAGCAGGATCATTTTAGCCGCTACAAAAGGATGAATTCTCTGCCCCTACCCAAAACTCCATACTTTTCCAGTGGCATTCACAATTTTATTTCCGGTGTCCCATCCCATTTTCCGTTGATTTAATATTTTTAAAAATTTGTTCTCGTCCTGATTATACTGAAATACTGCTAACTGGACTTGAAACAAACATTCAATCAATCAATTAATCACATACCATGTTACCAACGACCGTTTAACAAGACGTTCGAGAAATACTGAAACCCACTATAACCTTCGTCGTCCTGACACCATTATACGGTAACTTAGAGATTCTTAACCAGGAATTATCCTGAAATAGGTCTTAGGACATGTCTTTGGACAGAATTTAGAACCGACTTACAACACTCTTAGAAGGTATCTTAGACCTCACATCAAAGGTATCGTAAGACCATCCTAGCAAAGATGTTACAACTCTGTCTTAAGTATTCTCGGTTCGTTCTATTTACGGTCATATTGACAGAATTATACGATGACTTAAAGTGAACCATTGACAGGTTCGTTTTGTGTACCGTCATATTGACATAATTATACGGTAACTTAACGACATTGATTAAGAATATGCCGGTGTCGTATTAAATTTTGCTAACATGACAATCGAGCTGCTTTTTAATGTTCAGAATACTTTTTCGGTAAGACAACGATGTTTTCCGAAAGATCGTTATGAAAATTTGCTACCCAATAATAACGTGTTTGGATTATCGCCCTTCCACCAAGTTAGAATAACACAACCAATGCAAAAATAGGAAATTTTCACGAGAGGATTGGGGGTGGGGTACGGTAATATGGATGTGCAGCCTGAAAGGGTCGTTTTTAACTTTCCAAAATATATGAAAAGGTTACTCTTTTAATTGAAAAATATATATTTGAGTAGTTGTAAATTATCTAAATATATCAATGCCCCTTATTTTCATCTAAAGCTGAGGTTAATCACGGTGACTAAACAAATAAAATGCATGATCCATTAACAACACTTGATTACATTTTATGTCTTTATCTCGTTAAATAAATCAATAAAACACGTTTCATGCAATGATAACAAATGAGTGTGAATGTGTATAGGAATGCTGACAGATGTTATAATTAGTTGCGATTCTCTGTCATTGTGAAGACAATAGAGGAAATAAACAATAGGAGAAGAAGTTCTAAAAGACAAGAAACACACATACATTTTATTCTTAATATGTCACTTTAATTTTTTTATATTGCTTTTGCTTTATAAACATTTTGATTGTAAATGGACGTTTTTAAATGTGGAGGTACAGTAATAAAATATAAGAATATTTGTTGTTTAAAAATTCTATATATACGATGTAAGTCACCGTCGTATAAATTACGCAACCTTGTGTTAAATGTGTTATTACAAAACATTTTCTTTTTTTTTAAATTTCAATAACTCCTAAAACTTTTACATTGTGTGAAAAGATAGATAAAGAAAGTATTGCCCCTGTGGCGTAACCAACTCTTATAGTTCGTTACAGATGTGTATGTTAATTAAATAATAATGGCCACAAACGGATGGCGCTGTTACTCTAAATCTAGGGATTATTTGTGGTCTTCTATTTGTGCCTGTAATCACTTAGGAATTGACAAGGAGTGCCAGTTTTACTACCGCAGGTCGGGATTTTTCTCTACTCCGGCTTCATCCCCAATAAAAACTGGACGCCAGGATATAGCTGAGCTGAAAATGGCGTTAAACACCATTCAAACAAACAAACAAACATCAACATTTAGGTTCGCGTTCTGGCCTAAAGTATTATGACACGGTATGGTCGAACCTTATAATTGACAAGGATTTGCCTCTATTGTCGGTTTTAATCGGGAAATCCGGCTTCCTCCCTTAACAAAAACTGGACGCTGTCATATAGCTGTACGGTTTCTGCAAGTGGCGTTAAACCCCATTACAACAACCAAAAACTTATTAACAAAAAAGATAGAAAGTCTTTGCTATTATATCAATCAAGCGCGTAAATATATTGATGTTTGTTTGTTTGTTCGTTTGATGGTGTTTAACGCCAATTTCAACAATTTTTCAGCTATATCATGGCGTCCAGTTTTTATTGGGGGAGGAAATCGGAGTACCCGGAGAAAACCCCCGACCTGCGGTAGGAAAACTGGCGATCCGTGTCAATTACTATTTCAATGGAAGTCAAAATTCTGTTTCCGGTGGTCCATCACTTTTCCCATTATTTATTGATCATCAATAAATCAATAAATCAATCAGTCAATCAATCAATAAAGTACCGCGACCTGCGGTAGGAAAACTGGCAATCCTTGTCAATTACTATTTCAGTGGAAGTCAAAATTCTGTTTCCGGTGGTCCATCACTTTTCCCATTATTTATTGATCATCAATAAATCAATAAATCAATCAGTCAATCAATCAATAAAGTAGTTTTTAAGCTTGTCATGTTATATATTATATAATTACACCTCATATTTTTCGCACATTTCCTGATTTTGCATCGATTTCGTCATCAGCGGGTATTCGGCAAAAATTTACCCTCTGTGCCGTGGTATTTGCTTAAAAATAACTCTCTAAGTAAACGTAACATGAGTAATCGATTTTGAAAATCGGAAACGTTCATTTAGTAGAGTCAATAAACAGCACGCAAGTGGTCAAGTATCACCGCTCTTTGAAATTATGATATTCGGTGTAATTAAACAGATAAATCATGTCTGGGAGGGGTAATTGTGAAAAATACCAGACTCGAGATCAAATTTTCATCTCTCGACTGGTATTTTTCACAAATACCCCTCCCGGACATCATATATCTGTTTATTATAAACTATCTTTAAATTTTTTATTTATTTTTCGTAATTACCTACATATTAAACCATTGCTGTGACAGTCTTAAAAAACATTATAACATTTCCCTATTGTCCAACATTTAAAATTCCTAGTCGTCCATCATTGTTAATCACTTTTTCTATCTTTCTTTACCTATAATTATCAAAAGTGGGACAATCTGGAAGACACCCTACTGAAATGTATAGTCTGAACAAAGACCAAAAATCTCAGTACATTCGGAACGTACGTATGTACGGTTGTCCTACGAAAACAATGCTTTATAGTTGTTAAGGAAGCCGAACTAAACACTGGTATTTGTTAAACTAAGAAATTCAATCTTGTTATATTTTTTCCAATCTAATTAGAATTCCTCCTCTCATGGCTTCTGTACTTATTTTCGACGCGATGTATTAGCAAAACTGGAGCGATGAGGGGTCGAATTTTAATTAAACAGATTTTTTTGCTCATAGAGCGGCTTGGGCCATAACCTTGACACTGTTGTGACTAAAATGTAGCAATGTTTGTAATATTAACAATGTTCAGTTGTTTAAGTCCACCGAGGCCACATCCAAGACCCAAATAAATAGTCTTTGAAAATTAACTTGTATGCTCAGTCTATTGGACGGCTACGATCTATATTGGATAAATTTATTTGCTAAAAGTTTGATCTGGGATAAGTATGAGAAAATGTACAGTGTGTTTGGTGTTTGACATTTTCGCTATGTTTGATATAAAAATAAAATATATTTGGGTATCAATATTTTGGAGATTTGGAATACTGCTTCGATCTCACTGGCCAATTCTGAAGAATCTTGTCCCATAACAATTTGTCTCGAACTAAAAATGTAATATTTCTTACTTTTTCAACTGCCTTTTTAGAAAAATGAGATACAAAAAGAGCAAAAATAACAAAAGTGAGAAGGAATTTGGAAAGCTAGCGTCATATTGGAAAAAGTAAAACCTTAATAATAATAATAATAACAATAATGATAATATTCACATCAATATTCTTGATCTAGTTCTAAAAATGTATGTCGTAAAATATAGCAAGAATACACATCTTCATTGTAGGTGAACATATTTATATCAAACCCCTTCTACCAATGAAGTGTGTTCGTAATCAAACTACATGGAAATGTCTCCGTGTAAGAATGGTATTAAAAATGTAGTTGATTTACACTTAAAATTTATCCTTAACAATAACTGTTCCTAAGCATATATGAATAAAATGAATTATTTCTTTTATGATTACCTTAATCATCCTCCCAAGCCAGGGGTTCTGAGTCCGCGGTCGCTCCAACATCACCCCTGACTCAGAACCCCTGACTTGGGAGGATGACTTTAATGTGACAATTTTAATGTTAGATCAATTTTTGCTCTATTGGAATTAAGACGGCAGGTAGACGGATTAACTTAGACATATATTAGTATGATTATATATTGAACACTAAATAAAATGTAACTTAATTAAATCTATTAATGAAGGCAAAGTATCATCTGGAGGTAGCTTCACTAAACGTGTAAGAATTTATCTGCATGTATATAACAGTAAACAAATAAAATTGGCATTATTAGTTTCTGTATGCAACGGCCTAAAAGTAATTCTGGTAGAAAGAATTGGTCACTTTAAGAAATTAGAATAAAGTATATTTATATGATATTAATAATATTAATAATAATATTTCATATGTTAAACCGAGCAGTCCATTCGAAAACTATACATTCGAATATGGACTTACTTTTACATCAAAGTGATACAGAGTAGAATCACTAAAAGTGAACAACATGAATTAAGTCCCATACCCTTTGAAAAAAGGGGGACATGGCAAGGAAACAAGAGAAAAAAGTGTCGCAAACAAAGTGAGTGTTGTGTTCCGACACGTTTTTCTTGTTTTTGGCTATATTTCATATTTCGCCCCTTTTTATATGGGGTAAAATTGCTGTGAATAAACTTAACCGACAAGCTATTTAGGCTGATGTATTTCGGCCACTCTTGACAGTCGGCGAACGAAAAACTCACCCTGAATTGTAATAGCTATGTAAGCTTAAATTCCGTTGTTCCTCTTACAAAGTTGTTTAGGTGCTAGTTAAAAGCATTTCGAAGAAAAGATAGAGATGGTTTTCCGTGAAAACAAACAGTTCATAAATTTCTGCACATAATTTTTCAGCATTTTCGGAAGAAGGAGAATTTTCAATTTTTATTTTTATCATCCTCGAAAGCTGATTTTAGTAAGTTGTAAATATACTCATTAGATGATTGTATCACCTTAAGTCTTTTATAGTATTTAAACATGTTTCTAAACCTTAAAACATAAAATGGAAATTGTCCTAGCTCTGTTTGAATTGCAAGGTTGGAGGCTTTGCTATGCACTCCTAGTATATGGTTCATGATCATATTCTGTGTTTTTTTTTCAAATGGAAAATTGTTTAAATTATCTAGGTTTAATTTCTGGTCAGCTATCCAGATTTCTGAACCATAAATTAGAATAGGAGAAATCATAGATTTTTATAATTTAATCCAACTCTGTACAGATAAGTTTTCTGATATGGGATATTAGCTTTTAAGCCAAAGAAAGCTTTCCTTGCCTTCTGGGCAAGGATTTCAGGTGCATATTTTAATTGGCCGTTATCAGTTAGTGTTATACCAAGATATTTATATTGCATAACAGATTCTAGTTGTTTGCCATTAAATGTAAATAATTTAATTTGCTTTGTAAGCTAAAATCTGATTGGCCAATTCAAATGTAGAAACCGATATTATACCATATAACTTGCGTTGGTTACGCGCACTATTCTTACGAGGGCCTATACTATTGATCATGTTTGAATGTCAAAACTGAAGTTGCGGGTTCGAGTCTCACTGCGGCCTTGATATAGCTATTAAATTGGTGAAAGTGCAAGCGTTAAACACCATTCAAACAAACAAACATATATGAGGTCATGTCACTGCATTATTATTGCCTACCGTGTATCATTATAGATTAATATTGTATACCATATATTTAAGGTAACTGTATTTAGAAATTTTATTGTTCTTGCAAAACTGTATATGTTCATGAACATAAAAAATCGAGGGTCTCCACTCCTATTGGTTTGTGTGTAGTGTTCACATTAGTTTTGAAATCTAATGCCATATATCTATTTTTTCTGTGACTATGTACTTTGTAGTTAATCAGAAATAAATGAAGGTAATTACATTAATACCGAACACAAGAATCTCAAACAAGACAATCCACAAATCAAACAATTTCCGAAACAGGGGCCACATATCTTCCTAAGTCAGAAGTCACATCTGTCACACAAGGAATTGAGACCCGCCCATATTAATGGATTTATTAAACTCTATAGAATATGATTAAACAAAACAAACTGATAGACCAATTTCATATGTTAATAGTCTGTCATTCTTATTGAATACACGGATAAAGGTTAACTAAACTGATTTAAATTATAAACATAGATAATCGTTTTCATGTTTAATCCGAGATAATCGAAGTGTGTATCGTCTGTATTTCCAGAATAAACAAATCTTTTAACCCAATTACTTTTCATATTAAAAAAATTATCGCATTTAAACGTAAAAATATACCATATACATGAAACAATTTTACCAATTATACTAAGTGTTGACGTATTGTGTGGAGGGTTTTTTGCGTGAAAAATGAAAACTGCTTACCGCGTATAGTTCAGCTCAAGCTCCTTTTGTAGATCAAGAAGGGAACTTGTTGAAATCAATAATTATTTCCCCGAGATATTCAGCGTTTTGAAATATGACAGTTTTTAAATTTTGAACTGGCGATTTTCCATACTAAAATTTGACCTTAATTAGAACGGAAGTGTACTTTAGGAACAATCGATTGTTGTCTACTCGAAATCCTTCGGGTGATGTCGTCTGCAGTTTTGGCGGGAAAAGTCTCGCGGTTTGTCCGAATACCATTGAACGGCACGAAAGCAGACGAACATTTGTAAACATCGTAAGGTCCCTTTAGAAACAAAAATGGCTGACTTATTATGTGAAATTTCCGTAGCAAAAGTCAAGGACGATATGTAACAACTTAACAACGAGAGGCATACTATAAAACATGGACAGGTTATCGTATCTACATTTTTTCTACTGAATTTTCGTAATAACAAGGTAAAATATAGAATAATGAAAAAATGCTAGCAAACAATTTTCTCTAAGGGGGGGGGGGGTGGCATTTAGTATAGACATAACTAGAGGCTCCCAGGAGCCTGTAATCGCTCACCTGGAATCCAAATGACAAACTATATTAAAATTTTTGAAATTAACAGTTTCAGTCTAGTTGTTATAGCTTTTAAGTTACTGTGCAAAAACTAAACATTTCTTCAAAAAATTTGTTAAATACAATAACTCCTATAAGGTGCCATCCACAATTTCTGAAAATTAAATGGTTTTTAGGCATTGTCCTTTAGGGTACTTTAGAAATTTACAGTTTTACTCTACTAATAGGTGTGTTATAGACTAATTTATAATTAAAAAACTGTTCATATGTCCAAATTCATAATGAAAGGGCAATAACTCCTATAAAGAGTCATCTTGCAATTTTGGACTAAGCAATCATTTGTAGGGCTTCTATTGCTGATCATTTGTGCAATTTACAGTTTTAATCTAGCTACTATAGTTTTCAAGTTACAGGACAAAAATGGAAAATTTCTTAACAAAATAGTCATTTAAGGGCAATAACCCCTATAAGGAGTCATCTGACAATTTCAGACCAATTAAATGAATTGTAGGGCTTTTTTGCTGATCATTTTTGCAATTTATTATTTCACTCTAGCTGCTATGGTTTTTAAGTTACAGGACAAAAACGGAAAATTTCATAAAAAATTGCAATTTAAGGGCAATAACTCATATAAGGAGTCATCTGACAATTTCAGAACAATCAAGTGAATTGTA
Source organism: Limnoperna fortunei (assembly GCA_944474755.1). Taxonomy (NCBI): domain Eukaryota; kingdom Metazoa; phylum Mollusca; class Bivalvia; order Mytilida; family Modiolidae; genus Limnoperna; species Limnoperna fortunei. The sequence goes on along the minus strand of OX104111.1, from coordinate 17,690,227 downwards.
GGGTCATTTGTGCAATTTACAGTTTCAATCTAGCTGCTATAGTTTTCAAGTTACAGGACAAAAACGGAAAATTTCATAAAAAATTGCCATTTAAGGGCAATAACTCCTATAAGGAGTCATCTGAAAATTTCAGACTTATACAGTGAATTGTAGGGCTTGTATTGTTGATCATTTTTGCTATTTACAGTTTTACTCTAGCTGTTATAGTTTTAAAGTTACAGGACAAAAACGGAAAATTTCATAAAAAATTACCATTTAAGGGCAATATCTCATATAAGGAGTCATCTGACAATTTCAGACCTATCAAGTGAATTGTAGGGTCTTTATTGCTGATCATTTGTGCAATTTACAGTTTCAATCTAGCTGCTATAGTTTTCAAGTTACAGGACAAAAACGGAAAATTTCATAAAAAATTGCCATTTAAGGGCAATAACTCCTATAAGGAGTCATCTGACAATTTCAGACTAATACAGTGAATTGTAGGGCTTGTATTGTTGATCATTTTTGCTATTTACAGTTTTACTCTAGCTGTTATAGTTTTAAAGTTACAGGACAAAAACGGAAAATTTCATAAAAAATTACCATTTAAGGGCAATATCTCATATAAGGAGTCATCTGACAATTTCAGACCAATCAAGTGAATTGTAGGGTCTTTATTGCTGATCATTTGTGCAATTTACAGGTTCAATCTAGCTGCTATAGTTTTCAAGTTACAGGACAAAAACGGAAAATTTCATAAAAAATTGCCATTTAAGGGCAATAACTCCTATAAGGAGTCATCTGACAATTTCAGACTAATACAGTGAATTGTAGGGCTTGTATTGTTGATCATTTTTGCTATTTACAGTTTTACTCTAGCTGTTATAGTTTTAAAGTTACAGGACAAAAACGGAAAATTTCATAAAAAATTACCATTTAAGGGCAATAACTCATATAAAGAGTCATCTGACAATTTCAGACCAACCAAGTGAATTGTAGGGCTTTTATTGCTGATCATTTTTGCCATTTACAGTTTCACTCTACTTCGTATATTTTTCAGGTTATATTGTAAATACCAAAAATTTTGTCAAAAATCGTCAAAAAGGGCAATAACTCCTACAAGAAGCCAATACACAACTTCGCACTAATAGCAACTATTGTAGAACTTAATGTGCTGATCAATTTGAAGTAACGGTTTTCTCTATAGCTATTATAGTTTTTTAGATAATGATCAAAAACCTGTGTTGACCCCCATGTTCTATTTTTAGTAACAGCGGCCATATTTGTCTGTTGATCAACACCCTGGGTACAAACTTGAAACTAGGAACCCTAAGGATGATTGTGGCCAAGTTTGAAAAAAATTGGCCCAGTGGTTTCAGAGGAGAAGATTTTTGAAAAAGTTTACGACGGACGACGGACGACGGACGCCAAGTGATAGCAATAGCTCACATGGACCTTCGGTCCAGGTGAGCTAAAAATTGAATATAAATGAAATCATTTAATTTTTGCAACCAATATCATGTCATATTCAAATTTCAAATTTACATTTCGCTTAACTATAGTTAAAAATAAGTGTGCAGCGTGCAAGACCGAATTTTCTTGGTATTGTTATAATTTGGACCGAATATACTACATGTCAAACCCCTTCAGAGTGCATTTTTTGCTTGCATCTTTTATTATTCCATATTTTACCTTTTTTATTACGATAAACTGTCCGCGGTTTCTACCATGCCCCTGTTGTTTACAGGTCACAAATCGCCTTTGACTTTTGCTACGGGAATTGTATATAGTAAGTCAGCCATTTTTGTTTCTAAAGGGATCTTACATTGTTTTTCCGTGACGTTTCATGGTATTCGGACGAATTACGAGACTTTTCCCACCTTAACAGACGACATTACCAAAAGAATTTCGAATATATAACAATCGATTGTTCCTAACGTACACTTCCGTTCTAATTTAGGTCAAATTTTACTATGGAAAATCGTCCTATCAAAATGAAAAAACCACCATTTTTCAAAACGGTAAATTAACTCGAGGAAATAATTGTTGATTTCAAAAAGTACCTTTCTTGGTCTACGATAGGAGCATAAGCTGGGCCTAGAACGAATAATCGTACCCTCGCTTTTTTTGGCGAGGGTACGAATTTAGTCACATTACTCGAAATGTAACAGAGCGGGAGTGAATCACTCCCGGCACTTTGATGTCCAAAAGAAGTTGCATATACAATCAGACGTGGTCGATCTTGATATCTTTCGACAGTTTTTTTATCGGTTTCGTGTTTAAAATCGATCATCGTTGATACGTGATGATAGTTATTGCCTTTTATAATAACCAGCTGTGCGTTGTGTATTGATTGACATTCGTATCTCTTTTTAATTACGTTTACTACATGAAAAACAATGAGAAACCCGAAACTGAATGGCGTGTTGCATCTTGGGTAATACATATGCAAATTACTGGATTCTTACCACGGAATGGTTGTTATATTATGCAAATAAGCACGTTTATAATAAAATTAGGTCACATTATCCATATACGGAACATAGCATTTTTCACGTGCATCTTCAAAAACGAAAAAAGAAATTTCTTCAATAAAGATCGCTTCCCGTTAGTTTCGCAATGTGTAAAGCTTTAATAACGTAAAGAAGATAAATATTATGTTTGAATTTTAAAGTTATAATTTTTTATTTGCTACATTACGAGCAATAGGACTGAATTCTGTCGTTAATCCGACAAATCACAAAACTAACTATAATAAGGATTATAACGGCAGTAAAATTCGGCCTAAAGCTGGGCCATACGCGGTAAGCAGTTTTCATTTGTCACGCAAAAAAATTACCAAAATACGGCCACTTGTAGTATTGTGGGTGGAGTTCATAAGGCAAGCTAAAGCTTGTGTGGCAGAGGTAATATCCTAAGCTTAGTATTACGGAGTATGGAACGGATTGAATATTACATCGGCTCCGGATATTGCAAATGAAAGTCCAAGAAACCGGCAAACTTAGAACCAACAACCAAAACAGCAACTACAGAAATGGTCATGACTTGGTACAGGAATTTTAAGATAAATGGTGTGTTAAACCAGGTTTGATGGCATGCCCAACCTCCCGCTTCCATTACCTTAGTGAGTTGGTTTGTTGATGAAAATAGAGTATAAAACCCCACTATACTAAGTCACACCCCCGTGGAGTGCGTTTTTGCTTGAATTTTTTCTCATAACATATTGTACCTTTATATTACGAAAATCCAGTAGAAAAAAAAACTACCCACGATAATCCGCCCGTATTAAATGCTACGAATTTTTTGTCCTTGACTTTTGCTACTTGAATTATACATTATTAGTAAGCCATTTTTGACGGTATTTAATATTGTTTACAAACGTTCGTCTGTTTTAGTGACGTACAATGATATTCGGACAAACCGCGAGCTTTTTTCCGCGTCAACAGCTAGTGTCAAAGCCCGAAGGGTTTCGAATATACAAAACCTCTACTGCACCTATAAGTTACACTTCCGTTCTAATTTACCTGTCAAAATTTACTATGGAAAATCGCCATATCAAAATGAAAGAAACTTGCTGCATTTCAAAACGCTGAAGTTTTGAGGAAATAATTGCTGATTTCAAAAGATAATTTTTTGGATCTACAACAGGAGCATAAGCTCGACTATACGCGGTATGCAGTTTTTCTTTGTCGGGCAAAAAAACTCTAATAAAACACGCTGACTTTTAATATAGTCAGTAATAGGTGTATTCACTTATTATCACAGCACAATCACTATGTACTGAAGACAAAAATTTGGAAACTATCTGCAATCATATTTTCAAACGAGATATAATATATTTTAACAAGGAAATGTTATCTGTAGTAAAACTTGTTAAAGGCGCGGACGAGTCTGGTTTTTTTTTGTAGCATTAGTTTATAAAGTTTATTTATTCATTCGTCAGGCAAAAATAAGATGTAAGATAGTTAATTCCTTTGTGTCATCGTCCCTATATATGTGCTAGAATTTACTAATGACACTAAAAGTGTGACAAGTGAAACAAAAATTAATTAAGTGTTATGATAAAATAAACAATGTCAATAAGTAGTCAAACCATGGTGGAATTCAGAAAATGAATTAAACATTTTGTATCGAAGCTCAGACAGCATATATTTGCTTTGATCTGCAAGTTTTGCAATATGTAACCTTGACAAAATATTATATTTAAAACAGTGATAACAAAATACCGAATTGAATACTGGTAAGATAATATGTCTTTGTCTTCAAATTATTAAAGACAAGTGCTAATTAATAAACAGTTATTGGGTTTGAATGCAGTTACATTTCAAGTTAAAATTCGGAATAATATTTATTGTTGTCAGTGTTACCTACTAATTCTTAATCTTGTCATTATACTTAAAACTAGAAAATACTTTAAACATATTTATGAACAGTTCTATATCATACTCGATGAAAAGGTTTTTTAATAGGAATTGTAAGAAATGTTAATTATTTCCATTACATGAGTATGTACCATTGACAAAAAGCATATCATTGCTTCATACACAATGGCTATGTTGATGCACGTAAAAATAGCATTCATTCCTTATGATGAAATTGTCTGATATTATCTTTTCTTTTCTTGTCCAGTTTTCTGTGATATATGTAACGAATAGTTTTGAAATTTTTCCGTTGTAAATTAAATTCCATACAGGAGGACCATTTCAACAAACATTTTAAATCAATATCCCGATAAAATGGAAATGCTTTATAACGTTGCCCAAAACAACCTTTTGGCGACGTATTGTTTTTGCACCGTTCCTTATGATATTATTCCGCTTTCCACTTTTCTACATCGTGAACCTGTCCAAAAAATTTCTCAGAGACGCCTTAATAGAATCAAATGAAATTTGGCACAGATCGACTAATTGAGGGGTGCAGTTAATAATCAGTTTTGATAATGACCGCCACTTTACTGCACCCACCCAAAATTGGGAAAAATTTTTAGTGTTCCGGTTTCAACGAAATTTAGTATGGAGGTAGATTTCAGTATTTAGAGTGAAACGCCCCCTTTGAAACATTTGACAATAAAATGTTATTTACTTCAACACTTTTTGAATCTTTTTTTCATTTTTGTAGTGTGTAACACGTAATAGTTTTGTACATCTTTAATATAAGGTATCTTATTTTCATAAGTCATCTTTCTACTTCCTCTTTTGTACAATGCATAGATGTAAGGTAGCTGATTTTTCATGGGTAATTGTTTTATGTTTAATATAATCTACAGGGTAAGGTTGCTTTTTTCAAGGAGTATAGTTCTTGTTCCCCCATAATACAATACAGCGATATAAGGTATCTTATTTTCATGGGTCATCTTTCTGATTCCTCTTTTTACAATGTATAGATGTAAGATAGCTGATATTTCAGTTTTATGCATCTTGATTACATAATCTACAGGGTAAGCTTGCTTTTTTTCAACGATTATAGTTCTTATTCCTCTATCATACAATACAAAAATTACAGGTATCTTATTTTCATGGGACATACTTATGATTCCTCTGTTATACAATGCATAGATGTAAGGTTCATGGGTAATAATTTTATTTATCTTTCATATAATCTACAGCGTAGCTTGCTTTTTCAAGGATTATATTTCTTATTCCTCTATCATACAATACAGAAATTTTACGTATCTTATTTTCATGGGTCATATTTCAGATTCCTATGTTGTATAATGTATAGATGTAAGGTAGCTGATTTTTCATGGGTAATAGTTATATTTATCTTTAATATAATCTACAGGGTAGCTTGCTTTTTTCAAGGATTATAGTTCTTATACCTCTATCATACATTACAAGAATTTTCAGGTACCTTATTTTCATTGTCATATTTCTGATTCCTATGTTGTACAATGCATAGATGTAAGGTAGCTGATTTTTCATTGGTAATAGTTTTATACATGTTTAATATAATCTACAGGGTAAGGTTGCTTTTATTAAAGGATTATAGTTCTTATTCCTCCATCATACAATACAGAGAAATAAGGTATCTTATTTTCATGTGTCATCTATCTGATTCCTATTTTGTACAATGTATAGATGTAAGGTTCATGGGTAATAGTTTTATTCATGTTTAATATAATCTACAGGGTAAAGTTGCTTTTTTCAAGGAAAATAGTTTTATACCTCTATCATACAATACAGAGATACATGTATAAGGTATCTAATTCATGGGTCATCTTTCTGATTACTCTTTTTGTAATGTATAGATGAATGGTAGCTGATTTTTCATGGGAATAGTTTTATAGATGTTTATTAAAATCTACAGGGTAAGGTTTCTTTTATTCAAGGATTATAATTCTTATTAACCCATCATGCAATACATAGCTGTAAGGTATCTTATTTTAAAGGGTCATATTTCTGACATTTGTCATGCATAAATATATCGGTATATTGTTAGGTAAATAACAACAATAATGGTGACAGTGAAGTCATAGCTAAAAGTGAAAGGTAGAAAAAGTAAGAAAAGAGAATGTAAAGCAGAACTATGGAATAAATAAATAAAGTAATTAAATAATCAATATATTACTTTCACCTTTGACTTCACCTTCTTGAGGGTAACAATCAAATTTGTAAACCCGAACCCGAGGGAAACAACTTCAACGAGGGTTAATTTACAAATATGAATGTCTCCCTCAATAAGAGTTTTATTATATTGTACGCCAACACTAAACATGTACATTTACGTGTTAATTTAATGAAATTTGTGTTGTTGTCATCTAAACTTCTGCATTGTTGACCTTTTTATTTGTTTTTTACTTTAAAGGTTATTTACCAGGGAACAATAAAGTTGTTTCCATTTGAAACATTTGAAACATTTTATTTCACTAAAGGCCGCACATGAGGCATGATAGTACATGTAACAATAAAACTGATATAATGCATGAACAAACATATTTACAAGATACAATATTTAGTGGGAAGGTAAATATTATTTGAAAATTGACATTACAATTTTACAGAATTTAGCCAATAAGAACATAATGATCACTTGTATTCATTAACTCAAAGAAACTATTTGTATTTTTTGTATTACATAGGTTAAAAGGTACAAATTTCCGTTTTGTTTCATTTCCCCGGGAACAATAGGGTTATTTCCCTTTTCTTTCATTCCACTTCATTATTTCATAAGAGACAATATACATGAAAAAGTATAAACGTTTTTTTAGTTTCTTTATTATTTTGTAATGAACAACTTTGTCAGGATTGCATGATACGCCCGTCCGATGATAAGGAAAAGAGCTACACACTTCATGGGTGTATTATACTGGGAGTGGGGGGGGGGGGGGGCTAGAGGGGAGTCAATTAACAGGTTAACACTTTTTAATTTTTCTCAAAACAGATAACAGTAGATTTAAAATAATTATAACAGATAACAGCAATTTACACGAGACAAGTGTGGACACAGAAAAACGTCTCGCCTGCATTCCGCATCAGTAACGAAAATAAATTTCGTCATAAGCATTACGTAAATAGCATTAAATATCAGCAGCGACCTGTATACGAAATATTGTCACCATACCATGCATAGTTACAGGGGAACAGCCGTAACCCAAAAACCTTAACGTAGTCGCTGGACCGTGAAATTGAGGTCAAGGTCAGGTGGAACCTACCAGACAGTCATGTACTATTCATCAGCAACCTATATACTAAATATTGTCATCCTACCATGCGTAGTTACAGAGGAACTATCGTAACCCAAAAACTTTAATGTAGTCGCTGGACCGTGAAATTGAGGTCAAGGTCAGGTGACACCTACCAGACAGTCATGTACTAGTCTTCAGCAACCTATACACCAAATATTGTCACCCTACCATGCGTAGTTACAGAGGAACTGTCGTAACCCAAAAACTTTAACGTAGTCGCTGAACCGTGAAATTGAGGTCAGGGTCAGGTGACACCTACCAGACAGTCATGTACTAGTCATCAGCAACCTATACTCTAAATATTGTCATCCTACCATGCGTAGTTACAGAGGAACTGTCGTAACCCAAAAACTTTAACGTAGTCACTGGACCGTGAAATTGAGGTCAAGGTCAGGTGACACCTACCAGACAGTCAAGTACTAGTCATCAGCAACCTATACACCAAATATTGTCATCCTACCATGCGTAGTTAGAGGAACTGTCGTAACCCAAAAACTTTAACGTAGTCGCTGGACCGTGAAATTGAGGTCAAGGTCAGGTGACACCTACCAGACAGTCATGTACTAGTCATCAGCTACCTATACACCAAATATTGTCATCCTACCATGCGTAGTTACAGAGGAACTGTCGTAACCCAAAAACTTTAACGTAGTCGCTGGACCGTGAAATTGAGGTCAAGGTCAGGTGACACCTACCAGACAGTCATGCACTAGTCATCAGCAACCTATACACCACATATTGTCATCCTACCATGCGTAGTTACAGAGGAACTGTCGTAACCCAAAAACTTTAACGTAGTCACTGGACCGTAAAATTGAGGTCAAGGTCAGGTGACAGGTGACTGACTGGCAAGTACTCATCATAAGCTACCTCTGGACCAAATTTGATGGACCTAGGGCGTGGGCTTACAAAGATATGAAGCAAGATGTCAAGTGTTTACGCCGCCGCCGCCGCCGCGGATTCCCATACATATGTCTCGCCTCCAGCGACTTTCGTCGCAGGCGAGACAAAAACGGAAAACAAACAGTAGCTTTAAAATAATTATAACAGATAACATCAATTTACACGAGAAAACGAAAAACAGCGAGTTTAAAAATCTAGAAAAAAACAGATAACAGCAGAATCTCATCGAAGAGCAATATGGCGAGAAGATTTATACATTATTCACTGTTTTCATAGTAACTAGTATGGGATCATAAGTATATTCCTCCTTTCATAGGAAGACCCAATTATATTTTTTTAAAAGTGGTGAGTAAAATAAATTAACACGTCAGATAACAAAGAAAAAAATCTGTAAAACAGCTAACAGTGTTCTGGTTATTAACAGTAAACAGGTTTTCATTTTCGTTATAACAGTTTACAACAATTTCAATTTTTAAGAAAACAGATAACGGCTAATGGTTGAAAAACAAGTAACAGTTACTTTATTTAAAAAAACAGTTAACAGACATGTAAAAATGACCAAAACACGTTAACAGAAAAGATCTTCCCCATACTATCTACACTGATCATATATCAATGTCTCAATATTTAAAAAAAAATTGCTGAAAGCTTTCCACAAACAAGTCCCATTACCTACCATTAAAAATCCGAATTTTACCCCGCAAAAGGAAGGTCTTATCTATAAAATTAAAATTTCCCCAAAGATTCAAGAACATTTGATGAAAACCGAACGTTTTTGAGCAAGAGTCTGAAAACAACCCCACCCCCTTTTTATGCCACAAGTCCAATAAATCAGAGATTACCAACAAGTATACAGACTATGACACTAATAAAAAAAAACAACACATGTGCAGTTTGTAAAAAAGATCTGTGAATCTTATTTGCAAGATACGACGGATGGACATTTGTATACCATAATACGCACGCATGGGGGAGGGGGTATCTGTCAATGACAGGTGTATAAAAATAAAAATGAAAATGAAAAATGTCTTATTCCATTTTAAACTACATTTACGTGAAATTAAGGTATACCTAGCATTTAAAGTTTTTTTTATTTATTTGATCAATAAAAATGAATTAGTTGCTAAATATATATTTTGTAATTATGCGATAATTAGGGATAGTCAAAAACATACCCGAAGACACAATTCCAACAATCATTTCGCTCACAAATGTTTTCAGAGCAAATCTACGGACTGTAGAACAAACGCTTAGTAAATTATTTAGTAACAGAACCCACTTTATGCCGTTATGGCATTGTGGATAGTAAATAACATTAATAAAACAGCAGTTAGTTTATTAAAAATAAGTATTTTAATAGCTCACACCTATCTAACTCCACCTTACGGTATAAGGGAGATAAATCTAATTCATTTATGTCATACGGTAGCTTGTTTTCCTGGGTAGTCGATTTTTAATAGCTCCGCGGTATTAAAATTTACTACCGTAGCTAATTTTCATAGGTAGCTCGATATTAATACGACACCGGTTCTCTTTACCGTAATATTGACATGATAACTCGGTGACTGGCGGTGAATCAGGATATGTCTACTCTCTTCACCGTAATATTGACATAATTATACGGTGAATGACAGTGAATCGGGATAGGTCCACTCTATTTACCGTCATATTGACATAATTATACGATTTTGAGCTGTGGTGATCCCTGGTAATAGTATCCAATAATAATATAATAATAAGTCAAAAGAAGTTGTTTTTAGTATATGCTTTTATGATCTTTTATATCTTAAGTGTCTTAACCTGGCTTAATCATTGGCGTTTTTACTCACTAGATGCTTATTAATACCTGCTTTTATACTTTCTAAATTATTTTAACCTGCTGCTTTTTACTGACTAGTTGTTTAGCTACATGTACCTGTGCTGTTTTATGTATATTGTTTTAACATGTATGTATGTATATTTTAATATTGTGTCTCTGTTGTTGTCTATGTATGTATGTCGGTTTTAAAAGCTCTGTAGAGCTTGTGTTTACTGTTTTTGATACACCGACTTTAAATAAAGCTTTTTGTCTTTGTCTTTGACTAATTGACAGTAAACCAGCGTAGACCGGTCTGTTTATCGTCATATTGAGACAATTATATTGGAACTTACAGTTATTGAACCATGATAGGTCTGGTCTCTTTATTGTTATATTGACACAATTATAAGGTGATATAAAGACAATAAACCAGGATAGGCCGGTTTTACGGTGAAGTACCAGGACAGGTGCGTTATTTTCACCCTCTTATTGACATAATTTTAAGGTGACTTACAGACAGTGAACCAAGACTGGTCCGTTCTCTTTCGCGTCATGCGCTTTTTCAATTTCTTGCATGAACGCAAATAAGTTTTGTGACGACTTAGGTACGGCATCCTCTTCTTCCCAAAATGTGGACTGGAATAATTCTACTTGTCTGTGTTCCTTAAATACAGTAAAATCTGGGAATCATTTTGATTGCATTACCGGTAACAGATAAAATCTACAGCGCGCCAAAGCGGCTGCAAAATCAATTCTAACATATTTTTTCGTTATTTTGTTAAAAAAACAATTTAAGTCATGAATTGTTTTAAAGTTAATAACAAATTACTAATTAACACCCAGTCTGAAAGTATTTTTGAAAAGTTTGCTACAAAATGTATAAAGTACACCTACTTGACAACCCACCTTTTTATATTTTAACCTAAGTGTTAGACAGTTGAACAATTTAGCACTCTCATTTGATGTTAGTTCTATACAAAATGGCCCGAATGATACAGGGACGTCTGTTTCCGGCCAATATGGTGTCTCCTAAAATTGAAAAAAAATATATTGATGGCAATTATAAATGAAGGTAATTAAAAAAAAACGAACACCAAAGGCTTGTTAAAAAAGACGACCTACAAATAAAAGTCAAAGAAACCGGCAAACGTCAGAACCAACAATGAAAAAAAAACAACTACAGCAATTGTCCTGACTTGGTACAGGCATTTCAGAAGAAATGGTGGGTTAAATCAGGTTTTATGGCATGCCAAACCTCCCGCTTCCATTTCTGCAGTGTGTGAGTTGGTGCATTAAACACAAATTAAAAAAAAAAATTTTTATCTTAACACTACTAATTGCATTTATCAGATGTCGAAATTTAAATTTAAATCATCTTTGTATCGTTTATACCAAGTTTAAAGTGTACATGCATTGTATTAGTATACACTCAGTTATTTATCAATCATTGTTATATTTATAATCAAAAACAATTATTAAAATACTTCGTACCTTGGTCTGATTATATTGATTCAGCATTACTATGGTTTGTATTCCATAGTCATACACCAGTCTCCAAAGATCTGTTATTGTTGACTCAAGTGGCATTTGGGTAATGATAAACGCTTTTCTGTTTCTATGGCCCTGAATTTTCAAATATTAATATTAGCTACCACCTGATAATTATTATTGCTATTTGTAACTTTGTAAGAAGAAACGTACTAAATCTTATTAATAAAAAGACTTTACATCAGCTCTACGTTAACTTGCGAGTCGGTCAAAAGCATACAGAGACACAATATAATTATTTCACCAGACTGTGACCTCCTTCTGACAGCACGTTCACTTTTGGCAAATTTTCCATTGAGTTAAATTAAATATAAATTGTTCATTGTTTCAAACTTTAATATGACACCCTAGAAGGACTTTATGCTGACTTTGTCGTTTTAACGTGCAATAAAGTTGTGTGAACAAAACTACACTTTAAATGTAACTCTTATTCACAGATGACAAATATTCTAGGTTATATATCTAAAAGAAACATGTTCTAAATGCATTAGTTCCCGAATAATATGTTTTCATTCATATTATTCCAAAGTTTTATTCAACAACGATTATCTGCTTATATTTGTCATTAATACTAAAATCGGGACAGGTACATCCATTTTTGACAATTAGTCGCAAGTGTTTGAGGTCGATTTGGCTTTCAGTTTTTTTTTCATTGTAACAATACCGTTGTTTCCGATTTATTTGCACTAAGGTACAATTTAATGGGGACATGAGGTGTTGCGTTTAGAGGAAGAAGCCTAGCTTTAACATAATGTCAATAAGTTTTAAACTTTTACTCTCAAAGAGAAAAAAAGTTTTTAAAAACTGAAGTTTCTTGTTACTGTTTATGACAAAGGAAATAATAAAGTGTAGTGCTGCTTGGCACCTGGATGTTTTACATATCTTTCATTAGATTTGTGAGGTTTTTTTTAGAGAGATAAAGTTTCTTCCCAGAAGATAAATGGAAACACGGCATTTCTTATCATCGTTTTTTACCACAATAGATCTAGAATCATCGGCTGTTTATGACATTTTTTATATTTATTGCACATGTCGGTGGTTGTTACGTGCGAGAAATTGGAATATTTAGTTCGGGTCGGTTTCCGACGTTATGCCATTGATTCATCCTCGTTGGCCGATTTTAGTCAGTAGACATATTCGCGAAGCCAAAACAATAATTATTTATCTTTGATGGTTCAATGATAATGACTTGATCAACCTGCATACCATAGGCAATTTTATAAATTAGAGATTTAGCATATTTAAAAAAATTAATCCAATTTAAAGGCAGAATCGAAGATCGTGTTAGATTTCTAGCATTGAATAGGTTTTAAATTCAAAGGTTTTCCTATTTCAAAGTTGTAGATATCTTCAGCCGAATTCGGCATGAAGTAAAAACGAAGACAGAAGTGCTGTACAAGTAAGTAGGACAAAGAACAAAAGTTATAAGTAAAGCTTGGGAGCTTAAAGTAATATTGGTAACAGTTATGTGATAGGGCTACAGTTTTCATATTTTTATATTTGTTTGTAGTGTCATTAGTTTCATAAAATATTATATATTTTATCATTTATCTTAACAGATCTGACTAATTTGCATATTATTTCAATTGCAGTACTTTATACTTTGTGTTCGTTCAGGTGTGACTGTATTTTCTTATTTTATTGGTCAACTTATTCTTGACGGGAATCTATTGTTTTAGTCTCATTCACTCTTTGTTCATACTTTTGGGTAGTTGTCATTTTTGGTTGCCATTATATTTTTGTATATCTGGATTTTGGATCTTGTTGGACAGTCTATTCTATAATTTAAAGTTAGTCTTTACTAATATTCCTAGTATCATAATAGTCAGATCCTGTAGCATTTTAGTGTACAAGATATTTATGGAAATTTTTGTGTTTTGGTTGAGTGAGTGATTTGTGGTGGAGTGAGCATTGAGAGTTTAATATCGTATTAAACAATATAATCCTATTTCTAATAAACTTGCTTTTAAATTATAGTATGATTACTAAGCAGAGCTTTCAATTTATAACTAGGAATTGCATAAAATTGATAATTTAACTTTTAAACTATTAAATTAATAGTTCACTACATAACCTATAATCAGTACTTTCAGCTAGTTATTTAAATGAGAGATAATACTTAACTTGTGTACATAATGAAAATAATCTAATTTTCGATTCAAGAGAGGGAGATAATACAGTTTTTAGACTTAGCAGATCTGTATATAGTTTATACAATATTTAAAGTCGCAAATATTTATACTTCAGGTCAAAGAGAATATTGTATATATCATTGACACAATGTTATGTTTCTATGTGTTTTATGCAGTATTTAACCACTTGTGATAGTTTGCTAGTTAGCATGCAAACTTTAATGTCTTGTTCGATTTTAACATTTAATTGCTTGTTTTCGTGTATTTATATTTCGGGTTTTGTCATTTACAGATTTAAACCTATTTCGGTTTTTGTTCGTATATAATTATGAGCATTTGAACTTAGTAGACTTGCACATTTAAGATGATGTATCTATAATGGGACAAACGTAATATTTTTAAAACTGCTAGAAAATGTAAATCATTTGCTAGTTCATGATACCTAATATTATTATATTAAGTCTTATTTGTATATTACAGGACTTTTTAATTGTTTATCTGTAATTCATGGAATCTAAAATTCGAAATAAAATGTAAAAACCATGGAAGTGAGTTAACCTTATTACAAGGCCTCAGTAACTCTACTACAGTAAGTCTCCAAGCAACGTGCTTGGATACAAGCTGAGTTATGTGTCATAGCGCATGGCGTTTCTATACCGTTGGTGGCCATACAATCATTGCACGTATTTGTCGCAATCTAAGCTTTGCGCTACTAGACACGTATCTCCAGTGTTATTAGACAGGGGAAGGTCATTTAGGACAGCTTGGTTCAGTGTCATACCGGATAGTGGTATAGAAGCAATTCTTTTCTTTACCATACGCTGCATATAATCATTGCTCTTATCTGTCGTAGTTTAGGAACATTGACTGTTGTTTTATAGTTTCTGGATTATTACATTAGATGTTAGAATCTGATATACACCAGGTCGTTTTCAGCATTGTTTTGCGGAATTGGTTACCATAGAGTTTCTATCGTTTTCACACACAACATTTATAAGTAAACCGTTAAATTGGTAAAAATTAATAAAGGAGACTTACCGGTAGGAACACAGCATTTATGTATTCATTGTGACCTTTAACTACAGTAAACAACTTGGGCATTTCAGATTCAACTGCAAGTGAAATCGAAATATTCTTATTTTAAAATACAAACAATATATTTTATTGCTTGCTGGACGTTGAACAACAATCATTCATTCAATCAATATATATAAGATCAGTATTGAAACAATTTAAGTAAATCGTTCACTCGCTCCCTTCTTTTAATTGTCGACAAGTGAAAGTTATATCTAGGTCATATTCTGGTCTGGTTTATTCACAAATATTCACACTCATATTTATTCAATATAATTTCATTTGCGATGTACAACCATTTGTGTTATCGGGCCTTAAGATTATGGTTCCGTGTTTATAAACACAGAATATTCCAGAGCGATTGGAACCTCATAACTGTTCACAATCAGTACGGAATTCGATGCAAGAATGACTAATTGACAAGAAAGTTCTTATTTAAATTGGTATCATCATTTAACAATAGCAACACGAAGAGCACAACTCAAAACGAAACGAAAACATCTTGAACTTTGTCAAAGGCAGATTCTAAACGTCAATCCTAATTACGGTAAAATAAATTGCACTTCAATTTTCATTAAATTGGTGTCGTTGCAGAGTACATGGGTCAACATTTGTAAGACCAGAAAAACGTTTTCTGTAATACTCGAGAGGTCTCGGGTTGTAGGCGATTCAGTAGTTTTCAGAATGAACAATAACATCATATTTGAAGCATTATATATGGTGTGCACATTAAGTCTTTCAAGGCTCTGTTTAAAGTAGTTGTATATTTTGCCATGAAATAAATATCTCAGTTGGAAGTCAACCTTTTTATATAAACGTGACTGTGAAATATATTTATCATGAATTATTTACATAGTATTAAATAATATCTTTTATTTTTGACATTACGTTACTTATTAAAATGTTGGGCCCCGGTGGCCGAGTGGTTCTATGAATCACGTGCTTTTAAAACACAGAGGCTGCGGTTCTATAGTCTCATTGCGGACAGCGTGGGCTCTACTCCATTCTTAATGTACCAAGATTGTTAGTTTTTCCACCAAAGGTCAGGTTTTTTTCCGGCTATCCCCTGCCCCCCCCCCCCAAAAAAAAAAACAAAAAAACAAAACAAAACAAAACAACACACACACAGGAAGCCGCGATATAGCTAAAATATTGACGAAAGTGGCGTTAAACACCATTCAAACAAATAAACAAACAAAAATAGCAAAATGGATTAAAGAAAGCAAATTTCACCATCATCAGTCCAATAATTTTGATGAAAACAACATAATTTCAAAGTAAAATTATAGGTTTCCGGAATCTTACACCTTTAAAATTACAAATGCTATAAATCTGAAATAGTTTCCTTCTCACTTACAGTGTATTATTTTAATAAAAAAGAAAGTAACTACCAGCAAGTCATTTCAACTCCAATATTCATAACATTTACGTTAGAACGTATCGCTCGATCTAAACCGATGGCGGGAGATCCGGTGCTTTGTCTTAGTTGTTTCAAACGGTAAACTTGTGGATGTTTTGTTGTTATATCGATAACCTTATTTGTTCATCTTTTGTGCAGTGTACTTACTGACCTGGAAGTAGGAACCTCGGTGGGCGATCGGTTAAGGCAGTTAATACTCTACTTTAAATTCGCGAGTTCTTTTGGCCTACATTTTGGGGTTTTCACAGGCTTGCTTCCCAGATAATGGACGCCATTATTTAGCTGACGAATTGCTGAAAGTGGCGTTAAACCCCATTCAACAAACATACAAACCTGGAATTATATTGCTGTATCTGTTCTTTCCTTTGTTTTCGACTGATTTACCGTTTTCAAATTCACTACTTTCATGGCTAGGTGATATTTTGTTCATTAGCTGGAAATGTTTGAATACTCAACAATAATCATTACCGAGCAGACAAATTAGCAATAATAAGAGAAAAATAACAAAAACAAAGTTTGTTCAGATAATTATCATTTATAGTAAGTAGAGTAATACGATAAAATAGGGTTTTTGGAATGTATACAAGTATTATATTATTTAGTTATTTAACGACATAGTGTGTGTATTATGTATGACAGTGTCAAAAAAATTACAAAGAATATACAATGTAAACTATTTAAAAATTTATATTTATATAAAAGAGCATGCTTCAAATTTAAATGCAAATAATTTAAAATCCATGTCAAACTATATTTACCTCAAATTCTATAAACAGTTTGTGTTTTTTGTTTGTATCATCGAATCGCATAAGGTCTTTGAATGTTTCAGGGAAATCTCTAGCTGGTATAACTGAATTTGCACACATTAAACTTTCTAAGATAGCATTGTGTAAAAACATATATTGTCCCTGTAACAAAGTGTAAACTTTATTTTTTTTAACTCGACTGAAGGTATCCGTACCACAATTGACCACGTGATCATATTGGTGTCCCGGATATCCAAGGGTCTTTAATGTAGAAGACCTCGGTAACGTTCGACATATTTGAGTAGCTAACTTTTTTATCAAAATTGTTAACATTGACTCAAAGTAAAACAATATATTTTAATTTGTTACACTTTTAGCAATACATTAATTTAATAAAGCTGTATTTCTTGGTCAATAAAATGAATGGTGACTTCAATTATATAGGTCGGACACCTGAAGACACAGTTTTCTGAAATACGCCATTTTAATTGCAGTTAAGAATATCGGTAAAATGTTGCGTTAAACTTTAAACTGTATCAGTCATCCAATAAAAGAATATATTAACAAGACGTTAATAATAATAATATAAACATTGCCTACCTCATTTTGCACCATATTCACTCTTCGAGTTCTGAGACCCTCGACGCATGCAAAGACATCAACATAACCATGTTCTTTAGCCTGCTCAACAACGTAATCTAGCGCAATGAATGTTCCTGTTCGTCCTATGCCAGCGCTAAATATAAATTGTGTCAAGACATTTTGGATCGAATAAGTCGTATCATTCTCATTAATGCAAAACTGAATAAAATATTTCTGATATTAATAACAAATTAATATTTGATCAACTATGAATTATCTGGATATAAGAAAACATAACTCCAGAGCTAGCTTCAAACACAAAATTGCAAGAATGTATCGCTTTTAAAGCAAAAATAAATGACAAACATCACAGTATAAGTAATGTTGAAAGATTTCTCTTCAATAGAAACACTCAAAAAACTACTTTGTGTCGTACATATTGTCTCAGTAATAAAGAAAAAAAAGAATATGTATAAATGTAAGAGGTCAATTCACGACCTACAGATAAAGTAAATGTTATAATCCAAAAATTTGCGAATTGATAAATAGAGGAAATATTTCTACGCCATACGTTAACACTATGATATTAGACAATAATAAGTTGCAATTTAGAGTTCTAATAACAGATAATCACAATTTTTAAGTGGTTTAAAGCTAGCTTTTCCCTCTCCATATAACATGCAATTGTATAGAGCTTCATTTATGTTATTGTAAATGTTAACATGTACATCAAAACAGCGTTCATTATCATTAGCTTCACCCCAAGAATTAACTTAACTTACCTACAATGGACTATAATTGGACCACCGGCGGTAACCTTTGTGGTAGTTACTTTGTGTTTAAAATGAACCAACGATGATGCATACTTTGGTACATCTTTGTCTGGCCAAGAGGTGAAGTGAAATTGAATCGCTGTTTTCTTTGAATTATCCTAATTAAAATACATATAAATAACAATACATGAGAAAAGAGCAGAACCTTTTCTCAGATCCAAAAAACAACAGAAACAATTTCGGTTTGTTATTGCAACAGCCTGGGACCATACTAGTGCTCGACCTACAGACATCCCAAAGCGTTAGGTATAGGATAGGTAAAATTATTTCTTAGGGAGGTTATCAGAATATAATACGAAACGCCTGAACGCCATTGAGGGTAATGTGTTTGTACTTTTTATACTGCCCGTTTGCAAATTTCGAAAAAACTATTAGGCTCATTGCATCCGTTAAAAAATTTACCACATTCCCTTTCCCACCCTATACGTCATACTTTTTCGTCAGTAATCAAAATTTTAGTCAACCATTTTCCCCGTTAATTTATTGTTTGTGTGGTAAAGTCCAGACAACGCTAAGAAAGCGCTAAGCAAGATAAATGTACGTAGACAGATTACGACAGCACACAAATAAATACACTACAAAGCGATAAACCCAAAGTGACTGCTAAAAGTTAACAATCTTGAATACCTGTTACTTGTCAGCATAAATACTCAATCCAGAAATGTTTATACTACTACAGGCCTTGCTGTATAGTAGTAACTTTCATTAAGTATGGGCAGAAATTCTGATAATTTACTTAGTTGGTTATTAACTACGATTAATTCTACTACAAGCCTTGTTATATCGTATGAACTTCATACTAAAACATGCCTTGATATATCGCATTTATAAACTCAGTATGTTGGTGAAGATACAAATTATCACAGGTCTTGTTAGATAGTATAAACAACGATTGATACTATTACAGGCCTTGTTATATCGTATGAACTTTATACTATTACAGGCCTTGTTATGTCGTATTAACTTAATTCAATTACAGGCCTTGTCATATCGCATTTATAAACTCAGTACGTTGGTGAAGATACAAATTATCAATGTCTAGAAATAAATAAACAAATGATGTCATTCTTTGATTTTAAGTTACATAAAGAAAGAGAAAGACGTGGAAGCAAGAAATTATGCATTCAGTCAGATGAGTTTATAGAAAGTTTGTGCAAGTTAAAAAGCAAGTAAAACGGACATATCTCCCGATTTAGACATACATACATTACACAAAAAACCCCAAAGCAGAATAAAAGAAAATAGAATAAGCGCACCAGATAACTATAATGATGTACTCAGATGCTCCGACGAGTAAGCAGTTCCTTTAATTAGACACTCGTTGAGTAACTAATTGTAATGTTCCGCGAAAAATCAAACCAAAGGAGAGTAAAGACTTTTTAGAACTGAGCAAACGTATCTCATCGTATTTGAGTGATAGATTTCTCATTGCGATTATTTGTCAGTGAGGGCACAAGATCTTCATGGTCAACAGTAGCCTAGAAAATCGGTGTACCGATCAGCAATAGTATTTGTGCTGTCTTTAACTCGTCAAGGTAGATTAAATGGAAAAAGTCACAAAACATAGCATTGTCACTGCCAAGAATATGTATAACGAAATTAAAAATTAAAAGGTTGCGAACAAGTGTCTTTTTTTTCTTAGTAGCCTTATCAAGATACTCAGCATCTAAGAATACAAAAACAGGTCAGTAAAGAGAGTAGCACAAATAGTATTCACAGAAATTATACACATAAAGATTTATTGGGATATGTATATGTGGCTATTTAGTCAAAGAATTTATATGTTGTATATATTTACTCATGAACGCTAATGAATAAGAGTACAAGACGGTCGGCGAGGAGAGGATCAGAATTAGTACTCTGAGTAATGCCTATATTCTGCTCAAGAATATTTCCTTCCAAAATGAGAAATATTTTGTTTATTAAAACGTCTAAGATTTGACAAATTTCATTTTCAGGGTATTTATTTTCTGACTATACTAAATGCCAAACCCCCTTGGAAAAAATATTTTGCTTGCATTTTTTTTATTATTCAATATTTTACCTTTTTATTACGAACTTCCGGTAGAAACAATTTAGATACGATAACCTGTCCATGTTTTATACTATGCCTCTGTTGTTTGTTGTTACAAATCGTCCTTGACTTTTGCTACTTTACATAACAAGTCTGTCATTCGTGTTTCTAAAGGGACCTAGCGTTATTTATTAATATTCGTCTGCTTTCGTGACGTTCAATGGTATTCGGACAAACCGCGAGACTTTCCTGCTTTAACTGCAGACGACATCACCCGAAGGATTTCGAATAGATAATAATCGATTGTTCCTAAAGTACACTTCCGTTCTAATTAAGGACAAATTTTAGTATGGAAAATCGCCCCATCAAAATTTTAAAAACCGCCATATTTCAAAATGCTGAATATATCGAGGAAATAATTGTTGATTTCGAGTACCCTTCTTTGTCTATAAACGGAGCATAAGCTGAACCATAAAGGGTAAGCAGTTTTCATTTGTTACGCAAAAAACCCTCTTAAAGTTACGGTCACTTGTAGCATAGAATCATTGATAACAAAGTTCAGTAATGACTTATTGCTAGGTATTTTTATTGTCCGTTCCGTTTTTCTTGAAAAAAAATGAGCGTTTTGCAAGATCTTTAAGGCTGTTTTTAAGGCTGATATAGTAAACGATGGTTTAGAGTGTCGACTAACAATCTGGTTTTAATGTAGTCACATTGGGATAGACACATACCTTAGGATGTCATCCAGGTCTTTAATTTTTTTCTGCATCCAGATTTCATTTATTTGACTACTGAAATATCAAGTCCTAATCTATTTTTAAAAGGCGTTTATATAGTTGTTAAAATTGTGGTAAGAAATTTAGAGGCTTTGTGGAACACACAAATGATCCTACTATTAAACGCATGATTTGTATTATTATTATGTGGATTTTTGTGTAATTTGGGTATCCAGTACAGGTACAGGGTAACACAATCAATGTCTTAGACAAATAGATTTGAAAAGAGATTTGTGATTTTTTTTAAAGCGTTCTGTCGTGCAGGTAGAATTGGTAAGTGACCTGTTCATGTCTAATTCTTTTATGGAACACCCAAGTTATGAACGTCAACACTCAAGTGAAATAAACAATTTTCTAAAGACATCTTTCTGACCGAATTTTATGTTTATTAGTTTGATTTGGGGTTAACGCCACTTTTCACAATCTATCCACGTTATTATTGTTACAATTTTAGCCAGAGTACCTGTTGAAAAATACCTTAACTTGTCAACCTTGTCGTAGTAGTTCATTTCCTGCCCGCAGTAAGGCTCGTATGATTGTTTGTTGTTACGTCTAACAGGCAATTTTTCAGCTATATTCAGGACGTCAGTAGGGCTCGAACTTGCAGCCTTATTGCTGACAGGAACATACTAAATATATCATGACTAGTTACTGCAACCAATTGCCCACCGTCAAAGTGGATTTTCTAAACACATTATTAAACAATATTAAACATCTAACCTTATGCATCTCTAATGTACGCAATGTAAAATCTGAGTAAACATTCTCGTTTAATAGTAAGACGTTAATTAATCCAAACTTTTGTTGTTTCTTTCCAGATTCAGGCCAATACTGCATACATTTAACCTGAAATGAAAGAATTCGATACCATGTAATTATTCCCTATATGAATAGCTTATTTTAACGTCAAATGTTCGTTGTTTTATTATTTCTGTTACTATACATGATATAAGAAAACATTGAACCGTCACGTAACTAAATATGAATTGAAGGAAACGTTGCCAATATGCCAATAACATATGTGCTACAACGGTCGAGTTGGTATTGAAAATATCGGATTCAAATACTTTACGAGAAATATCTTTTTGTTCCGTTTAGTGTGTTGTATATTTAAATTTTTATTGTAAAAGAGGTTTCTGTTGAATTAATTTTATCATTTCGTCCAAAGTATTTATAATATTTATTATATCCTGGTGTGTTTTGATTTCAAACAGTTGTTTCGTATTGATTGATCGATCATTGCATAACTATATAACAGATATATATCACAAATACCTTTCCACCTTCAACAACATTAGTCAACATCACAATTTTACCACAGTCATATTGCCAAACCATTCTCCAGAAATCATCAACGGTTTTTTCGATTGGCCCTACAAAAATGACTTTTGACATTTGACAAACTAACGTCATTTTAGTTATTAAGTCGACAGATTAGTAATTATGTGTTTTTGATGTGTATGATTGTGTTTAAACTCATAGTTTAGTTTTATTTTAATATTATTATTCATCGTTTCAAAATATTTGGGTACATATCTGTTTGAATTTGAAATTTGCAGACTACAAAGGTGGTAGTATAGAGCCTTCTTTAATCTCATATTAATATAAAAACACAAAAAACTGATTTATAAATACAAAATAACGCATTAAACGACATTGTACATGGATAAAATTTATGCATATGCGGATATTCATCAGAAACCTACTTTCATTCCTTGAAGTAACGTCACAATGTAGTTTTCGTATATCTTTTTGTATCACATCGTTTCCATTGTTTACGACATTTTCCAAGTCGCACAGCAAATAGATAAATGTGGACAATCATAAGAGAATTCCAGATACTTAATATGCCGAAGTGCTATACAGAAATCTTACCTTGAGATGCTATGTACTTTCTTATATGAATAGGTCCCTGTAATCAAATTACAATAGCTTTCCTAAATAAATCCTAGACAATAAATCATTACATGCATCCTTAAAGCATGACATTTGATCCATAGCAATTGTCAAAGTAAATCAGTATTTGTCTTTAAGGCAATATTTTTGATGTCAGGGATCCATATTGCTTTTAGTAGAGATGTGTTGTCTATGTCTACGGAGTGTTAAAAACGCTGCTACCAACTATTATGAAATTATAAACTTTATTACTAGTTGTTTAATAGAGACACATCTAAATATATCCATTCAATTTTTCTTGGCTTCGCAAATGTCCTGTTTTGGAAGGTGGAGATGAAAATAAATATCGTTTGCATTATTTTAAGGATGACTTGTAAGCATCAGAACTGTGCTGTTAATTATTTAATAGTTTTGAAATCACATGCCCAAAGTTAAATCTTTGACAAGTAAATAAGAAAACTAACCTGAAAATTAACATTACAGAGTCCATATATATGGGGGAAAGAATCAATTGAGAATTTGAAATTGTATCGGCTAAATCTTTGAATTTTGTTATTTAGGCAGAAACACGAAAACTTTACATTTGAAGAAAACAAATGTAACAGATGGATGCATAGACCATAACAACGACTCATACTACGAAAAACAGACAAAAAAACAGGCGTAGATAAATTACCATTTGAAAATAACACAAAGTCATACAAATCATGAGTGAAATAAACTGATTATAGGATAATACTTATATTACATACACTAACGAATGATGCATTTATATAGTCGGAATCGGGTAAACCAGCCACTTTTTCTAGTACAACCCTTGAGTCGTCATCTGTAACAGTGTAAACTTAAAATGTTAATACCCTTTGTACAATGGAATACCCTTTGTACAATGGAATGGTTAAGTATAACATTCACGATTACGAGTTATTATCTGAACATTTAATGTTGACAATTTAGCAAACTTTTGCTAAAAGTTATGCTAAAATATTGAAGCTTTAAATAGATACAGTTTTGTCTTACCTGGCATACGATAGTTAATTTGCAAACAGAGATGCATAGAGCAAATATTTAAACAACCAATTAACTAGGCTAATTGTGGTACACATGTTTGCGTACTAGTGAACATTTTGGTGACATTTGAGTTCGTGACAGCTTTCCATTGAACAGGGTTTAATAATGTTTTGTTTTAAATTGTTTGTCCACTGAACTGTTTCGTTTATGTCACAAGAATCAGTCGTTTGATTAGTCAAGCTGCATTATCCATCTTGTTTACATAAAAATACAAATCG
Source organism: Limnoperna fortunei (assembly GCA_944474755.1). Lineage (NCBI taxonomy): Eukaryota > Metazoa > Mollusca > Bivalvia > Mytilida > Modiolidae > Limnoperna > Limnoperna fortunei. Next base: position 17,665,553 of record OX104111.1, on the reverse strand, counting down.
GAAATTTTAACTTGTTTAATGTAGACATACTTATCCCGTATCATTATAACAGAACCAACCACTATAGTCCTGTTCACGTGACTTTTTGTGGCCACTTACATTTTCTAATTGCATGATAAAGTAAAGAGTAGGATATTCGTTCACAGTTAACTATTAAAGCAGAGATGTTTTTTGTTTCTTAAATAGACATCAATAAACTTGACAACTGTAGTAAACTGATTTTAACTAATTTACTTTGTTAACTTGACAACTGCAGAGAACCTTTTTACTGTGGTATGCTTGGCAGAATGAATTTTGAACAATCTTTTTCAATTTGATACGTTCAATATTTAAAACAGGTCATTTTGTCATTTTAAACCGTACATTTACTGTTTGTTCAAAATGCAAATGCGTTTGTTACTTAAGGCATATACTATGACTGCTTTAGGTGAACGTATTTGGATGAACTTTAGCCAAAAGTACACCTAATCTGTATAAATGATAATGAATATTAAAGTAACACGCTTGATAATGAGATTTAAGGTTGAACAAATGGCAAATTTTATTCTGCTTCCTTTGATAAGGAGTCCAATAACTCCAGATAAAACTTACTTTCATGTAACAAATGTTACAGCTGGTTCAACTGCTGTATAACCATTATATCAGGTTAATGCCTTACTAAAATACTTACAGGCGTATATATCTTTGTACAAATTTTTTGACTTGTTGCCAGGTTTCAATGCTGCTGTTGCTGGTTGTTGAAGACCGCGTTTTAGTTTCTTAAATGTATTTAATTAAGGAATTAAGTATATGTATTTGTAACAATTCCACAGACGTAATACAATAGTTATATGTATGAGAAAACCTCAATGACTCAAAAACAGTTCTGAAATTGTTGAAATAAAACTATTTCAGAATTATTTGCGTATATTTTTTTGGTGATGTGATTTTTTTCTTAAACAAAAATCAAATTCGATTGTGACTTGGTAAATCTTTTGCACTTTTGAATTTATTCAGAGATGAATAGTCCATATTTCATGTTTGTCCATGCGTGAAGCACAGATGTTAGTACTACCGTGTTATACAGTTTTAATAATACAATCGGGTTTGCTGATTTACATCTAAGTTTATTCAGGGCAAAGAAGCTATTGCGTCGTTTACGGCACGAACTTGCAGTGCGGTCGATTTATTTAAAAGAACTATTCATATGTACACCAAGATGTGTATACTCCTCTTCAACGGGATTATGTCTCCTCCTATACGCCACTGACAGTCTGGTTTACGTATACGAGAACTAAATGAAAACATAACAATTGCGGATTTTTTCACATTAAAACTAAATCGTCATTTGGATGCATAGTTGACACAAACGGTAAGCATATCCTGTAGCCCGGATGGAGAAAGGCTAACGCAGCAAACATCATCTGCTAACGCAGGGCAACAAATCATGACATTAAAACACTAGTATTGTTATAAAACTACTTTGTGATACTCGAAAAATACAGCGAGTGATTGATTAGCAATTACAGCACAATAGGTTTCATAATGCATATCATTAATAATACACCAAATTTACCCTTCAGATCTGAATTAAATAATTTGTACATTAACCATATTCGCCATACAGAATCAAAAGTCTGTTTGCTATCAAGAAACGCTACATATAATTTTGCTTGACAATTCAATGTTATGGTAAATCGTTTCATGTAAATTAAAAGATGCTGTTGAACAGCCGAGGTGTTTCAGAAATCCCTGTTGTTGAGGTTGACTGAAAATGTTACACGGTTTTTTTCTGATCTCTGCATGTTCTTAGATTATGCTGGCAAAGAGATTATGTATGTCAATGTTTGTTTCGTCTTCACCGTCAAAACGATTGGAAAAAGAGTTTGTTGTCCTTGTTTGTTAATGACTTGAGGGATTTTAATCAATCTAGGCATTCGAAGAAATTAAGTTGTAAATCGTCAACTTTACTCTATTTATAAAAATATATTTTGCATTCTAAGATCAGTTAAACAAGTAGACTATATAATTTTAAAAAGACATTCCACTTAATGCTGCAGTTCTCCAACGTTTTACACGATAACAATATTACATTCAAACTTTACCGTTGCCGTGACATACAATTGAAACTCTTCCAGTGATGGTGATTCCTATCCATCAAGCCCCTAATTTGCTTAATTATATAAATATCCTATTAAGTTAATTGCATAATACACTTCTTATATATGATTATTCACAAATTCTAAAAAATAACTATATACTTATTCAAACAATGAAACAGTAACCATCTTCCTATTATTTTAATTATCAAAATATATTTTTCCTAGTGCATGTCGTCAACTACATCTTAGGCCTGAAGCTATGAATACAACGGCTATAAAATTGCCAAACAATTGAGTGCATTATTGGTCTTAAAGAACAATATTCTATATAAGAATAAAACTCTTATAACATTTAGAAAAAAACCAGGTTAACTGAAGAAGTGAAACACTTACCGAGAACTCTTTTTCTATTTTGCCTCCCTTTTGACCTTCCTTGATAACATATTCGTAGAAATTCTGAGTGGTTATAGCATGTATTGGAATTTGTGGACCAGATGTAAACGAGTAATATCCACTACTTTCCGCCCCAGTTTCGTTGAAATGAACCGGTTGCGCAGACACGGGAATACCTGTTACACAAAGTTTAAAAATATATTTTTTGACCCAATTTTTTCGACGGTTTAAAAACTAAACCCAGTCGTATTTAAACAGGAAATAAACCATCGGCTTGCATGCGTATTTTTCATAAATAACATTCTTGTAAAATTTGACCTGAAAAGCTCAAAACAAGATCATAATTTCGTACATAGTTGTTCCAATAAAATGGTGTCTACTTAGATATTTTCGATCAACATTTTAAATTTACTACTTCCCACTGTACCCGCAAAAGTCGAAACTTTTATATTTTATATGTCTATCCATACTTTATTGATTAATAAACTATGGGTAGGCAATGTATTCGTGATATTTTAATACTCGCCAAAGCTCGTGGCAAAATATTCATGAATATAATGCCTACCATTTTACCATCAATTAAATATTATGCAATGAATATACTTATGTTCAATTGTTTGCAAATAAATAAATCAGTATAGCACCAAATGTGAACAAAGATATATATTTCTATGTGACCAGGTAAGTTGTGCATCTGTTTTGTACCGCCCCAAGTTGGATTAAACTTTCATCTTGTATGGTTTGCTTTAATTAAACCTTTACTACATCTAGTCTGATTCAAAGTCAAGATTCATTTAGGACTCCAATTTCACAACCTAGTCAACTTTATTTTGGTTTATTACAAATGACTTCTACTGTTTAAATCGGATTATTACAACTAAAGAAACAAAAAACTCTTTCATCACAGGACTGGGATGCTGTATATTTTATAAATGTTGAAGTTTTATTTGTCCTTTCCCTCCTCCGATACTAAATCTTACACGTGTTTATTGCTTTCCCAATTCGAAATAATAACACTCTTAATATCACGTATGGTTATTAATCTCAGGGATTGTATTTGATTTAGTGCTAGCTCAGTAGTCACAATTAAGTGCTGACTTTGCTTTTTAGATATATATTAATTGACTACATTTACTACCACGAACTTTTGAAAATGCTTTAAATTAATTTTTTTTCAACTTCAAGTCGCAAGGTGTAGATGTCCTTAACTGAATTTGGTATAAGTTAGGGATTTGGATTATAAAATCTGTTTTATCATTTGGATTTTAAATATTTGAGTCTTTGACGATTTGACGAACCGTGCGTCTAGCGTAGAAAATGGCATAACCTTGTTAACATTGATGACATTTTATTTTAAACGATTCTAAAGGTAACAATGTTAACAAGTATATTGATATTTTCAACCGTTACTTCATAGAAAGAAATGTTCAACAGTATCTGTACATCAACAAACTAAACAAGAGAAAAATCAAGCATTTGATGTTATGATCTGTATAAATACATAATGTATGACGTAAACGCTCTTTCTATTTAATAAATATATATATAATATTTTGAACATTTAATGCAGAGGAATCAAATAAAATAGTTTATTACCTTCATTTTCCACTCGTACGTACGTATTATTTTCCGAAGGATCAACTGCCGACGATTTGATTCTTCTAAAATGTAATATTAATTTATGCGTTTTAGTATGATTAAGGGTGTCAGGTTTCCAAACAAAAACAGTAATTGCCACAAAACAGAAAATACAATTTTAATGCTAATGACTATAGCAGTAGTAATGTAATGTCCATTGGGATCTACACAACTCTAGACTTAAATGTTGGATAAATACTAGATGAATCAGTAAGGTATCGCCGATGAAGTACGTTTTCAATTGCAGAAGGACGTTTCAAATTCTGTTTTGTTTTATTATATATACAGATTAAAATCGTCGCAGATTTTTTAGTCTTGCTTCCTTATAACCGGCGGACTTAATTTTTTTTTATGAATCATGATTTCATCAGTCCGTCTGACTATGCTCTTCATATTATACTGTAATAAAAACTGTCTTTAATTAGAATTTTTTTCATCTTGAACATGTTTGTTTTATTCTAATATAGTGATCAATAGAGCAAAATCAAATTGAAATCGCTGACGACGGTCAAATGCTCGTTATTTAGAGCCAACGGAACGTTTGAAAGATCAAGAGCTGTCATTTCCATTCTTGTAAATATCTTGCTCATTATTAACAATTGTGTCCCAATAATAATTAGCTGTAATAATAAATAAACAAATTTAACAGTAAAGTAAAAATCGACAAAAAACTAATTTTAATTGATACCTTTTTATATAAAGAACACACACGATAGCCAGAACTAAAACCACTATTCCTGGTGCAATCAACCATGCATAGTTGGAACTAGATCTAGACTCAACTGAAAAAAATGGGGAAAAATGAATAATTTATGAAATACTTTCTTTCAAATACGATCGGACATTTTCGCTGAGTCATAGGCGTTCTTTTCTACTCATGGATTTGACATTTAATAGACATGTCATTCTTTAAATTGACGGTGTATTTTAAAGACAATCATTACTGACTTGTCTGCATTTCTCAGTGCACCTATTATTTTATAAGTTCGGGTCTTTTTTAGCTTTTGTGTCGTGTAGCATATATTTGTCTGAGAAAAATAGCAAAGAAAACCGACCAAACAACAAGTGCCAAAAGTCAAGGGACAGTTACAAATTCGGATATTGACAAAAGAAACACAAAAACCAAAAACACAAAAAAAACAGAAAGAGAGTAACCCGAACCCAATAAAAACCACGGGTGCAGTCAGGTGCTCCGGACGAGTAAGCAGCGCCTGCTTTGTAATTGTCCCTTGAATGTCAACTATGTTGTTCGGCCTGTTTGCATGCCTTTATGCATAATCAATAATATATTATCTGGAATGCATTTTATAACGACAGTTTTCTCCTTCGGTTTAGATAAATATTACAGATAAAAAATACATTATAAACCTCTGCACCTTGAAACAGTAGTTTTAAAATACATTTTCCAGTTTTTGTTGTCTTTAACATCAACCCCCCCCCGAACCCAAAATAATTGAACAATAAAGTTTTCATAGCACGTTGTGCATAACAAACTTTGTTACTTATGAGTGCATTTCACAGTTAATCTCGATATTAATGGTGTGTACATTAAAAATATATGTAACCTGTTTCTAAACAAAAAATTATTTCGGCACTATGGTGTTCTGTTGTGCATTTTTTGAACCGGTGGACAAGGTCGGCCTAAAAAAGTATCAAAATTATAAATGTAAATATTTCAGCTGCTTAGCAATGAGCTTGCATTGAACATGAGTACACTTGACGACTCTGATACTATATTATATATGATATAATATTTATAGTTGTCATTCTGGAACATCTGTCACTTATCAATGCTTTGGTTCCACTTATGTAGGTAACAAAAATTTGATAATGGATCTTAATCCCAAGCAAGCGAATACAATCTCAAACTCGAGAAATACCTAATTCAAAGCTTTGTAACACGTGATTTTTCTTATTACTTTACCAATACATAAAATATGTTAAAGTAAGTAGTTAACAATACGTTTTTTACAAAAGAAATAAAAGGTAAATTAAGCTTTAGCAAGGAACAGGTGTATATTATGCTATATTTTCTAACATATTTGTAACTTTTGGAGGATGTGTTTTTTAAGCAGGCAATCAGAATTCCAACTGTGCCCCACTCCTTGCCGATTTTTTCCTTTATTCTTATGAAACTGGATTTTTAACATCTTATTAAAGACAAGAAGATAGCAGATGAAAAATAGCAAATAAAACCAACCGAACAACAATAAGAACCAAAAGTCTAGGGACAGTTACTAATCCGAATATAGCAAACACATACACAAAAATTAAAAAAAAAACAAAACAGGCTAACCCGAAACCAATAAATACCACAGTTACCCCAGACGAGTAAGCAGTGTAGGAAAAAGCCAAATCCAGGAAATGGAAACACTACCTATGACTCAGCGAAAATGTTGGATCGTATTTGAGAGATTGATTTCCCATAACGATAAATCAAGTCATATTGGTCATATTAGTCAACAGAAGTGACCGGTCTAGAAAATCGTAATATCGATCGCAGAATCTAGAATAACGTACAAGTTGTGAAATTTACACACCCATTCGCTGGAGTTGCCGGAATGTTCTGTCGATGAACGGGAAGTTGACAATTGGAAAATTGGACATCACGTTTGTCGTAGAGTCTAGTTTGTAGTTTTTCTGAGTCTATTTCTAGAAGTAGATCTAAGTAAGAGGCTGCCCTTAGTGTATTGATGGTATGGTGTCTTTAATTTCAAGCTCGCTAGGGTAAATTGAATGCAGATAGTCGTTGAGGGATAAAACAACAACAATATAGCGAAATGTGAAATTAAAGGTATAGGCCAGTGTCCTTTCTTTCTTCTTTAGCAGGCCTTCTGGGAACTCAGTCTCATAAGAGTACAAAACAGGTTAGCGAGGAGAAAAGCACAGTTAGTACCAATTGGAATACCAACAGTCTGTTGAAAAATATGTCTTTCAAACATGACGAATATGTTGTTAATCAGAAAATCAGAAGTTTTACGAAATAAAGATATATTTATGTCATTTTAATTAACACCCCTCAGTTTGATACGTGACTTCCGGTAAGATGTCCTTCAAAACTAGATTTTATTTGGACACCTATTACTGTACCCACATACTACAGTAATGGAAGCGGGATGTTTGGCATGCCATAAAACGTGGTTTAACCCACCATTTTTTCTTTTGCATGTCTGTATCATAGTCAGGACTATTGCTGTTTTTTTGGGTTTTAGGTTCTAAAGTTTGACAGTTTTTTGGACTTTGATTTCTGGATAGTTTTTTCTTACGGTTTCCTTTGTGTTCGGTATTTAGTTATTTCCGTCAGCTATAGGAAATCGATGTTTATGTCAGTTTGACATTCGATTTAGCCCCTTTAAAACTACTGCAATGATAATAATTTATACGACTAGTCTATCACAATACAGAATTATAACATATAAGTACTCCTACCTTCACAGGTGGGTATAGAAGAATTCCATATTCCTGATTCTTGACATGTTACTTGTAACTGCTGTTCAATTTGTGTTGTAAATCGATATCCATGTTCACATGTTATAATGGCAGTTTCTCCATAACGGTAAGTACTCTTTTTGTCAATTGTTGTCAAATGCGGACTGGAAATATTAGAACATGCTACACCTGTGATATAATATGGTTATAATTATATTGTAAATATTAAAAATAGATTAATTTAATTTTTAAAAACACGATCTGGACCTTTCAAAACTACTGCAATAATAAAAATTTATAAATTATACGACTTGTCTATCACCACACAATATTAAAAAATTTATTAGTTATGAATTCCTACCTTCACAAGTAGGTATAGTACTATTCCATGTTCCTGACTCTTCACATGTTACATGTAACTGCTGTACAGTTTGTGTTGCAAATCGATATCCATTTTCACATGTTATAATGGCTGTTTCTCCATAACGATAAGTACTCTTTTTATCAAGTGTTACCAAATGCGGACTGGAAATATTAGGACATGTAACAGCTGTAATATAACATCAACATAAGCACATTTTAAATTGACTAATCTAATTCCTAAAAACGCGTAAAGATCATGTAAAATTAATATAAAACGCAAATGACTGTTAGTTACATTTGACCTGTTAATAAAAATCTAACTGCTTGTTATCAGTTTTCCCTCGTCCGTGTGCAATGAGCACTACCCATCCACATCTTGACCATTTTGATATAATGAAACCTATATCCGATCAACAGAAAACCAAATGTTTAATTTCATTTGTAATAGAGCTTAATTTTTCAAATGTGAATCATAAATGAGAACTTACCTCCACATATCGGTACATTACATATTTCCCTTTCTGAAGAACCGTGAAGATCAATAAAACACCAAGGACCAAATCTGTTAAAGGGATCTCTATTTGGGGTCCGACAAAAGTTGTTAAGCTCCATTTTATATTTTGTTAGACTCCATTGTTTGCATGTATGACCATTTCGTGTAGTACTGATGGTCCCATTATAATACAAGTCATCTGCTCTCAGTCTGCATTCTGCCAAAATAAATCTCTAAAAAACTCTTGATATTGCTTTTCAAATAAGTTAATGGAGATTTCACACATTGTATGTATTCATTTCTTCCGACTGTAAACACAAGCATGCGAATTTGTTGAGGTTTTGAAAGCCATCCAAATGGTCATACTATATACGTACAAGATTTCACAGTTTTAAGGTTTTTCTTAAGATTCATGGGGTCTTCTTAGGGATGTTTTTGTGCTCGTTTTTTAGTCATTCAACGATTATTATATGTGCAGTTAACCAATAATACCCACCACAAGCTGCATATTTATTAAAAACGCACAAATGTTTACTTATTATGTATTGTTATTGTTACTGTGTTGTGCTTGTTTATATTTATTATTTATTTTTTGGTTTTGTAAATATGTAACTGATGCACGCAATACACGTCGTCTTGCTCTGATTACAACTTTAATAACTTTAAAATGTATAATTTTTTATGGCTAAGATACTTAAGTTGACTTAAATGATAAAATTGTCAATTGTTTATTCTAATATAATTCTATTCATGCTGTAATTTATTTAAATTAAGTGCTTTGATTGGATAAAAACACTTAAATGGCGTCTTCTCAGATAATTTATATATCGATATTTCCTCTGAGCGGACTATTTTCAGTATCCAATGTAAACAAGATGGCGTCCTCCTAGCGTATCCAGGGAGAGGGGGACAATGTGTTCTCTGCCCCAATGATTTCCAATTACATCGATCGATATTTCAAATAAAATATAATATAAATACAAGTTAGTGTTTCATTTTGTTTTTATCCTATCAATATTTTACAGAACGGCGATTCCCTTGGTACTATGTTTTGCATATCACTACGCTTTCCGGCCTAGGTACGTTTTGAGGTCTAGATGGGTTTCTGTAAATGTTTGTGCTGTTTTAAAAATCGCAACGATTATTTCACAGAATTATAAGGATTAAACACTGTGTTTTAGGAAATTATCAATGTGTAAACTCCGGCGACTCCCTCACAAACTTGACATAAAGTCCTTCGGACTTTATTTAGTTTGTGAGTGAGTCGCCGGAGTTTACACATTGATAATTTACTAAAACCCAGTGTTTAATCCTATAATGACGTCCTTATAATGTCAAAAGATATATATATATTACCCGATTATGTCCCTTCTGCGATGTAACGTAACATGAGCTTTTACGAAGTTACAACATTAACGGCGGAATTTTGAAGTTCTTAAAGTTAAAGTCAATAAATAAGACATATCGAGGACACGTTGTGGTAAAATATTTCATAAAACTTTGTTTAAGTGTATTCCCCGTACATTGAATATTTGAAAGTATTTCTTAACCAAACATTTTCATTTTGAAAATGGCGGCTACAAAATCATGGCCTATAGGGCCCGCTTTAATCGAAATCAAACAGGATTTTGCCATATTAGAATTGTCATAATACATTTTAGGTATAATGCGCTTATTTTAAATATGGGTTGGGCCTTTATATTTTCTACCTCGCTATCATTCGGTAAAATATAATTGAATATAAAGGCATATTCCAAAGGTAAATGTGTACAACATCATACCTTCATGAATTATTTCTTATCAAATTGTTAAACAAAACAGAAGTCCTTCAGAGTTGTTTAAAGAATTAATTTTAAGAAAACTTAAATAATTGTATTGTGTTATTCTTAAAGATGTATTTACTACTTAATCATTCAAGTATCTTTTTGTTATTTTGTCAGTTTCTTAGTGTCGAACCTTAAAAGCATATTTTATATTGATGAAATTATTTGGAGGGTTAAAATTAATTCGAAAAGGAATATATTCTGGCCTCCTCGTGTTATGCATTTGGGTACATAGTATTATTACAGATAACGGAGGTGCCTGTAATGATATATTTTCATTTATGTTGCTATTACAATAGTGCCTGTTTCATGCCATACTACTAAGATCTCCAATCTTAATTGACAAGGTTTGCTGTTTTGCTACCGAAGGTCGGGGGTGTTCTCCTAATATTCCGGCTTCCTACCCGATAAAAACTGGAGACCTTGATAAAGCTGACAAGTTGCTGCAAGTAGCATTAAACAACAAACAACAAACAAAAAAGCAATTGCTTGTTACTTATTTAAACAAATGTTTTTGGTGAAATTGTAACAGTTCGGATGACAATTGTTTTCATAATTGATCATTTTTATGTTTCTTATAACCATGGCTTCTGCTTACGCACATAATGAACGAAATGTTATTTTAAAGAGGCTTAATATACATATAATATAAAGTCATATTATAAAGATTCAGTGATTTGGTTGTGCATACCTCAGTACTTCAGGGCTTAAGACTTGAGGCGCCAAAATATCAAAAGTAGACAGAAATAATGTAAAACAGAATAAAAACGCATTAAACCCTCCTCGACTTGGTAAAATGAATGACGTATGATGTTTTGTGCACAACTGTGATACCGTTGCCCTTTTATCTTATTTCTGACCACGGAAGAACCTATTTTTACACTTATAAACCGGGGATTGTTCCGTCACCTACGTTACAATACTAGTGTTAGGAAATTGTATCACCTGAAAGTACTTCTGGACAGCTTTCGCTCTGCCTCGGGCTGAAAAAATTACTTTCAGGTGGTACAATTTCCATACCTCCGGGTAATAATGTAGGTAGCTGTGTTTCTAAACTTAATCGAAATTATATAATTTCTTCAAAAAGAATATAAAGACATAAACCGGAAACTTCATACATTACAATTGATTGTAGTAAACGAATACACGTTTCATTGACAATTTCACAATTGTGCTGTTGTATTGTTGTTTAGGTGCATATAAATATACTTTACCACAATAAAGTATGTCACAATATCCCCAGTCATTTCCCTGTACAGCTAAATAACATCATAGTTTGTATGTGTTTCCAGGAGAATTATTTCTACAGAATTTGTGGTTCTCCTTTAAGTTTGTAATTATTTCTACAGAAGTTATGGTCAGCATAATATTGTGTAGGGTTGGAATATTTGTCATTCCATATAATGCACTCATTTATTTTGTTTTTTTTACCGCCACTCTTTTATCGTTTATGTACATATAAATATACTTACCACAATACGGTATGTCACAATATCCCCAGTAGTTCCCCTGTATAGCTGTATAACACCATGGTTTGTATGCGTTGGTAGGAGAATTATTTCTACAGAATTTGTGGTTCTCCTTTAAGTTTGTATAGTTTGGGTTATTGAATTTCCATATAACGCACTCAGTTCCGTTTTCTGTTTTAGATTCTGTTCCGTTATAATTTATTCCATGGTTAGTTCCTCCCACAATACAATCAAAGTCTAAAAGTACAATAAGTATTGTTGGTAAACTGAAATCGGTTGTAACATGGAGTGGATTTTACGAGAAATTCGTGTTAAGGATTCTAACTGTTGACCGTTTTATGGGTGTGTCTATGTTTAAAGTTCATCAAGAAGTATTTTTAAATGTTCATAACGGGCCTGTGTAAAAATGCGATTGTTAGGTATCACCTTAAGAAAAAATGGTTAGTTCAAAAGTCGTTCATGTATGGTAGAATGGATAGCGAGAAATTATGATTCACAGATAAACATCTACGGACAGCTAAATCATTGGCGATCGTTTACATAAAGACAACAATGCATACGTTGCATTCTATAGAAACTATATATCGGTTTAAGGGTCACTATTTGAAGTGTGATGATCTTGTTAAATAGACACGTTGCACAATCCAGCGCCATTGTACATTTAGAAGGGTGTTATAGGTCATTCTATCATTAAAACAATAATAATAATTGATACAATTAAATAGAGTCCTTGATATAAAATATAGCTTCATTAACCGAGTTCAATCATAAACATTAGACATAGTACATGTGTACAAGTGTGACGATGGAATTTTCGTAACCAACACATATTAATCTGACAGCAATGTTATTGAGCATTTATATATATATTCTATAGGATGACACTTTTACTTGTCCTAAAGTCACAGTAAGTAAATTATATACAAACATCTAAGTATGTGACAAACATATATTCATTTCAATTCAATATTTTATTGGAAAGAGCACAATAGACGCGTGATCCAAGAAACAGAAAATGTCAAAATAGACATTATACATGTATAATAAAGCATAAGATTATAAGTAAAATAAACATTGGGATGAGTATAGTAGTTCTGTTATTATAGTTATATATTCTAAGATTAATAATATTTAGTGATTAATGAGATAAGCAAATATTAGACAGTGGGGTGGTCCCTTTGTTCAAAGGCTTCTTTTATAAAATGACAAAGACTTTTTAATATAGTTAGGGATTGATGATTCAATATATCTGATATTAATTATCAGAAATACTAAAGTTGTTTGTAAAAGGGTTAAACCAGGTATGTTTTTGTATCAAAGCTTTATATTTGGGGCATAGTAGTAAGAAGTGTGTTTCGTCTTCCACTTGATTTTTACAAAATTTGCAATATCTTTCTTGTGGTGGAGTTTTGGGTTTTGAAGATCTACCAGTTTCAATAGCTAAAGAATGGGCGCTTATTCTTTAGTTTTGTTAATTTGTTTCTTATTTCTATTGGGACACTAAAGTTCGCAATTTAAATTCTGTAAAGATTTTACTGTAAAATAAGAGTTTTTCTGAAGATTCATTTTTTATATTAGAAAATTCAGTTAGTATTTTGGATTTAAAAAAAATCTTGTATTTTAGATTTAAATACTAGTTTTGAGACATCCATAAAATCAATTTTTATATGTTTACAAATTTTAGTCAAGCATTGTGACCAAGAATTTTCTATATCTGTGAAGGATTTATCCACTTCAAAAGCGGCTTTAAGTAAACTCAAAGGACCACCAGACTGTCTTTCTACATTACATAGTCTTATATAATAACCATACATTAGAGAACAACATTTGGTATTCAATGGAAACATGCCCAGTGCACATCTAACTGTCATTGAGTTATACAATTTCAGCCAGGAATTAACTGACAAGTTATCACTATAGGGTAGTTTGGATCTGAGAGCGAAATATGCCTTTCTTGCTTTATCAGAGAGACTTGATACTGATTCTTTAAACTTTCCATTAAAACCAAATAAAACTCCAAGATATTAATAGAAGTCAACTATTTCAACTGAGATAGGTCCATAGTAAAAATGTAAAGTATTCTTGTCTGTTTTTCTTTTAGAGAAGAATATAACTTTTGTTTTATTAAAATTTACAGTAGGGCTCAAGCTATCCCCTTGCTTTACCCCTTGGTTTGCCAGAAAAGGTTCACTATACTTATTAGAACTTTTGCAGCTGTACATAGTATTCGAGTAAAGATCATGAATTATATTGTACACTTTTCCAGTTATACCTTTTGATTTCAGTTTCAAGAAACGAGCTGATCTCCAAACACTGTCAAACGCTTTCTTAAAATCTATGAAGCAAGCATATACTTTGTTTACACTAATGAATATAATTGTTAACAATAGTCCTTAATATAAAGAAATGATCAACAGTTCTATAATTTTTCCGGAAACCCCCCTGATTTATACTTAATAAGTTTTTATCATCTAGATATTCACGAATACTTTTTTGTAGAGGAGAAGTAAACAATTTACCAAGACTACTAGAAGTACTAATTCCTCTATTATTACCACAGTCTGTTGGGTCCCCTGATTTATAAATAGATGTCAATAAGGATATGTTCCAAATATTTAAAAATTTGCCTGAATTCAAGATTGTATTAAACAATTTTGTTATAGTGAGAGTTAAGGTATTTGAACCACTTTTAATAAATTCATTTAGGATCATGTCAGGACCCCTTGATTGATTATTTTTAGTACTTTAATCCTATCCTTTATTTCTTTACAAGTAAAAGGTATATCTAAATTACAAAGTTCAGGGTTAACATCACATGTGTCAATATCATTATTACATTCTTGATTTTCCTTTGTGATTAACAGTGTTTTATAATGATTTCCCCAGTTTTCTTAAGAAATTGTTGGCTGTTGGTCTGTTAAATCCCTCTTTTTATATTTATTCATAAGATTCCAAAAAGTTGTGTGTTTTTTTGGGGTTAACATCATCAATTTATTGAATAATTGAGTTAAAGAAATCTCTTTTTAGTTTGTTTCTCATTTTGTTGAATTCCCTTCTACAATTACAAGAAGGTTAATCTCAATGCATTGTTATTAGGATCCTTAGCTAATTTATTACCCATTGAAGGGAGATCTTTTCTCAAAAGTAGACCATCGTTTGACATCCACTCTTTCACTGGTACTGCCTTACGTTTAGTTTTATATAACTTAGCTTGAATCCAATTTGGCTTCAATTTGACTGATTTATTAGCAGCCTGAATATAAATGCTAGTAGTTTTGTCTACAAGAAAATCAATTTCATTAAAATCATTTTTGTCCGATAAGTTATTCAAAGAAATGATGTCAGAAACACTTTCTGTATCTAATAAAGAATCAATAAATGTATGTTCGTTTTGGTCTGACCAATTGTAAGAACCAGGAAATATATGGCACACGGTTTCTTCATTTTTGTTTGAAAAAGTGATGGGTAAGGAAAGTAGAGTAGATATCAAACAATGATCAGATAAATATGAAGGCGGACTAACTACAAAATTGTTAATAAAATACATTAAACTCTGTGAGGCCAACATGTAATCTACAGTGCTCTTTACCTTTCATATTGAAAAAATTAAAGTAACCGAGAGAATCACCAGAAATCTACCATTTACTTAACTAAGATGTTTTACAAATAGAAGTAAGCAGAGACCCATGCATGTTTGATTTAGTGTCAAGTTGATTTCTAAAGAGAGGTATATCTGGGTTATAGTCTGAAGGTTTAGGACAGTCTTCAAAATTTTCTTTAATACTATCTTTAGTAATATAATCACTTTAACCACCCGTGCGTGCATTGAAATCTCCGCAAAGTATGTAAACTTGTGAGGAATAGAAGGCAATGTCATTTTCTAATTGGTTAAATGTAGATTCTGAAATTTCTTTACTGGAATATGGTTTAATGTATACAAAGCATAAAAATATGTCGTTCAAAATTTTAAAATAATTCTTGCCAAGTTTAAGCCATATTGAAAAACTATTTTGTTTTATTTCTGATATACCCTTTCTACAGTTAGGTTTTGAATAAATGAGCATCCCACCTGATGGTCTACCTTTTTTTCTTATTTCTTATAGGTTTAACAATAAAAGGAGAGCAAATCCTGGTAGATTTCCTGGAGATTGTTTCGGATAAACAAAAATTTCATATTTACAAGTTAGAGAAATAAATGAATCGTCTTCAAATTTTCCATCCTTTAAACTATGTAAATTCCAATAAGCAATGACTTATATCTTAATCATGTTAGTGGGAAGAGGGAAATAACTCAAAATGAAATTATAATTTCATTTTTTTTTCATTTTAGCCATTTTGGAGTATCAGTTTCTTAAATACTGATTGTCTATATAGATATAAGGATCATCATTTTAACATGTTTAAGATAAACAAAGAGTTTGTATTAGATTTTTTTAAATATGTGTCCTAAAGCTAGAACTTTAAAAACCAAAACATCAGAGGCTTAGAGCATGTGTTTTAGCTGTCCAAGATGAAACTTAGGATAAATAAATATAAAGCAACAGCAATATCAAATTTAAATTGATTAATTCTATAACATTAATCTTAAACTGATAAACATTTGATCTAATTCAATGGGTTAGCTGTAGTATTGTCTGTATTAGTTTATCTACTTGAACTGTGTTGCTTTCTTGACCTCTGTTGTAGCCATAATGCTGATTTTTCCTTTGGGACGAAGGGAATGGTGGAGTTGGTGAGAGGCCTCTGAATTGCTGGTTTTTACTAGCATTTGACATCGGTAGACGCAGTCTATAGTAAACTTTACTGTGTCTTTCCGATAGGTGTTTGCTTGACAAAATAGATTTTTGAAATCAACAATTATTTTCCACAGTTAATCGGTGTTCTGAAATGCGGCTGAATTTTCATTTTGATACAGCGATTTTTCATACTAAATTTTGACCTTGTTTTGAACGGTTAGGAAAATTCCATTATTGTCTATTCGAAATCCTTCGGGTAATGTCGTCTGCAGTTGAGGCGGGAATACCATTGTACGTTACGAAAAAAGACGAACGTTTGTAAACAACATTAGACCCCTTTAGAAACAAAAATGGCTGACTTCCTATGGAAATTCGATCTATCAAAATGAAAATTCAGCCGCATTTCACAACGCTGTTTAGCTGTGGAAAATAATTGTTGATTTCAAAAAGTGTAATATGAAATTTACAAAAGGACCATAAACTCGACCAAACGCGGTAGTTTTCAATTTTTTCTGGCAAAATCCCGTTGGACAGACACGGTAAAGTTTACTATAGGTTGTTGTGTGTATTGTGGCTTGGGCTGGTATGAGTTAGACTGCTCATGATACTGGTCATAAGGTTTTAAGTCTAACATTTAGGTGATTTAGGTGTGTTTTTAGAAGATTCACTATGCTCGACATTCCTTGTTTTGTGAAGCGAATTCCATCACTAAAGAGATATGGTTTACTTGCAGAAATAATAGTGTTTTACAAAAAATGACATCTTTCTTCATTTCACAGGATGAATGGATTTCCTTGTTAAATACAAACACTTTCTAATTGAAGTCTGGTTCACCTACTCTCTCGATAACTGGAAGAATATGAATTTGTGAATTTGGATGACTTTATTTTGGTTCTGTTTATTAGCTGTTTCATTTCACATATACAGGTATCTGATTCCTTGTTACTGATGTCATTACTGCCTACTCCAAACACTATGTGGCGAATATTTGTTCTGATTATAACAGATACAAAGTCTTTCGGCCCTTCAATATTCTTTTTAATATTCAGCTTTAAAGCCTTCATTGTTGATATCATCATTATTTTAAGTCGAATGAGAATCACATTCTTTGACTTCTGTTTCTAATACCTGGTATCTGTTGTTTTCTTCTATATTCGCTTCATATGAGGTTGGGGGTTTCTGTATTGGTTTTCCAGATCATAAATTCTAATTTTTAGACCATGGCTTTCTTTTTCTAAATTAAGATTTCTTTCTGTCAATTGTCTATTTAAAGATACTGTTTCCTTCAACTCTGATGTGAGTTGTCTATTTTTGTTCTCTAGATTTTCACAAGTTTTTCTGAGTGTTTCCATTTCCAAATGTAAAGTTTGTTTGTATTGGGTATCAGTGCTAAAGTGGGTGACAATTTCTACAGTAAGGACTGTTCCATTTCTCCATTTTTTATTTTCAACATGTATGTTTGTACTCTCTAAAATATCATTTTCTAACCTCTTGTTGGTTATATAGTTGTTGATGAGCTCTTGAACTTTTGAATTTATATCAATGTGTTCAGTTATAACCTTTTCCATAATTTGTTTCATTTCAGAATAGTCTTTTAAAGTTTGTGTACTTAAGTTAATCTGGTCATTTTCTAATTTCTTACAATTCACTGACAACTCTGCCTGTTTATTTTCTTTAAGTTGTATTGAGGATGTCTTTTTTCTCCATAGACACTGATAATTCAGGTTTAGGCATTACCAATCTTGGGGTTGAAACTTTTAGCGGTATTGTTTCACTGATATCTAGAATTGTAGTAAAGCTAGTATTGTGATTTTCTGCATTTTCCAGAATACTGTTTTCTATTTCGTGATCAGAGTCAAGGTCAATGTCATTACTACAGGAATTGTTTCTATCTTTGGACATTGCCCTGACCTTCTTATCAAAGTGGTGGCCTACCTTGCCTTCAAAGAAGGGAATTCATTGGAAACCCACGAAGCATAATGTGTGCCTTGAATGGTTATAAGGTAGGTGGATGGATAAATGTGGAATGATAAGAGTTTATTTAAGTCATCTTCAATCTGTATGAAAATCACGCTGACACTTTCATCGTCCCCTGGCACCATTATGTCAATTCATTTACAGTTAAATTTTTCAAGTGCCCCAACCTGGGAATGATATCTGTTAACAAACTCTTTAATCCAGAAGAGTATTCTTTCTTTTTAGATTACACGAAATGCTACTATGTGAGCTTTTGGTTTATATAGATTTAGGTCAATCTTTTCATATTGCGCCTTTATTGCTAGGCCTGTAGGTGGTTTGGGTGTCATTGGAATTGTTTTATTATATTTTTTTAACTCGTTTCGGTGGGCCACATGGTTGATAGGGTTGCGCTCTCAGGTTCTTACTTGTCTAACTGGTCTATAAATGATGTCATCTTAATGATTAAATTTCTTTCACTGTTAATTTCCCTTTTCCTTTGAAATTTTAAAGTTTGTCTACATCTACCTTAAATAACACTGAAAGCCGCCATTATCAATCAATCATATATCAATCAGCGAATTTCTGAAGCATCAGAAATACAG
Source organism: Limnoperna fortunei (assembly GCA_944474755.1). Taxonomy (NCBI): domain Eukaryota; kingdom Metazoa; phylum Mollusca; class Bivalvia; order Mytilida; family Modiolidae; genus Limnoperna; species Limnoperna fortunei. The sequence continues at coordinate 17,646,567 of OX104111.1, read as the reverse complement.
GGCTATTTTCAACTATTTATATACGTCTACATATAAGCCTGGAATTAGATTTTAATACTGTAAAATGTTTTAATTGTAAATCTACGATTTACCTCGGTTAATCGAGCTATATTTTAATATAGCTGATTCGGTGAAGATATGTAGCCGCGGTTTCGGAGATTGTTATTTTTATTTCAGTTAGAAATTATTTCAGTTTATATGCGAGTAAAACGTTTAAACCCCGACTGCTATAGATCTCTGAAGATTGCAAGTATTTCATCCTTATATACATTACATGTACAACAAAATGCCAATATAATCCTCGTAAATTCTTGTTGATGAGGTTTCACTGTATGACTGTATTAGCAGGAGAACTGGGAATCCTTCTCATATAAGGTTGGGGTTCATGCAATAGTTAATATTTTACGTTATAAGAAAAGGTGAAAATGCAAGACACAAAAACAACTACGTTAGTGTAAATAATGTTCAGAAGTATTTGTTTGAATGGGTTTTCACGCCACATTCAGCAATTGAAAGTCACTTGCCTTTGCCAGGAAATAAATTAAGGTTGGAGACGAACACTCCACGTCAATGTTGACACGCCGAAATCGATAGTAGATGACTAACAACCTTAACAAATCGACCACCGAATCCGCAAAAGTATAAGGTTAATAATTTGTAATAAAGTTTTTTACAATTAAGTAAACTACCGCTCTTAATTACATTGCGAGATAAAAGAAATTCTCACGCTAAAAATTCCGACAATGAAATGAAATGTAACATTGTTCGATTACTACATATAACACAGTTTCAGAGGTCGACAACTTTTTTTCGCAAGCATTCCAGTTCATAGACAATACAATTTCCAATTAATTAATACACGAACCACATCAAACTATGTTTACACGTTACAACCAACACTTATGATTAGTGATGCTCAGTACTGCGGTGTACTCGCATAAACTACTAGGTCAAATGGTACTGCCTAAAAATCCCAATTTAATAAAAATGAGGGTACAAACAACAACTCGTGAATACTGTTTGTGTTTAAAGCCAAATGTATACAATTGTTCCTTTCTTTCACATAATTTATTAATGTTTCTACTCCTGGCAAACAAGGATAAACAATATAGGATTAAACACTGGGTTTTAGGAAATTATCAATGTGTAAACTCCGGCGACTCACTCACAAACTAAATAAAGTCCGAAGGACTTTATGTCAAGTTTGTGAGGGAGTCGCCGGAGTTTACACATTAATAATTTCCTAAAACACCGTGTTTAATCCTTATAATTCTGTGAAATAATCGTTGCGATTTTAAAAACAGCAAAAACATTTACAGAAACCCATCTAGACCTCAAAACGTACCTAGGCCGGAAAGCGTATGTATATGCAAAACATAGTACCAAGGGAATCGCCGTTCTGTAAAATATTGATAGGATGAAAACAAAATGAAACACTAAATTGTATTTATATTATATTTTATTTGAAATCTCGATCTATTTAATTGGAAATCATTCGGGCAGAGAAAACAGTGTCCCCACTCACTGGATACGCTAGGAGGACGCCATCTTGTTTACATTGGATACTGAAAATAGTCCGCTCAGAGGAAATAACGATATATAAATTATCTGAGAAGACGCCATTTAAATGTTTGTATCCAATCAAAGCACTTAATTTAAATAAATTACAGCATGAATAGAATTATCTAAAAATAATATCTTTTTGTCGGTTTCAACTGAATTTAACGACACTTTCTGCAATATTTCTGCTATATTTTACGCCAAATTTTTATTGGGGGGGGGGGAGCCGAAGAACCCGGAAAAAAATCCCCGACCGATAGCAGTCGAGCTCATTCTGTCCTCAGTGAGACTCAAACTGCGTAACTTTATAGTTGTCAGGTACATGATCACTAGTAAATGAGTAACTACCCTAACATTTCGGCCACCTTGTCCCTTGAAACAATATGAGAAGAAAACAAGGAGAGTTATCGCATTTGCTGGCACTTAACGTTGTAATTCTACTTAACAGCTGTGTGCGTTATTCATTTTTTATAATTTCTTTATTGAGAGCAAAGCAAAGAAATATCGAGATTTTCCAGTCAAATAAATTGCGGTAAATCACATGTGAATAAATTTCAGTTCTTTTTTTCCCTGGAAGTGACGTCAATATGTATGTCCTTAACAACGTCGCAAGTAAAGATTGACATGCAAGAAGATTCAAAACAAAGTTGCGCTAAGTTTTCGACAATATATTAAATATTCGTAAATGTAATGAAAAGGATCAATTGCGCATCGTAAATATTGAAAATATGATCACTCGTGTCAAAACGCATTCAGATTAAACTCTTTTGCGACACTTTTTTCCGACGCAGTCGGTATATTTTCGAATTGTGACCTTTGAACTAAAAGACGCTTACCCATGGTAACGTACTGTAATTGAAGACAAGCTTGCATTCTGATTAGACAAAAATAGTAAAAAATTCTGCGTTCGAACAATCTACTTTATTATGCTCTGAAAAGCATCCTTATTTGCATTTCCCAAACTATTAGTCCAGCATACCGGTGTTTTTAAACAATTGGTAGTCGTAATTTAACTTTAAAGAATAATTTTTTAATGCCAAAAGAATGCCATGCAGAACTGATCAACAATAATTACATGATATAAACACACGTCTTTTAATTTTTGCGCATTTCATCTGGGGTAGGATTCAATTTGCTTTGTTGACCATCGAATCTGTTAAAAATCGTCACGCCGGTGATGTATTTACACCATATTTTCTTCATTTGAGCCCCCGACACACGCTCTCTCTCTCTCTCTCTCTCTCTCTCTCTCTCTCTCTCTCTCTCTCTCTCTCTCTCTCCATATATATAGTGAAATTATTGTCATACAAATTATACTACACAAATGTAAGTAGGTCATTGGTAATTGTCAGAACGTTAAATGACTAGTATGAGACACAGTGGTTCGATAACACATTTTGTTTACTATACATATACAGCACATAGAATTAAGAGTAAATTTCACTGATACTTTCTTTGCACTAATTTATTTGGACCTCAATTACCCCCCACCCCCTATTTTTGGGATAGCATACACATTACCGATTTCAATTCACATTTAATTAGCACTGAATTGACATTTTGTGGTCATGTTAATACAATTCTAATTAAAATATTTAACTTAGAAGTTTCTATTTTAAAAGATAGTTAAATTAATAAAATAGCCAACTGTAATGAATACATGTGAATGAATATTACTTGATGCTTGTAAGTAGATATTTGCTTAATATGAAATTTATTTAAAAAATATGTGCTGTTTTAAAATTTTAAAATGTTAATTATCTTTTTTTCGAGTTAATATATACGATACATCACAAGAAAAAACGTACAACTCCGACATATACATAAAAGGTTAAAGGTTTGTATGTTTTTTCAACTTCTGAATTAGCTTTTCATTTGGGATATTTAAATATGTTTATTGTAAGCTCTATGATTTTTAAAGCCATTAATGTCTATCTTCTTTCTTTGCATCCGTCGTCATTCACGCGCAGACAGGAGATGGAGCTCTAATTGCAAAGTCTATTTTTGATAATGCCCTATTATTTAATAACATTTCTAAAAAGTCCATGAATGTAGCAACCTTCATATGGCCTTATTTTGCTTGGATACAGCTCGCAACACGTAAATTATTCCCCCCTCCCCCCACACATACACATCGTTCGATTTAGCTTAATCTATCCACTATTTTTTTAAAAAGATTCTATACCCTGTTCTCATCTAACCATTTTGTGTAGATTTTATCTCTCTTGTCTTTTGTTTTCCTCAAGTGATGATTTGTGTGATTCTACTTTGTGTTTAGTGTTATGCTGCCCATTGAACCCAGTTATTATACTGAAACCCAATGGATAATTGCATTAAAATGTACAGGGCAGCCATCGGTCTATTTTATTTACGTATACACTGCACCCGCAGACTCGTCAAAGTCAATTATCATGTAAGCTCATACAAAGATATACTACTCACCAATTTAAAGTGTTCATTACTCGTCGTCTCCCTCTGCCTCCTTCAAGGTTTAAATCCAAATGTAAATGCTGTTTTTCTGTTATTTATCTTACATTATATCCTTGCTATTGGAAATATTGAAAAAAATCCTGGTCCCACAGTAAATAATATAAATAATTCATTAACCAATATATCCGAGAATTCAATCTCAATATGTAATTTAAATATTCGTAGTATGAGAAACAAACTCCCCGTCCTTGAAAATTTCACGGAGGAGTTTGATATAGTTACTATCACTGAAACCCATCTAGATTCAGTTTTAAGTGATGAAGACTTGCATCTCGATTCATTTTCAAAAACTATAATTCGTAAGGATCGCAACAAATATGGTGGTGGCTTATACTTATCTATGTCAAGGATGATTTCTCAATTACTCGGAAAGGTGCACTCGAAAACCAAACCGACGAATCGCTTTGGGTAGAAATTAAAGGTAAAGGTAAAATATTTTTACTTTGTTGTACGTATCGACCCGAACGGACGGACAATGACCACTGGACACGACTTAATTATGCAATAGGATTAGTCTACGAGATTAACGAAAACATTGTGATAACGGGTGATTTTAATTCTGATTTATTTAATGCCCACAATAATAAATTAATTGAAACAATAAACTTATTCAATTTAACGAATGTAATCGATAAGCCCACTCGGGTGACAGACCACAGTAGTACATTACTTGACCCAATTATTATAAGTGACTCAATCCAGTATTTATTTTCTGACGTTTTCAAAGTACCCGCTGACGTAAGTGATCATGATGCAACAATACTATTTATAGATTGTCCTAGATATATATCAAATTCATTCCAACGGGAAATATGGCTATATGATAAAACAGATATTGAAAAATTCTCAAAACAATTGAATTCTACAAATTGGATAGGACTTATTTCGGATGCGGACGTCGATGAAATGTGTAGATTATTTACCAATAAGTTTCTTGAAATCGCAAGGGAAAGCATTCCAACTAAAACGGTTACCATAAGAAATAATGATAAGCCATGGTTTAACAGTGAACTTAGGAGGGAAATCCGTAGAAGAAATAGATTTAGAAAAACAGCATTTAAATCTAAAAGAGCAGCGGATCTTATAAAGTATAAGAAACAAAGAAATAAAGTAAATAATTTGAAAAAAGTTGCAAAAGAAAATTTTGAAAAGAACCTTGATAATATAATATTGGATAATGCTACAAATTCTAAAACCTACTGAAAAATTATGAAAATGTTAATAAAATCAAATAAAGGCTGTTCTAATATACCCCCACTTCAGAATATAACTCATGATCATAGTTTGGGAGATGTAGTCTACGGAGACGACGAGAAATGTAAGCTATCGAATACGTATTTTAGCCAAATTTCGTCCGTGAAGGATGAAAATGTTATTCTCCCGGATTTCGAACTTAAGACAAATATACATTTAAACAATATTATTATTAAATTGTTGACATAATAAAAATTAGAACCTAATAAAGCATCAGGGCCAGACATAATAAGCCACAAAATGTTAAAAATGTGTCCTGAAAAGATAGCAATTCCACTTCAATTGATTTTTAACAAATCTCTGCACCAATGCAAATATCCATCTATTTGGAAGACTGCAAATGTTATTGCAATATTTAAAAAGGGCGACAGTTAAATACCATCTAATTATAGGCCAATATCACTCATTAGCTGAGTAGGGAAAATAATGGAACGTGTTATTTATAAATTTGTTTTTAACAACATGCAAAGAAATAATCTAATATATAAATACCAGTCAGGTTTTCTCCCTAACTGTTCCACAGTCCATCAGTTGTTAGAAATATACAATTGTATTCTAAATTCACTCGAGAAAAAGGAACTAAATTGCTTTGTTTTTTGTGATTTTTCTAAAGCATTCGACACAGTTTGGCATAAAGGGTTATTACATAAATTGAAATCGTATGGTGTAAATGGAAATTTATTAGAATGGTTTAAAAACTATTTAAATAATAGGCAGCAAAGAGTAGTTATAAAACAATCATCTTCTGTGCTTTGTAATGTGACTGCTGGTGTTCCTCAGGGATCGGTATTAGGTCCATTATTATTTATTATTTATATTAATGATATAGCCGAAAATCTAGTCTCTCTCTGCAGACTTTTTGCTGACGACACGTCGTTCAGCTACTCTAGTCGGGACGTTTCACAGATACTATCTGTGATTGATCACGATCATAGAGAGATGAACGATTGGTCAAGAAAATGGTTAATGTCGTTTAATCCGGAAAAAACAGAAATTATGTTATTTTCAAATATATCACAGCCAGAAATGAGGTTTTCATTAAATAATATAGATATTCCAGTTACTACTTTTCATAAACATCTAGGAGTCACTTTTAGCAGCGATGCTAAGTGGAACATACATATTGAAAATATTATATGTAGTGTTTCAAGGCACCTAAATGTACTAAGGAAGCTGAAATACAAACTTAATCGAAAAAATCTAGAGAAACTCTATTTAGTCTTTATAAGACCCCTTTTCGAGTATGCCTGTGAAGTTTGGGACAACGTTGGTGTGGGTTACTGTAATAAGCTCGAGCTACTGCAGCTAGAGGCTGCTCGAATTGTCACAGGCCTACCAAGTTTTACTAATACAACTAATATTTATACTGAAACTGGGTGGGAGCCTTTAGCCGATCGTAGGAAACGTAGAAAGCTACAAATGTTTTATAATATACATCATAGCTCTGCACCAGCATATCTGTGTAATCTAATACCACCAACTATACAAAGCACTTCAGTGTATCCCTTGCGTAACGGTAATAACATTATGACCCCTTATTGTAGACTGTCCCTAACTAACGAATCATTCATACCATCAACTATTCGACAGTGGAACAGTTTGGATATGTCGATCCGTTATGTCGATTCTATATTTAAATTCAAATCCGAACTTAAAAACATGAACCCATGTATAAAAGTTCCGAAGCATTATGAATATGGGCAGCGTAAATTTAATATTGTCCTAACCCAGCTAAGATGCTTAGCTTCATTTTTAAACTTTGATCTTTACAGAGTTAATATTATTTCTGATCCATCCTGTCGTTGTGGATCTAACCGTGAAGATTCATATCATTATTTCTTTGCATATGTTCTAAATATACCATCATTAGAGACAGATTATTTGAGAACCTTTCCTGGCTGCCCAATTATTGTCCAATAAATCTTGAACTTTTAACATGTGGTAACCCGTTATTGTCCACTGAGCAGAACAAACAAGTTTTTAATCATGTATTTGAGTATATCAAAGGGTCAGAAAGATTCCATGTTGATAAATAACTTGTACACAGGGCTCTTGAAGCACACAATTCATCACCACACCCCTTATTCTCTATTTATTCGTTTATCTTTGCTAATTTTTTTTTCTGGTTCATTCCACTTATCTCATGTATTGTAAAGATCTTATCTTACACATATAATATATATTGTATTAAATTTTATGCATGCTCCATGAATATTCTTTTGTAACATATTGTATATTTGGAGAAGACTTCATAAGTTTGTCTAACTTGTGTCTTATCCTTTTTGCAAATTTGAGCAAATAAAATATGTTTAAACTAAACACATACACATCAATGAAAGAAAACGTTAATGTTTCTTGTCTCTTTCTTTCGTTTGATAATTTTTTTAAAAGTTTTTTTTTCTTATTGTTGTTAGCTTAGTTTCCGTTCTACCTTACATACATCTCTAGGAGTTAAATGCGTCGAATATCTTTTTTAAAGATAGTACTTGTTAATCTGATGCATTCTACGGCAATCGTGATCATGTTTTAATATTCACTGTGCGCAGTGATTATCCTATAATTATTGTTTGATTTTTATCCCCAACAACAAGCGTTGTACACGTAGGAAAAATTAGTATCGGAAGGAAGTGTCAACAGCTTAGATCACAAAAGGAGATCAATCTAATAATAGTTATGAGAATTTTACATTGCGTTGTACACAATACCCACGATAAAATCGGTTTATGTAACTATATTACATATATATATCTACATATTCGAGCTGCTGCATTTAGAAATATTTTGGCATTTTTAAAAAGATTTCATGACCTTATGCCCATATCTCAAATTTTAAAATATTTATTTATCGTTATATTATTTTATATTAATATTATTGCTGCACTAAACTAATATATAGTAAATAAAGCAACAAAACATTGAAAGATTAATCTAACATGTATTTTTAAATGCTAATGTGTGATATATGTCAGTTTATCCAGTTGTTTACGACGTGTATGCACTTCTTGTTGGAATTCGCCTTATGACATCTGTGTCTGGTACATCATCATCTTCTTCCATAATTACATCCACCATTTAGTGATTTTCGTACTGTGCGTAGCATGTAAAAGGAACGTGTCCAAAACATACAAGTGAGTTCAAAATAAATTATATACAGTGCTTTAAAATCACAGTACGTCTCTCTATGGCCTGGTGGCTGTCAAACCCTGCTTAAAGGCTTCCAGGGTTTGAGCTTGTACGATATTACCAGGAAGACTGTTCCATAGCCTAATGGTGTCCAGGAAAAAGGAGAGCCGGTACAAGCTGGTTCTTGCATATGGAACTTGGTAGCGTTGACCGTGCCGTTTAGTGTTCGTGTATATGGTACCAGGTGGTTAGTTGGTATCGCCACGAGTTGTTATCTAATCAGGTACATCATAATGTGTTTAAATTTTTGCCTCTGATCTTAGCTGTTGTTGCATGGTGGTAACGCTACTAGTGGTTCTGTAGTCTCCGTATACGAAACGTGCTGTAAAGGAGCCCTACTATATACCCGTATTCCAGCAACTGCATAGTGCTGTAATTTCTTTCATGTCCAGTTTGTTTTATTTTTGTAAAAATAATGAAATGTTTTGCATGCAAATTTTATTTATTAAGAGGTAAAGGACATTCAGAGCAAATTAATTTTTTTTTGTTTCTGAACAAAGTAAGGAACTAATGGAGTGGTTTATATCTAGCTTTAGCATTTTGATAAAATATATATATAGTGAAACAACATCATCAACTTTGAAACAAAAGCTGACTTACCAGGTTTATATTGTTCATGGCTAAGATGAATCTGCAACCATACAACAAACAAAACCAGAGGTTTCATTTCTGTGAACATGGTGAATGTTGAAAACACGTAATGATAACATCGTAAAACAACAGAAAATAGAAGTCAACAGGAAGTACAACGTTTATGTTATCATTAATCAGATCAGTAAGGCGGTAATAAATATTGCGAAACAAAATGTTAAAATACACTATTTATACATAAATATTGTGTTATCAGTTTTCCGTGTAATATTCATGATTAGAATTACTTTGCATTTTATTTTCATCAACAATTAAAATAATGAACAAACCTACAAAGCACATTATTTTTCATGATATGAACATTTATGTAACAAAAACGGAACAAAACGGAACCATTTATTATGAACATTTAATCATATTGTCTGCATGTCAACCCATGTAAGCAAAGTGTTTAATTTCATTATCTTTAAGCTACTGAGTAATATATAAATCATACAGCAAGGTTTGGTGTTGTGTGGGGATTAAAAATAAAAACTAAACATGTTGGATGATGATTTGTCATAGCTTTTAAGCAAGAATGTAATTGAAGGCCAACCTTAACAAATTGACAATATAATATACATCCTTGTACCTAACTAGCCAATCTACTGTATTTTGGTTCTCTGTTGTTCGATAATTATCGGAGTTTAGTTTAATCCTATTTTAGTTAAAACAATTTTGATTAGACACAAGTTAGAAGAACTTAAAATCGTCTTCTCCATCAAAGTAATTCGAGGTAACATTGTTATATAGTTTTGTTTGTCTGAATATTGTTTAACGCCACTTTCAGCAATTGTTCAGTTATATTATGGCATCTAGATTTTAAGGGGGAGGAAGCCGGAGTAACCTGAGAAACTCCCGAACTTCAGTAGGTAATCCCTGTCAATTAAGATTGTAGTCGAGGTCACCCTGCCCGCAATGAGTTTCGAACTCGCAAACTCAGTGTTGACGGACCACGTGATCAACAGACGAACTACCATAACCAATCGGCCACCTGGATCCATATACTAAATAGTATATAATGTCCCTACTTATCTAAAAGAACAACCAAAAGGAACAGGATAAAAACCCGATTACTACCAAATCAAAAACACAAAGCTATGTACAAATCCGAACTTTGGTCCCATTAGCGTGTTGGTCTATCCGTAACCATTTTCATCACATTTTTCTCAACAATGATAAATGATACAATACTGAAGTTTTGTCAATTCACTTTGCAAAATCGTGCCATATTGTATAATTTGTTATAACACAAAAGGGATAGGAGTATATTGTTTTCGGTCATTCAATTAAAATTAAATCTTTCACTAGCTCCCCCTATTTTGTTATTGTCGCTGTGAAGATCTATCAACATCCCTTGCTGGTCATCTCAGATTGAACTTTTGATATAAATATTATCCAATGAAAAATTTGGGTATCCCCAAAAAATTTACCAATCAAACGTAAGCTTTTATCTTAACTTCAGGTTTACATAAGAAAAAGATACAATAATGCCAGAGAGATTTCGAATAATGACAGAGGATTCCCCAACGTTAAAGGTTGGGGAAGACAGTTTTTGATTGGTTAATACAGAAGTTCGCCCTGAGATGACCGAAGATGCTATGTGCCTTAATTCCCTCAAATACAAATATGTTAGATCTTCACAGCGACAATAAAAAAGGGAAAGCCTGTGCAATCTAAATTTTAATTAGATTGGTTGATGTGTATGTACATGTATAAAGTCATGTAGAGTGGAATATCATCAGAGATAATTAGCTCACAGAATACTTGATTTATTTAACTTTATTTAACAGCTCAGTTATTGAATGATGATATGTAAGAAGTTTAACGCCTGGAATTTTAACATAATTTTGACTTGCGTATTCTAGTTTTACTAAATCATTTGACCCTCTGGACTGCTCAACTGAACACATCATCTATGGATTGACTGTTCGCTGTGTGGAATGTTGTATGTTGGCGAAACACGATAAATGCACTTGAAATTGGAGGAATAGATTGATTTACATCTAAATATAGATTGACTAGCATCATCTCCAACATAGCGTTTTAACGTCTTTTCAAACCCGTGCGGACAGAGATTCTTTTAATGAGAAAAAAAATTCCTTCAAATGAAATTCAGACATAAAGGAATTGATGCAGTTAACATTAGCAATATTCTTTACAGAAAAGAAGTGAAAGATCAGATCCCTTCATATTTTAAAAATCAATCTATTCCTATCGTGTCTTATAAATATACCAACACCATTGCCTGTAAAATCTTCAACTACAAACAAACATTGCAGGACCTATAGACATTGAAACATACCTCAAGCAACCTACTAAAAATGCACTTGTTCTCATTCTCCTTTCATATACGATCCCTCTGGTCATGTCATTACTGGTGATCTGAACATCATTGACCACAAGAATCTCAGAAACATTATTTCCCGTGGTCCAAATTCAAAGAACCTCAACCACTAATCTGGATTCTAAATTTCAAAACTATAAGGATTCAGTTGAAGACTAAGCCAGAAAATGGATTAAGAGAGAAAGGGAATACTACCCATAACTAGATGCAATGTCTACTTGGTAAGGACAATAAGGTCTTTGGTAAAAATTGAATTAAGAATCTTAGACATTGCATTAATGATTGACCAAAATCCATATTCAAAACCGAAGATGCTATGTGCCTTAATTCCCTAAAATACAAATATGTTGTCGTCCCTGCAGATAATGCTTCTAACAACATTGTGTTCGTATGTAAGTCAAATTAAAGAAATAGGCATGCAAGATAATTTCACACACAAACGTACCAAATTTTACAAAGATAAAATCTTAGCTAACCACAAGTCCTTCATGACTTCTTTGAATATTAATTACGACAAAGAGTCTGAAGAATTACCATACTTGTATTTCATTCTCAAATTACATAAAAGTCCTTAAAAGCATAGCCGGCTCATCTCATGCTCAACCAAAAAGTTGTCAAAACGGTTACCTAAGGTATTGTATGCGATGGACTAAGGACAACATGAATCCTGTGAAACTGTGTAAGTAATATTAATCATATATGGATTCTTAAAAATTCAAATAAACTTTTAGAAAATTTAAAATCTAAAACGTTCTGTTAGAATCTTTGATTTTTCAACTCTTTATACTACCTTACAGCACGATAAACTAAAATCCAGTCTTAATGAAATCATGCATAAAGCCTTTGCTTCCACATATGCCTACAAATATTTAGTTTTAGCATACGACAGTACTTTTTTTTCTATTAAAAAACTTAAAGGCAAATTATGCTACAGAGAAGAAAAGGTTCATAGTATGCTAGATTTTCTTATCGACATGGGTCCAAACTTTGCCCCACTCCTTGCAAATATGTTCCTGTATTCTTATTAAACAGAATTTCTTCGACGTCTTATTAAAGACAATACGATCGCAGAAGCTATTTATTTTAATTTTACACATTGACATAATGATGTCCTTTCAATCAACAACACTTAAATTTTCTTCCGTAACTACATCCTTCAGAACTAGAAATTAAAGAAACCCCAGAAACAGCCTTGTCTGCATTATTTTTAGACTGACACCTCGAATCTGACACTCACGATCATCTTAGCACAAGCAATGAAGACAAACGAGACGATTTTTTAATTTCAAAATTATGAATTTTCTTTACATATGCACCAATATTCCAGCTTGTCCTGCATATGGTCATATATTTCTCAACTGATCAGGTACGCAGGAGCTTGCAGCGAGTATACTGATTACTGCAAACACTTCTATTTCTTCGGGATAATCTTGTTAAACCAAGGTTACATGAAGAAACGACTCATCCGCGCCTTTATTTAGTTTACTATATATATACTACTTCTCGTTCGAAAATATTGTTCCAAATAGCTGTTCCAATTTTTGAATACTACCGCAGGTCGGGGGTTCTCTCCGGGTACTCCGGCTTCTTCCCCCAATAAAGACTGGACGCCATGAAATAGCTGAAAAATTACTGAAAGTGGCGTAAAAACAAATTCAAACAAACAAAAAAATTTTTTTTGAATACAGTGAATGTGCAGCGATGATTGTTGGATACACCTATGAGTGGTATATGATACCTATTCTTTTTATTCAACTAACCAACCCGCAGTACAGTAATAGAAGAGGGAGGTTTGGCATGCCATGAACCTGGTGTTTAACACCAGCTATTTTATGGCGTCCAGTTTTTATTGGGGGAGGAAGCCGGAGTACCCGGAGAAAATCACTGACCTTTGGTAAGAAAACAAACCTGGTTAAATCCACCATTTCTTTGAAATGCCTGTACCAAGTCAGGACCATTGCTGTAGTTATATTTTTGGTTGTTGGTTCTGGAGGTGCTGGTTTCTCGGATTTTTGTGGACTGTCTGTTTTAAAAGTTTCATCGGTGTTCGGTATTTTGTTACTAACTTCATTGCAATTGTTTGTCTAGTCATTGTTCCAATATTTGTAATTAACCTAGTTTTGACGAAGTTCACAGTGTTCGACCCACAGAGTAGACCCGCGGTTGGAGGATAGAGGAGACCATCTCGTTGGGGGATGATAGGTCATAACACGGAAAGCCTGGCCGCGAACCCTAGTGATTAACGTGGTTTGGAAATGCCAAGCTCTTTGTACGTTAATGATAAATGTTTTGGATTTTGAAAAAGAGTAATCTCATTATAGCCGCTACAAAATCATAATTTCTCCGCCCCTACTCAATACTTAATACTTTTCCAGTGGAACTGAAAATGTTTTTCTCCAAGACCAATCCCAACCCTTCATTAATTTATTGTGTTAACCTGTCAATCAATCAACCGATCAATCAATCAATCAATCAATCAATTAATTGGACACAAACAACAAAGATATAAACTAAATTTGAAAAACAGAACCTATTAGTCACAAATGATATCATTCATATCAGTGGAGAAAATAGTGTTGGACATAAAGGTTAAGTGTTAATCATTATTGATTATTTGCTGTATTTCGTAAAATCATTTAAATTGTTTCCAGTTATAAAGAACTCTTGTCTTAGGGTTGTCGAATTTTCTGTGAGAATGTTAACTGTCTCAATTTAATACAACACGGATTCCAAAAGTACAAAAATCTGAATTAAACTCTGCTTGAATATATCATCTGTAAATTGTTATATTACACGTTATTGTTCCCAATTAAATGTAAAGGCGATTTTTGTTAATATTTAATTGTTTTCACATCATGCTAGAATCAGTGGTCGACAGTTTAATAAAGTAGCGGTCAAGCATTGCACTGTTTACCGGTCCCGATCTGTTTGCTAGGTTGGACGCTTTTCATTGGATAGAAATCGACGTCGACTTCGGTCATTATCCTTAAAAGATAAAACCCGAGAGTTCCATTATTGAAATTGCCTTTAAAGTTAAAAAAGGTATATAGTTCGGAAACTTACATATAGTCCTTGCAGCATAAAAAAACGATGGAAAGTATGACAAAACTGATATTGACTTGGTCATCAGTCAACAGCTGATCCATTAGCTGTCTATCTAAACTATTGAAACAGTTCTGATATCGGATCCAATAGATAAGATATTGAATGATGACCCAGTCAATAACTGTATTTTGTGCTAGCAAACACATAACTGGTCATTTGAAATTTGTTTCCATTTTAGTCTAAGAAATATATAAATTACATAAGATAATGGATCCAAATGTACTTAATGAACGTACGTGATATTGCGAGTCATGATGATTTTAAACCTGAAACTTTTTATTTTTCAAACTATGAATTGATGCTTGTCGTCATCTATGGAAACTGTTAAACTAATACTCTACTTCCTCCGAATCTATCCACTTCTTGGACACAAGATTGTGCGAATCGTTTATTTCGTCGACAAACTTGTGTTCTACATGTTTTAACATCACGCTTCTGTAGCAGTAAGCGCGACTGAGCCAGTTCTGAAATGTCCAGACTTTCAACCTGTTGCACTATCTGACCCCTTCCCGTCGATGTACCGCTGTCAAAACTGCTCCAAAAAACCACAGTTTCGCCTCCTGGATCTTGTATCCAAATACAAAGACATAAATTTTCATAATCCTCTATAGCATGACATATATTGCATAATGAATTATTAAATATTTTCCATATTTTTAATAATTTTTTGCTCAGCATATAATAAAAAAAGCTTCCATTTAAATAATCTTATATATTATCTTCTATGATATTAAACGGTGAAGTGCCTTACAAAAATTCGCATCGGTATATTTTTTCCATTTAATGAAACCTACTGGGTTTTCATTTGTTTTCTTAGTTGAAAGGCTTTACAAAGTATGCATTTTCCTTTAGCTATTTTTTTAAAATTAATATTCATTAATGTTGTAACTTGTGTTTGTTTTGATACATTCTCATGATATATATATATATATATATATATATATATATATATATATATATATATATATATATCCATTCTTTTGATATAGTCTGTATGAGCCTTAGGTATTCAGGAAACCAGTTTTTCTTATAACATGCAGAATCCTGTTAATTTATAATTTTGAGAAGTTTCACTATTCCTATGGTTTATTAAATCATTGAAACAAAGACACTTGTCTAAAATCCAATGAGTATAGAATACACATTTACAATTAAATTTAATAAATCGGGTTCCCCATATAATTTGCATTCTTATTTCTCTACAGTTTTAGGTGCTACGAACAATCTATCTACTTTATTAATGACATTGTTCTTTCCCTTGACAATGGAGAACTAATTTAACTCAAAAGGTAATATGTGATGATAAATCTTACACTGAAACTAACAGAAACAGAAAGGTGCATGCATAAAAAGAACTCTTTGTCTACCTTATGAAAACATAAAGCGTTTGGGTACCTTCTATCATAGATTCGATAAAGGGTCTTTAATCTTTCTGATGATATAAAAATATATTATGACGTTGTGCTTGGTCTGCGAAGAGTATTTGCGATAATTTACACCATATCAATCGTACACTCTAATTAGTATTCAGCCATTAGGTAACGTTAATAAAGTAAATATTTCGAATAAGTCAAATCCAGGAATATGAAACACTACCTATGACTCAGCGCAAATGTCAGATCGTATTTGAGACACTGATTTCCCATAGCAATCAATTAAGTCGTGGTGCCGACCATAGAACTTCTGGAGAGATAACATCAACCTAGGTGCAACAAACCCTTGTTTGAGTAGTTTAGCAGTCAACAGCAGTGATCGGTCTACAAAATCGGAATAACGATCGCAGGATCAGAATAACGTATAAGGTGTGAAAGTTGACAATTGGAAAGTTGAAGTCATCACGCTTGTCGTAGAGTCCAGTTTGTAGTTTTTCTGAGTCTATATCTAGAAGTAGGTCTAAGTAAGAGGGTTACCTTAGTGTATTGGTGGTGTCTTTCTTTCATATATATATTTGTTTAAAACTATGTATAACAACATCTAGACACATAATTAAAGCGAAAACAAAGTTTTAATTTAGATTTAAGAAAAAGAGTACCTGGATTCCCCACCCTAGCAAAAAGTCTACTCTTGAGTCTTTCATCGACCAAATAAAGTCGGAACTGACGAGTAAAACTACAACCCTACCAATTTTCAGTTTTTCGTTAAATGTTTGTCGCCTGTAAATAATCTCTCTACATCAAACGGAACACACATTTCCTCTTCTAAAGGGATTTACCTCTATGAAGATCGGAAACACTTGTCTCGTGCCTGTTTGTGTATATGGAGGTTCAGCGTGGGTTCTAAAACGGCAACTCGTTTAAATCGAAGAAAAACAATTATGTTGTGTCCAATTAATTATCGTATTCAAATTAAATGGCTATGGTAGGGCTTTACTAGATGTTTTGTATGTAGAGTAATTTTGTCGATGGATTAACGAAAGTAGAATTGCGAGGTTTAATTATTGCGATCACAGAACAATCGCATTATTCACAATAATAAAAACATCGCAAAAATTTCTGAAATTACAGTATTTTAAAATTGCTTTTTGTTTATATATTGATTGTAATCTTATTAATATTGCTACTTACTTATACACCTGTAGATATGTGGAATTGCACTAATAAAAAACTTTTTCGTATATATATATATATTTATATATATACTTCTACAAATTAAGTCCAACACTGTTTGAATTAGATTTTTATCACTGTAAAATTTTTCCTCTCCCTCAGCGGGATTCGAACTCACACCGTTGTGACACTGTGGCACCAATTCGCCTGCACTATGTCCAGCGGTCTAGACCCCTCGGCCAAATCCGCTATAAAATAAAGTTTCATTAACCGGGGTGAATCTTAGACATAGACATAGTACATGTGTACTAGCGTGTGACGATGGAATTTTCGTAACCAATACGTATTAATCTGACAGTAATCTAATTCAGCATTTTTGTATATATTATATAGGATGACAAAGTTACTTGTCATGCAGTCACAGTAAGTAAATTATATACAAACGTCTAAGTATTGTGACAACCATATAATATATCTATCCAGCGGATTTCTGAAACATCAGAAATACAGGGTTAATATCAAATATTTATATATACGTCTACAAATTAACCCCAACACTGTTTGAATTAGATTTTTAACACTGTCAAATTTTTGCTTTCCCTCAGCGGGATTCGAACTCATACCGTTGGGACACTGCGGCACCAATTCGCCTGCACTATGTCCAGCGGTCTAGACCCCTCGGCCAAATCCGCTATATTAAAATATAGCTTCATTAACCGGGGTGAATCTTAGACATATATATATATATATATATATATATATATACAAACGTCTAAGTATTGTGACAACCATATAATATATCTATCCAGCGGATTTCTGAAACATCAGAAATACAGGGTTAATATCAAATATTTATATATACGTCTACAAATTAAGCCCAACACTGTTTGAATTAGATTTTTAACACTGTCAAATTTTTGCTTTCCCTCAGCGGGATTCGAACTCACACCGTTGTGACACTGTGGCACCAATTCGCCTGCACTATGTCCAGCGGTCTAGACCCCTCGGCCAAATCCGCTATATGAAAAATATAGCTTCATTAACCGGGGTGAATCTTAGACATAGACATAGTACATGTGTACTAGCGTGTGACGATGGAATTTCGTAACCAATACGTATTAATCTGACAGTAATCTAATTCAGCATTCATTAACCGGGGTGAATCTTAGACATAGACATAGTACATGTGTACTAGCGTGTGACGATGGAATTTCGTAACCAATACGTATTAATCTGACAGTAATCTAATTCAGCATTGCTGAATTAGATTACTGTCAGATTAATACGTATTGGTTACGAAATTCCATCGTCACACGCTAGTACACATGTACTATGTCTATGTCTAAGATTCACCCCGGTTAATGAAGCTATATTTTTCATATAGCGGATTTGGCCGAGGGGTCTAGACCGCTGGACATAGTGCAGGCGAATTGGTGCCACAGTGTCACAACGGTGTGAGTTCGAATCCCGCTGAGGGAAAGCAAAAATTTGACAGTGTTAAAAATCTAATTCAAACAGTGTTGGGCTTAATTTGTAGAAGTATATATAAAAATTTAATATTAACCCTGTGTTTCTGATGTTTCAGAAATCCGCTGGATAGATATATTATATGGTTGTCACAATACTTAGACGTTTGTATATAATTTACTTACTGTGACTGAATGACAAGTAACTTTGTCATCCTATATAATATATACAAAAATGCTGAATTAGATTACTGTCAAATTAATATGTATTGGTTACGAAAATTCCATCGTCACACGCTAGTACACATGTACTATGTCTATGTCTAAGATTCACCCCGGTTAATGAAGCTATATTTTTATATAGCGGATTTGACAGAGGGGTCTAGACCGCTGGACATAGTGCAGGCGATTTGGTGCCACAGTGTCACAACGGTGTGAGTTCGAATCCCGCTGAGGGTAAACAAAAATTTGACAGGGTTAAAAATCTAATTCAAACAGTGTTGGGCTTAATTTGTAGAAATTTAATATTAACCCTGTATTTCTGATGTTTCAGAAATCCGCTGGATAGATATATTATATGGTTGTCACAATACTTAGACGTTTGTATATATATATATATATATATATATATATATATATATATATATATATATATGTATGTATAAAACCTTAAACAGTTCTTTTACCACGCTAACAGAATACATCCTTCTATCAAATTCACACATGAAATGTCCACATCTAAAATCTCATTCTTAGATACCACTACCACCGTAATAGATGGAATAATGTCAACCGATCTGTACTGTAAACCCACAGATAAACATCAGTACCTCTCACCAAACAGCTGCCATCCTAAACATTGCAGCAAAAGTATTCCTTTCAGCCAAGCTCTGCGAGTTAAACGCATCTGTTCTACGGAGGCTAAAACTAAGCAGCGTCTTGGAGAGCTTCGATGCCATCTAAAGCACACAGAGAGGATACAATAACAAAAACATATCAATAGGTTTTAATAAAGCCAACAACATCAGTAGGGACCAGCTTCTGCAGTACAGAGAAAAGAAAACTAACAATAGAGTCCCGTTTGTCCTAACATACCACCCAGCTTTTAAAGACATCGCACGTACTATCCGCGAACGATGGACAACAATTGAAAAACATCATCAACTTTCAAAAATATTTGCAGAACCTCCTGTAATGGCATTTAGAAAACCCAAAAGTTTAAAAGATCAGTTAGTCCGAGCAGAAATGTCGTCACGTAGCCGCCAATCGGGGCCGTGTTGCATCTGTGGTGACGGTCGTTGTATGACATGTGATCACATACAACATACCAAACACTTCACCAGCACATCAAATGGCAAACAATTTGACATCGATGTCAATTTGAATTGCAAAAGTGAGAACATCATATACCTGCTACAGTGTGGTATATGCAATCTCCATTATGTTGGTGAGTCTGTGCAACGATTCAGCAAACGAATGAACGGGCACAGAAGCGACACAAGATGCAAACCCAACTTACCCCTTAATAGGCAACTACGTACGCACGGCACTGCAGTAGCTGAAATTTTTAATAAACTCAGGGTGACCCTAACAGACCATAACCCAAGGTGGACAGACTAATAGAGAAAAGAGAAAGAAAATTTTTGGATAAAAACATTGGGAATTAATGAAAAATTATAGGGCCTTGGACCAGATGCAACCAAGGTCTCTGAATATTTATGTAGAATTACGTGTCGTTTTATTTATTTTAAAACTGCTTTTATATATATATTTTGAATATATATTGATTGTAACCGTATAAATAGTGCTATATATTAATACACCTGTACATGCTTGTAATAGCACTAACACAAAACTTCTTTTCGTTAATTACTAGATATCGTAAACATCACATACGTATAACGACAAAAACTTTTTACCTGTTATTGTCATTCGTTGTTAAACACTGACGAAGCCTGTTGGTCAGGCGAAATATTTGTGCAATTTTTTAAAGTGTAAAACTCTGTTTACGCTTTAATTATGTATCTAGATGTTGTTGTACACATTTTTAAACGAATATATATATAACATCTTGTAACTTTTATATCAGTTCAGCCATGAATATCTCGGAGAGATGAAACCGGTCGGAGAGAACTGTGATTAATTAATTGATGGATTTATTTATATGGTTTATTTTATGCCAAAAGTATAATAAATAGATACTTTAGTGGATTTTTCAACTTTATTTTCATATATTATGTGACTTGTGGAGATTTCACATCAACATTTTACGTATATATATATATATATATATATATATATATATATATATATATATATATATATATATATATATCATAACTACAATGTACATGTGATATATAAATCATGTCATCCAGCACAGACACTTTATTCGAACTACAGACCGTCAGTAAGCCATGTCGTCCTACACAGGCATATTATTCCTACTACAGATCGTCAGTACGTCATGTCGTCATACACAAACACTTCATTCTTACTACAGACCGTCAGTAAGCCATGTCGTCCTACACAGGCAAATTATTACTACCTCAGATTGTCAGTAAGTCATGTTGTCCTACACAAACACTTCATTCTTACTACAGATTGTTATTAAGTCATGTTGTCCTACACAGGCATATTATTTCTAATACAGACCGTCAATAACTCTTGTCGTGCTTAACAGACACAGTGCACCATTCCTACTAAAGACCGTCAGTACGTCATGCCATTCTACACAGGCACAGAGCCTCTTTTCTACAACAGACCTATAAAGCATGTTACTATTGTCGCATTGTGTCAGTGAAAATACTTCTAATATTTTGAGTATTTTACTATTGTATTTCAATATTTTTGAATAAATATCCTTCCGAAACTTTATTACGCATGTTATAATAATACTTTTTAGTACATTTTTGACGGTTATTGTGCTCTTTTCAGTTTATTTATTTTTCACGTCTCAATTTTGCACTAGATTATACGTGCTAATCGATAAATAATTTGAAGTGAAATTTTTTTAAACATTTAAATTTGGTTCTGCATTTGTATTGTTTCAAACGTTTTGCTGTTATCCTTCTTTTGTGTTTATCATTTGAAATTTTATTTGATTTAAAGCAGTTATTTCATGTTTAATCAGCAAAGTACATTTTGTTTTCTATTTCAGTAAATCGTATGAACGTATTTCGAATAATCGTATTTTGTACATCGTTGGCATATGGTGCTAGAGATTATTTGGGGTTAATTTCTCATGCTAGGAATTTATTTGCTCAGATCGAGAATTTGATCAAGCAATGGCTTTTGAAAAAGAATTGAAAATAAAAACTGAACGCAAAGTAAGTGATGCAAAAAAAGAGTGATAGAAGAGTTAGAGTATGAAGGAGGATGACATATTGGAATCCAAACTTACAAAAAATGAAAACCTTACATTTAAAAATTTGAACCAGCTGATACTCCAAAAATGCGTGTGCATGTCAAGACGTCACGTCTAAATCCATGAGCATCTGAATGGATTCCAAGTACATCAACTTTACCAGAGGTAAAGGAATATAAACAGGATGAACATGTGGATAGAAACAACAACATACCTACCCTACAAACAGGAAGTCTTGCGATAGCCCGTGAGTTAAACAAACCAAATGCCGAAATACAGAAATATGACTGTAATCCAATGACATACCGTATAAGTGTTTTTTTTCGCGGTGATTTAATTTTCGCTATATTCGCGGTAAAATGTTTACCGCGAAAACATCAACGCGCGAAGTATTAGAAACAACCATTAAGCTATTTATTCTGATAACTTACCGCGAAAATTACTTAACGCTAAAATAAACTCACACAGTTTTTCAACAAAAACGCTAAATTTTCCCCACGCGAAAAAACCACTTATACGGTACAAGGGATTTCTTAGACAATTTCAAACTAGAGTTGTTTCAAACACTGATTCGTACGATGAAAATTAACGTATGTGTTACAATTCACAGTAGGAGAGCCATATAAAATTGTAAAGGGTTTCTCTCGCTTGGATTCACAAATAGGATATGAAGCGTCACTAAATGAGTTTCAAGACAGGTATGGCAAACCGGACATTATAGCACTTTTTTTAGAAAGGCATTAGATTGGCAGATGATTAAACAAGACCGTCCGAAAGCAGTAGGCTATTATTTGATATTTCTGTCGGAATGTTTATATGTTGTGCAAAATGTTGATGATGTCTATTTACAAGAAAGTGGCGTAACATAGTATATGAAACTAAATCTCAGCGTAAAACTGATTTTCAGCCAGTAAGTAGAATTCGTGAAGAGAGAGGCAAAAAAGCAAATGACCCCATATACGGCAAGGATGTAATGAGTACACCTTCGTCTGCAAAGAAATTACAATATCGGAAACCGCAGTCTTATGGTAGTCGTAAAACGTTAGCTACATCTGTGGAAACGAGCACACAAAGTGATCGTCATGAAACGAAAAAAACACCGGATACCGTTAACAAACGTAATGCTTTTTCTACGCCGTGCGTTTACTGTGAAAGCCTAACTCACACTTTGAAAAATTGTGACAAAATTATAGATCAAAGGCTAAAAATTGGATACGATTTTCTTAAACCGAAAGGGTTTTGTTTTGGATGTCTTAAGTACGGACAGCAGAATGTATCATGTCATCAATGGTCTATTTGTTCCGTGTGTAAGAAAGGACATCCGTCTATACTTTATGTCGAATCACGTAAACAAAGCATAGAGGAGCTTGTTATGGACGATCAGTGTAAGAATGTTACGATCTCTACTACTTATACAGGGGCTGGAGACGTACAACAGGTATTACCTATTTTACCAGAAAGAATTAAATGTGCAAAAAGTGATAAGTTCATTGAAACGAATGCCTTCCTCAATAGTGGTAGTACGCAACATTCTGTTCAGAAACTGTCATGCGTGAATTAAACGTCCAGGGTAAAAAACGAAACTTAGTTTACTTACATTGCCACAAAGGGATGTTAAGGACTGTTACATAATCAATGGGCGTCCAATGGCGTGTTGAAACCAACACTTTTATGTTCAAAATAAAATTACAACATAAACCCAAAACAAGGAGAGGAATTTTGTCTATGGTAAGTAACGTCTACGATCCCTTGGGATTTTTAGCTCCGTTTATGTTACGCCCAAAAATAACTCTTCAGCATCATTGTAAGATGAAATTGGGCTGGGACGATCCAGTTTTACAAACAGTTCTACAAAACCAGGAGCTTTGGTATGATTATTTGTATAAACTGCCAAATTTCAATGTGACACGTTGCCTTAAACCTTCTAGATTTGGAAGCAGTTTATCTGCTCAGCTTCATCATTTTGCCGACGCCAGTGAAATTGGTTATGGAGTGGTTACTTACCTAAGGCTTGAAAACGATGATCATGAAATTCATTCTTTGTTTGAAACCTTTGAAACAATTTACTATTGCGAGGTTGTAACTGACAGCCGATACGGTAGCCATTAAACAAATAAAATGATTCTAAATGAACTCGAAATTCCAGTGCAAAATTCTTATGTCTGGACTGATAGTATGTCTGTTCTTCGATACATAAATAACACAAATGCAAGATTCCAAATATTCGTTGCAAACAGACTTTCAGTTATCCACGAGGGATCAAATGTTGCAAATTGGAGATATTTCAACACCAAGTAAAATCAGGCAGATATTGCTTCTATAGGCGCTGCCGCTAATGATTTATTCAGGAAACGCTGGATTGAAGCGCCAGAATTTTTACATAGACATCTGTTACCATCAGAAGATCTTGAAATTATTGATATGAACGATCGTGAAGTGAAACGCATAAAGGTTGTTACTGCTGTGACAAGTGGAAGCCACATTAACCCGAATGTTATGTACAAACTGTTCGTGGTATAAGTTGAAGCGAGCCGTTGCATGGATCATGAAAATCAACGCCATAGCATGAAGAAACAAGAAAGTCAGCAAGGACAGTTGTAGAAACCCTAGATCCAGATCTCGATAATTGTTTATTGCGTGTTGGAGGACATTTCTGTATATATAATATAATACGATGCCAACGATGTACAAAATACGATTATACGAAATACGTTTATACGATTTACTGAAAATAAAAAAGAATATATTCACTGGATTTTCTCTGGATGTTAAAATAAAGATGACAGTTCTTACCTTGATATAGAATGACTGATATTTATAGATTATTTACGTTTTTTGAAACGAGATGCATTTTCTCGTCGTATCTCATCTAAGGGCGACAGCCCTGAGATGAGATGACGAGAAAGTGCATCGAGTTTCAAAAAACGTAATTAATCTGTTTATCGCTGTTTTGTAACATTGTGACGTCACAGTGTTTACATAACGACGTCTTGACAGCGAGCTGAGATGGGCCCATCCCAC
Organism: Limnoperna fortunei; assembly: GCA_944474755.1. Classification (NCBI taxonomy): domain Eukaryota; kingdom Metazoa; phylum Mollusca; class Bivalvia; order Mytilida; family Modiolidae; genus Limnoperna; species Limnoperna fortunei. The sequence goes on along the minus strand of OX104111.1, from coordinate 17,621,598 downwards.
GCTAGTAGAGTGAGATGGAATAATATCGCACACAACGATTAAAGGAAAATACTGCAAAACAGCGATAATTACTGATATCACACTTTCACTTCTTTATCTTACTGTATTAAGTAATTTGTAAACAAAGACCAGGAGCTTTCGTCCCATCTATCATTTACACTATTTCAAACTATCAGCCCGGTTACACTAACACGTTGTGTTAGCTTTCAATCCGCCGGACCCTTTACACTATGTCGAATTCTAAGCAGCAGTTACACTTGCATATTGTGAAGCTTTTAATCCGGCTGTCCCTTACACTATGTCAAACTATCAGCCGCGGTTACACTTACATTTTATGTAGCTTTCAATACGTTTGTCACTTACACTAGGTATCATGTTACTATTACTACAAACTGGCAGTTAGTCATGCCGTCGTACACAGACACATCATTCTTACTACCAGACAGTCAGAAAGTCAAGTTGTCCTACACGGAAACATCATTCTTACTACAGACTTTCAGTAAGTCATGTCGACATACACAGACACATAATTCTTACTACAGACCATCAGTAAGTCATGCTGTCCTACACAGACACATCATTCTTACTACAGACCGTATGTAAGTCATATCGTCCTACACAGACACATCATTTCTACTGCAGACAGTCAGTTAGTAATGTCTTCCCACACAGACACATCATTCCTACTACAGACCGTCAGCAAGTAATGTCGTCCTGCAGGATACATCATTCCTGCTACAGATCGTAAGTTAGTTAAATCACCCTGCAAGACATATTATTTTTGCTACTGGTCGTCAGTCAATCATCTCGCCCTGCAAGACACATCATTACTGCTACATACCGTCAGTACGCCATGTCCTACACAGACATATTATTTCTACTTAAGGCCGTAAGTAACTCATGCCGCCCTACACTGACACATTATTCATACTTCACACAGTAAGTTAGTCATATGGTCCTAACGAGACACATCATTTCTACTTCAGACCGTCAGTAAGTCATGTCGTCCTAAAAAGTTACATCATGTCTGTTACAGACCGTCAGTAAGTCAGACCACAAAACACATCGTATCCACTACAAATCATCAGTACGTAGGTCTTTGAATTTGGGATTTACGATTTAAAAATAAGAATCGAACTCACACCATTGTGACACTGTGGCACCAAACTTTGTCATCCTATATAATATATACAGAAATGCTGAATTAGATTACTGTCAGATTAATGCGTATTGGTTACAAAAATTCCATCGTCGCACGCTAGTACACATGCACTATGTCTACGATTCGCTGCTGTTAATGAAGCTATATTTTTATATAGCGGATTTGGCCGAGGGGTCTAGACTGCTGGACACAGTGCAGGCGATTTGGTGCCACAATGTCACAACGGTGCGAGTTCGATTCCTGCTGAGGGTAAGCAAAAATTTGACAGTGTTACAAATCTAATTCTAACAGTTTTGGGCTTAATTTGCAGACGTATATATAAATATTTGATATTAACCCTGTATTTCTGATGATTCAGAAATCCGATGGATAGATATATTATATGGTTTTCACTATACGTAGACGTTTGTATATATATATATATATATATATATATATATATATATATATATATGCGTAAAATGTTGATGTGAAATCTCCACAAGTCACATAATATATGAAAATAAAGATGAAAAATCCATAGAGTAATTGTTGAATGTCTTAGTAACGTAACGTCACATAATAAGCCCTTTTAACGTAACTGCGGAACAGTTTATCGCGATTGCGCACAAACGCTTCCGGGTGTATCATCAACACGAAATGCGTAAACAAAACAATGGTGAACAGTTGTTGCGTGTACCTGTGCCACGATAAGGTTAATAAGATGCAAAAGAGAAAAAGATAAGTTTCTGCTCTGTCCACAGACCAAAGAAAACGGAAAGCGTGGGTAAAAGTGATCAACTGGGCAGATTTTACCTCAAATGCACATTCCAGCCATCCAGGTATGACGTATGTTGTTTTAAAGAAATTATACGATATGTAAATAGGTGTGACCTATCACTTCAATATTGATCATAATGAAGTTTTCTGTAGTACGTTTATAATATGTTTTTACCTTACTTTGATGCACGATTGTTGAATAATTCATCTGCAAGTTTTATGTTATCATGTGCACCCACTCCTTTTCTTTGAGGCCACGAGATAAAATAATATAAAATTATTAACTTGAAAAGTTATGTGTAGAACCAATGTCTACCTAATAAAGGATAAAACTAACCCGGTGATGTGTTAAAACTATTTGAAAAACACGTGTAATATGCCCCAACCCCGACTTGTCATCGCAGGGGCATAAAAATCCATAATTTGGGCCCGCCACTTTGTAGCGGACGCCCTATAGTGATAAGTCTGTCCGTCCGTAACTAATCGTGTCTGGGCGCTAACTTTTCTATCTTTCGAGGTAGGCTTTTGATATTTGGTATGTGGGTAGAAAATATCAAGATGATGTTTTGCATACAATGGTTTATGACCTTTGACATTGACCTTAAGGTCGGCGGGGCCCAAAGAGATGGGTACCATCTCACTGATATCTAGTTTCATCCAAAGCATCATTTGCATAATAACTTCAACTATTCCTAGGGGCCTCGGTGGCCAAGTGGTTATGGTCCAATATTGATCACATGTTCTGTCAACCATGATATTGCGGGTTCAAGTCTCAATGCTGGAAGGGTGCACTGGACTTCAATTTTAATTGACAAGGATTGCTAGTTTTCTTACCTACATGTAATGTCTGGTTTTTCTCCAGGTATTACAGCTTCCTCTCCCAATTTAAACTAAATTATACTGTAGATCAGTTTATTTCATTAATGCCATAAAGGGAGAAGCAAGTATTAGAGACTGCTGTCACTATTGGGGATAATACTAATGTCACACCTGTTCATTTTCTGGAACACTGAGTTTGAAGAGTATACTTTCATTGTGGGCAGTGCTCTGCTATTTTAGTTGACAATGATTGAAAATTTTCCTACTAAAGGTCAGGTACTACAGCATCCTCTTCCAATAAAAACTATGGCACGAGATAGTTGAAAAATTGCTGAAAGTGGCATTAAACACCATTCAAACAAACAACATAAATTTTCTTTCCAAAGATAAGTCAGAGACAGTGATTTCATGCCATGGTGATATTGTTGTTCAAATACATAACCATGTTTTTAGATAAGATTTGTTTAGTTATCCATAAACCAGTTGATATAAAGATATGTGCCTACTAAATAAATCTGTTTTCCCCATATTTCCAGATGTGTGTAGATCATGAACGCATTAATTAAATATTGGAATTTGTTCTATTTAAAACAGGATTCTATTTTAAAATAAATAGTTTTTCTTTATTTATACGTTGGTCTTCTGTTGTTTTAGGTGCACATTGGTATATAGGGAAAATGTAATATAGTTCGGTATTGTTGATCCGGCACAATTTGTAATGTGTTCGCTTAGTAAAATCATCCTTGTGTAAGGTACTCTAACTAGTTGCCTATGTACAGTCATTCGCTGTCTAAGTGTGTTACCTGTTTGTCCAATATAATGTTCACCACATCCTTTGCATTATATTACGTATATAAGATTTTCCGAATAGCACGAGAAATTGTTTTTTATCGGAAGATGTGCCCAGTTTTAAATTTAAAATCAGATCCTTCAATAAGACATGCACACACTCCACAATTAAAACGGTTACATTTTGTTACCTTCGGAATATCTGTAGCTGTGCTAAGTTTGGCATTAGTGAGTATTGTTTTCAGCGACTTTGTCTTTGCTTTTAATAATTGGATGTTTCTGGAGAACGTCTTTCATTCGTTCGTCATTTTGTAATATCTTGAAATACGGAAAGCTTGATCATTGAAGTAAAAATAATTATTTTCTAATATAAATCTTAAACTATCGATAATAAAGTCATTTATAAATGTACTTGGTATATCTTCTCGGTATTTTTCAATCCAATATTTAATGGCATTTAGACCATATTCGTGGGGAATGTTTGTATATAGATTAACGACGTTCAAATGAAATCATGTATGTATTTTCGTTTATAGTTTCTGGAAGGTGGTTCAACATATCCAAATCATCTCTAATATAACTTTTAATATGTTTCAATAAAGGTTTGAGAAGAATGTCTCGTAGATTGCTCAAGCGATGTGTTTCACAAATTGGCCCCGCTACGATGGGACGAAGTTTTAGATCGGAAGGTGACGGTACATTTACACATTCATTACTTGATTGTTGGCAATTTTCGTTAATTATTTTACTCTTATGAATTTTCGGTAGTCCGTAAAAATTACTTGATTTGCAACAAAATTTTTTTAGGTATCGAATTCCTTTTCCGTAAGACACTTGTGATGTAGATGTAATAAAACAATCATTCTATTAAAAATTGTTTGTTGGTTGTATCTTGGTGCTTTTTCATAGAACGTATAATCTGATGATATTTGATCTACTAAATTTATATAATAAATTCTGTCCATTATCACAACAGCGCTGCCTTTATCGGCCTCTTTTATCACAATGGTTTGATCGTTTTTCAATTTTAGTAAATTTTTCCATTGATTTTTCGAAAAGTTCGATTTTATATTTTGCCGTACCATTTTTTTGTATAGGAAATTTAGTTACAATTCATACATGTACTAGTATTTAGAATCTTTAACTATTATATAAATATATGCATGTGTTTACAACAAATAATAATAAGGTGGGCAATATACATGTGGTAAAGTTTATAATATTTATTGAAATCTGTGTGTACTATTGTTATATTCAAGCACAGTATTTGTTATTTCAACATTTTCCTCTGGAGACAGTTCCAATGAACCATGTAGTTAAACATTTACATTTAGTACTGGTTCAAAATTCCTAAGACGCTTAAATAATAATAGTTTTCGTGGGTTGTCATAAAAGGGACATAGTGAAAGTTATCCTAAATGTCACCACATGCACAAAACGGTCTCTCAGATAAATGTGATTGGTAAAGGTGTTGGTTTAAGTTGCTAACATTGTTCCGCAGTTGACAATATACTATATTAAGGGTGCGTGGGCCAAGGGAGTAATGACAAGGGGGCTTCTTAATCTCATTATTCAATTTGTTCTTGAATTCGGGGAGAGAGAGGTGATATTTTGTATATCTATATCCAGTTTATACCACATATCTAAGGTATCTGGGACAAAGCTTTTTTGATAGGAGATTGTCCGGGAATGTGGTATATCAAAATATCAATGCTTTCTTATACTATAATTTTAATTTCTATTGATTTGGTAAATTGCGAGATCAGAGATGTAAGATGGGAGATATCCATGTAAAGCCTTAAAGACAAGAATCAGTTTATAGTTCTTTCGCTTATTTTGCAGAGAATCCCACCAAGTTATTTATATAATTAAAATTTTAGGGTGCCTCTATGTATACCAGTAATAATTCTGGACGCGTCATATTGACTCCTATTACTTTAGACTCCTCCCGAGTATAACTGTTAAAGGTAACATTACCATACTCAAGGAAAGGTCTTGTAATGGTAACGTACAATTTTTCTAAAGAGTTTCTATCAATATTATATTTGAGCATACTCAAAACATTTAGTCTGGCACAGGCTTCTGTATAGATTTCGTTTATATGGTCTCTCCAAGATCCATATTGATTAACGTTTAGACCTAATTGTTTGTGAATATTTGTGTCTTCGAAGGCAATATTATTTAAATACAAAATTGGAATATTTTCTTAATGTTTTCTAGTGAATAACATGGATTGTGTTTTACTGGCGTTCCCCAGTCGATGGCACATTTATTTATCTAAGTCTGATTGTAAAGATTATGTAACTGCAAAAACACAGTATAATGAAGTATCATCAAGAAATAATTTGATTTTCTTAGAAACCACGACAACTATGTCATTGATAAACAAAAGAAACAGATACGGACAATGTATTGATCCTGGACCACCAGCATAAATAGGGTTCCAAGTTGAGAAATAACCATCCATGCAGACTCTCTGTTTTCGATCAGAGAGATAGTTAAAAAACCAATTCAATAAGTTCCCCTTAATTCCATATTAACGCAGTTTATATAGTAACCCCTTATGCCAAACCTTGGATACATTACATAATATGAATCTAACATCTGTACCAATATCTAAGTCTTTCATGATAACATCATAAATAATTAACAATTGATTGACAGTCGAGTCCTTGTGTCGAAAAGTTGACTTAAATATCATTTTTTTCAAGCATCTTGTTACTGAGATCTGTCTGTAGTGAGAAGCAAAATCACTCCTTCCTTCCCCTTTATAAATAGCAGTACAGGTTATATGCCAGTCGATATTTTGCAGATGTTGTTTAATTGCTAATCCCAAATTTCTTTAGTATATGATTTCTCACGAGGGCTAGTAATGTCAATTTCACTTGCTGTTGGACAGTGATCACTACACAAATTTGGTAAACATAACTTTTTATCACAAAATGTGGATTGCTAGATGAAATCGGATCAATAAGTTGTGGAGTAATACGTGAAGGTCCTGTGATCATAATTACAAAACCTAGTCTTTCACACAGAGTTTTAAAAATCTGTGACTATTATTAATAGTAAAAAGATCGATGTATGCAAGCAGTATATAATTTCTAATAGCATAAATAATGTATTAATGATTTGCACATTATAATAAATAACAAATAATAAAATATAAGTGTTTCAGTTTGGGAATTATCTCCTGTTCAGTCTCTGGATGTAGAACGCATTCTGGAGTTAGTTGGTGTTGATGTGATAACATTGTCATCCGATCTTTTTTCTGAAGATTGGAGCACTAATATTTAATATAGCAGGTTCAAATTGTGGTCCAGGCTGAAATATTGAGGCTTGGCCATTAGTTGATTGTATGCTAATTGTTTAGTATAGAGATAGAGATAGATCAGATTCTGTCCGAATCAACACTGTCGATGTATCATCTTTGTTACGGACAAAAATTCTACCATCTGATGTCCAACAATTCTTCATTAGTTTATCAAAAAGGAGTTTGCGTGTTTTATTGAACAACGGTATTCTCTTATTAGTTAGTGCTTCGTTGACATAAATTTTAGTAGGATTTCTTGAGTTTCGGTTTTCTTCCTTTGCGATTACGTTTGTTCTGTTATAAGGTCCCAATGTCTGTATGATATAAATCTCACAATAATGTTTCTGGGTCCTTTTGGATTCCTTTGTCCAATTTGATGTGAACTGCCAATGTGGTCAAGAGACAGTTTTATATCAGTTTGTCTAAGAATTTCAGTGTTTATGATATTTAATACTAATTCATCGGTGTCTTCATACTCGCTCTCTCGGACTCTACAAATTTTAAAGATGTTCGTCTAGAATATTGTTCCAATTCCTCAAGACGTTCTTCAAGTGTATCAATTCGATTTTGGAGTTTGTCAATGAGATCGGATTGAAATGTTGTGATAAGTGCTTATTAACTATGTAGTGAGTTAACCCCATCTCTCTCATATACGATTGGACCGCCAGTGTGAAAACTCCATCACTCTCATATCTGATTGGAATTGGACCACCGGTGATCATGCAGACTTTTTATTCGCGAAGTAATATTAATCATATGTTGATTCTTCAAAATTTTATAGATCTGTTGGAAAATTTAAAATCAAAATTCATATCAAAAATATCATCTGTTGGAACCTTTGATTTATCAACTCTTTATACACCTTGTCGCACGGAAAACTAAAATCCCGTTTTAAGGAAATCATACATAAAGCATTCGCTTCCACATATGCCTACAAATATGTAGCTTTAGGTTACGAAAAACGTTTTTTCAACTAAAAAACTTAAAGGCAAATTATGCTGCAGCGAAGACCAGGTTTATAGTATGCTAGATTTACTGATCGTCAACATATTTGTAACTTTTGGTGGGTTTTTTTTTGCTATCGCTCGGCATAAAATAATGCGACATAAATGGCAATCCCGTTGTAAAACAATGATAAAGCGCATATGGGTGGTTGAGACGCCGATGAGGACACACTGAATTGACAAATTTAAGTGTGAAGCTTGACTGCGTTTGTTAACTTGCAATTCGTACTAATCCGAAATTCTATGATCAATATTTCAGTATACGAATGTGACTGTTCTTAATTGTTAGGGAATATTTTTTATAAGACACTGGGGGTTCTTCTTGTGCGCACGCGTGATGAAAATGGTACAGTAAGCGTGATATTTTTTATTGTCTAGAATAAACTAAATACCATATAGAACAACGAAATAAACATATTAAAAAAAACTACCTCAAATGATAAAATATTAATCAATATTGAATATAATATGAACTATGCCTACTATATTTCTAAAATTAAGCATCTTTTTAAAACTTCCATTGTTAATATAACCAAGTAAGTGATCACATGTAAGTAAGTAAGTAAGTAAGTAAGTAAATTTTATTTAGAGTCGGATAATATATACATACAAACATATAAAACGAGTTCTTTTGAGCTCTTAAACCGACTTATATTTTTTCAACAGAAACAAATTACAAAACTTAAAATGACAGCACAAGATTAACATACATGTTAAAGTACATTAATAAAACGTATATAAATCAGGATGGCCTTACAGATGGACAGCACAACAATACATGCATTTTAAACATATACAAGGAAAAGATTCATTCAAGACAGCTGAGCATAAATTTAAACACATACAAAGCACTAAACTAAAAGCCGGTAGCATAGATACATGTAACAATGCATGCATTTTAAAACAAATATTAGAAATAGATTCTTTCTAGAGAGCTGAGCATACATTAAAACATACAAAGCACTAAACTAAAACCAGGTAGCATAGAAACATTTAGCTTAAGCATATGTTTTTTATTAACCGGAAAAAAGCACCAAAGCAGAGCACAAATAAAGAAAAGCATACAGTATGAAGTATAGTGTATGAAAGAACTCGAGCTGGTATGAAGTCACACAGACTGTGATTTACATGCTGTACAAAAACATTTTTGCCCCTACACCAGCTGGCAATATAATTTTTGAACTACTTAAAGGAGATCATAGTTCGATAACAATGAGAACACATAAGTAAACAGTCATATTTTTTATAGATGACAAAACCTAAATATCTTCAAATTAAACTTAACGATAACACACTCTGCCAAAACATTTAAATGGACTGTGTGCAAGATATGGAACGGATTGAAGGATTGAAGACTATTTTTTACCAATTGGGTTTAAATACTGTATAATTGTAAAGGTAAGACACATAACATTTTAAATGAATTTATATATTATAAAAGGAAAATATTACGGTAGCAATTGTTCATTATATGTAATCTGTTTATTTATTTAATTTTTTTCGATTTCTGGCCGTATTTCGCCCAACTGTGTATTTAGATTGACATAAGTGTATTCCGATCGGTTTTCCTCTGGTTCAATATTTACATTACACAACGGTTGTCAGGTGTGACTTATAAGCATATTGATTACAAATTATAACTGAACTTAAGTGTCCTTTTCTCATAGTACATATATTTGAAGTACATGTCCACACCAATCAACCGACATATCATTTTGGTGAAAAGTAGTATGACAAGACAAAAAAGATATAAACAAGTTCTAAACGATAAAAGCGCAGGTACGTTTTTCCATTTTGTTAGGTTTTAAATTTAATACTACTAAATATTGCTGATCGATTGCTTCAGGATGCACTTTATAATATTTTTAACGCAATAATCTACTGCTTTTAAATAGTATATTCGAAATATTTTCGGGGTTTATATAAAGCATGAAGAATAAGATATGCAAATTAATTTTGATCATTGTGTCTAAAATATGCTATGTACAAATTGAGATACACAATAACAGTCACAGAAAAGCTTTCAAACTATGCTTAGTGTCTCTATACATTTGAATGCATTCACCGCCTATTTTATTATTTATCGCTATTTTGCATTATTTTCCTTTGATCTTTGTGTGCAATATTATTCCATCTCACTCTACTAGCGTGAGATAGGCCCATCTCAGCTCGCTGTCAAGGTGTCGTTAAGTAAACACTGTGACGTCACAATGTTACAAAACTGCGATAAACATATTATTTACGTTTTATGAAAATAGATGCATTTTCTCTTCATCTCATCTCAGGGCTGTCACCCTTCGATGAGATATGGACGAGAAATCGCATCTCGTTTCAAAAAACGTAAATAATCTATAAGTATCTCTAACGAAGTTGGGTGACATATTGATTTTTTCTGTTATTTTACTTCGTCTTCTTTGTCTTCTTCTTTACGGCTGATATTGTGAGCTAACTTTCTCTGAAGCTTCAAGTCGCATCATAATAGAATTTTAGGATATATATGATAGGCATATCTAGTGGCGCATTCCACTAACATTTTTGGAGGAGGTTCAATGTATGTTTTTGGTAAAAGATGTTAAAGAGGGTTGCCATATTGTTGTGAGTCTGTCTGTACGTCCGTGCATAACAAATCGTGTCCGGGCTATAAATTTGTATCTTCAGGTAGGCTTTTTGATATTTGGCATGTTAGTAGATTATTACTAATCGATGTATCACATGCCATGGATGTTGACCTTTAACTTTGACCCCAAAAGTCACATCATTTCTTTTTGAGGAAAACCAGAGTACCCCAAAAAACCCGACCTTCGGTGAGATCGGCTTTTGATATGTTGCAAGTAGGTAGATAGTTACCAGAAAATGTGTCTTACAAATCGGTGTAGGCATTCTGTGGTCTCCGTTTCAAAGACGAAGACAGTGATCCTTGTATTGGATACCAAAACCACAAAACCATTACAAATAGCGTTTCATAGCAGGTCCTCTAAGTGTACCACCAAACCTCTATGAAACGTAAAACGGGGCTTCAACAATACAGTGCGCTTGATACTCTAGCAGTGACAAAAATGAAATGTGGATACTAAAAGCATTCAAAAGACATGTAGACATCTGGATGTCTTCCCCAGTGTAAGAGCATTAAAACTTTTGATTTTGCGCCACCCTGCACGCCTTGCCTCATCTGTCACTTACAACTAGGCTTAAAGATCTTATTAAAAGCGGCGTTTTCAAGAAAAATGGACAGAACTTACTGCGTCATCAATGGCTTTAAATCAAATATTAATAAATATACCAAAGACCAAATTTGTCAAATGTAATATTTTCTGGTTGCAAACCTTTTTGGAGAACAGACTGTTGGTATTCCAATAGGTACTTATTGTTCTTCTCTCCTCACCAAACTGTTTTCGTACTGTTTTATGTACTCTTATGATGCTGACTTCCTAGAAACGACTTTGTTCTTGACCTTTAATTTCACATTCCGCTAAAAGATGATGTTTTGTCCCTGAACAATGCTAAACATGGTGACTATTTGCATTCAATCTACTTTAGCGAGCTTGAAAATACACTTAGGTCGTCCTCCTACTTAGACCTACTTCAAACTACAAACTAGACTCTACGATAAACTTTATGACTTTAAATTTCCAATTGTCAACTTTCCGTTCATCGATAGCAACTTTCCAGCAACGTTTACGCTATACTAGATCCTGTGATCAATATACCGCTTATCTAGACTGGTCACTGTTGTTGGCTACTAACGCACTCAAACAATGGTTTGTTGTACCTAGGTTGATGTTATCCCTCCAGAGGTTCTATGGTCGTCCCAATTACTTAATTTATCGCAATTGGAAATCGAAAAACTATCGGACATTTTTGCTCTAAGTCATAGGTAATCTTTCATATATAACTTTTTCCTAGACATGACAATAAGTAAATCGTCTGGTGTCTAATTAGAGGCAGAAAATGCTTTCTCGTAGGAGCACCTGTGGCTTTATTGGCTTCCGGTTAACACTTTCTGTTTTTCTGACTTTCTGCTCTTGTTGTTAGCTATTTTTCGTACCTTTGACTATAAGTTTGATCACATTTTTTGCATCTGAATGAAAAATGATGTCCATTCTTGATGATTACTTCTCATTTGTACTCTAATTCACTATTTACAGTTTTGCTCTGTGTCTGTATTATAAATTGTTAGCAGTTCAAGTTTGACAAAATTCATATCTCATGCTTGTCATGAAAAGTTTACATAAATTTATTGATCTGCCCAGAGTAGATTTTCGTATTGTTCCATTCTTATACTATTTAATGTCGGCATAGTATGAAATATTTATACAATTTTATTGCTAGTTATGTTGTTATTTGTTGATGGCTTCAAACTCACAGGTAGCGAGTAAGCGTTAACGACATTAAACTAAAACTTCCGCTCAAGCCCGCTTCTAGGATTGTCTTTATTAGAGCATTTATTCTATGTTTGATATATGATGGTTTTAAGATTAATTAAAGCTCTACTGTGTTGCTTATAACTTATCCCATATGTATTGATTTTTTGTCACGAATGTATACACTGAGGTCTACTATAGTAACATAAGTGGACTTTTTGAAAAATATGTAACGATATACAGACATTAGTTGTTGAAGGTACAAAGTTGTTGAAATGGTCTTTTGGAAGTATAAAACTAATTACTTAAAAAATTAGAGGCTGCATTAAATCGTGTCAAGGACCTTTCATTTATCGTATCATTAGAAAAACATGAGGTGGGTTTTTGTTTATCATTTTTTCGGTAAATACGTAAACAAAACTGATTCAAACTCCTAATAAACTGGAATGAGAAAAATATTTTTGGCATCAAAAGTTAGTTAGATCAATTTTCATTTAAACAAAAGCACTTCATATAGAAATATATTGTGCACAAGCAAAAATTTTGCATTTATTTGTTCAAATTTGTTATTTAAGTACATTTATAACATATTTTTAATTTTAAAATAAAATATTATTTAATACATTTGAAAAAGTTAATTGACAAATATCTATTGCTAAACCCATTTTACTAAACTGTATTTTAAAGTAGCAATTCGAAAAAAGTCACCTGCATACTTATAGGTCTCAACTTGTTTTGATCTTTTTTATCGTGTCATACTACTTTTCATCGAAATGACATAAGTCGGTTGATCGGTGTGATGTCAGGTCCGTCGGTTTCTAATCTGCATTATTTTAACTAAACATGTTCGTGACAATTGAACGGTATATCCCAATGTTTCTATGATATAGTTAAAAGTTTTATGGAGGTTTTTGCCCATGTAATACAGCCGGTTGTAACCCGGTATCAGTTCTGGAGAAGTTATCAAAGATGACAGGCTGCTATCAATAACATAACCATTGATGACGGGCTGATACGAGTATCAGCCAATCGTCAACCTATCAGCCTGGTGTCATGGTGATGCTCGGGTCAAATAAAGTGATGACGGGATTAATGTTGTGTCCAGAAATTTATTATTGTGGTGATAAATGAGTTGAAATATATTTTATGATCAGTTTATGGTTGGGTTTCGTTAAAATATGTGATTAAGCAAATTGTTACATTGTTCTATATCGTCTCTTGTATCAGCCCTCGAGCGAAACTCCCGGGGCTTGAAATGGCAGTCTCGGGCAGATGCTCGTGCCGATATAGAAAATGCAGTGTAATTATCAACAATAACAAATGCCGATAGTAAGTAAGTAAATTTTATTTAGAGTCGGATATATATACATAGTAACAAAACATATAACATGAGCTCTTAAACCGATTTAGTTTATACAACAGAACAAATCACAACACATAACATGACATCACATACTGGTAATTAACATGCATGTTAAGAACATTTATAGGTGAATTTGTATAATGTATGTGGTAGCCAGTAGAATTTACAAAATTATAATAAAGTTGAATTTTTAAATTTATATCGTTTGGTTTTTATTTAAATATTAAACAATAAAAATGTTATACAAATAAATTCTAGTATTTGTGTTGTACATTAATTGTAGATTTTAGTTTATAAGTTTGCATTGACTTGACACTGACTATTTTTGACATGGTTAGTTATTAGTTATGATATCTGTTCACTTTGACAGCTTCAAATGCTATTGGTTTTACGGGTGATTGAGTTGGGTGAATCTTTTCCGATTGGTTGGGTGAATCTTTTGGCGGTCTTTTCTTATTGTCTGTATATTATTTTTCCTACTGGAAAGACGCATATTTTGGCTATCTGCATATTCTCTTTTACTGATTTCACTAGTTTTCATCTTACTTACTTTGAGAGAAAGACTACAATGGTTGAGGTTTGTTTTCTATTTAGGTTTGAAATACTAAGTAGCGTACTCTTAATTTGCATGTATTTGTCTTTACGCACGAGCTACCCGTTCATTATTTTTTTGACATCGGAGTGAGAATGTGTATTGAGCATATGATATTTAAACTTTTAAGTGGTAAATTTAGCATTTACGTTATAAATGGTTAATTAGCTGAATTAAGACGAATTTGATGAATTTTTAATTAAAACGTAGCGAATGGTGAATGTTAGAATAGAAAAAATTGGGGACTGAAAGTGTAATTAAAAGTTATTAATAATTTATTTAATAACGACTGTTCTATGACAATTTTCATTTAAATGCATTGTCATCTTATTTAGCAAGATGAATGTATTATACAATTTGTTGTACAGGTATTCATGGCTTAGCGGAACAGACAGTAAAAGTATTTTTGAGGCAAACCTTTACACCTCATGTGAGGTAAGGAATGAGTTTCGCTTAGCCGCTTTTATTTTAATATTTGTTCTTTTCGCTTTATAAGCTTATTTGCGTTCCATTGATAGTTACGCTTAGCTGCTTTATATTTTGCTTTCAGTAATTGCATATTGCTAGTTTTGCTTCATTTTAACATTTTCTAATAAGTATGTTGTTAAAGAAATGAAACGCGAGATTTTCATTTGCATTTGTCAACTGATTTGATATCTTGTTTAATATTACCGATTTAGTGTAAATAGTGTAATGAGTTATTATTTTTAAAATGAGTTACTTGAATAATTTTCAGTCAATACACTTTTTGATAAATTTAGAACTATAAAGTATTTTCATGGTTAAGGGTGTATATTTATGAAAATATAGATTTGTTAACAAAGTTAGCAGATCGAATAGTTGTATTATTGTAATGTATTTATTCTTGTTATTTATTGTTGATATTTTATTACAGGGTTTCTTCGTCTTATTATTCGTCATTGCTTCATAAAATAAACTATCCAGAACCCTAGAAAGGAATTGTTGTTTTTTTTCCACGCCATTTTTTTTTAAACCAATACACCTTAGGTCAACACGGGTCAAGGTTAACGGAAGTTACTTTCACTTACTATACATTACTGAACATTGCGTGACAAATAGATTGATTGATTGAAAATTATTTTTTTTCAAAGTTGTACTAAATGTGAAACAGACTTGAAATAAATCTTGTATTATAAGAGTATTGTCACACCTGATACTTCATTGTGTAAACACACATTCATATAATTTTGTTTAATACAGTTACTTACATATTAGCGTTACTTTAGTTTACAAATCTGACATTTTTTTAAACACATAAGATGTTTACAATCTCATGAATTGTACATATACTGATGTATGATATAGTGATACATTGAAGTGTATACAACTTAGTATTGACTATTGATGTAGATTATTGCGCCACTCTGAGTGGAATATTTTTTTTATATGCACAGTTAAATTTTAGTGTGTTTATTTATAGACCTTACATAAGATTTAATTGTTGACATAAGTGATTGACTATAGGTGATACACTTATTTATTAAACCTGGTGTATAGTGGTATGTGACATACATAAGCAATTTATTTACAGGTTGCACACCACCTTGCATGTGAACCTATACCTTTGCATGAACAGTAAAGTTTACTAACATCGTTTTGTACTAATATTGAGTACATTCTAGATTGTGTCTATAGTGTTGTTGACTTTTCAAATTATAGGTAGTTGTTAGCTAAATTTGTGGTACTTCTCATCATTGTTTCAGTGATAGTCTAGTATCTAGCATCAAATGTAGTCTTAGTACGTAAGAAAGATTCCTCCCTACGACTGTGTGTAGACTACAGACAACTGAACAACATTACAAAGAAAGACAGCTATGCTCTTCCAAGAATTGAGGAACTTTTGGATTGCTTTGCAGGAGCATCTTATTTTTCAGTTGTAGATATGAAGTCCGGATACCACCAAATTGAGATCTATGAGCCACACAAAGAAAGAACAGCCTTTACAGTCGGTCTATTAGGCTTCTTTGAGTATAACAGAATGTCGTTTGGCCTTACCAACAGCCCGGCAACCTACCAAAGGATGATGGAAGACTGTTTAGCCGACTACAATCTACATATCTGCTGTGTGTTTATTGAAGACGTCATTGTTTTTGGAAACACCTACGAAGAACATCTCCACAGCCTTCAATTAGTTATGGAAAGAATTAGACAGGCAAAATTAAAACTAGCTCCAAAGAAATGCTCATTTTCAAGCGACGAGTAAAGTTTGTAGGACACATTGTATCGGCTGCAGGAAAGGAAATCGATCCAGAGAAAACAGAGAAGGTAACATCTTGGCCAACACCAACATCACCAGAGGAGGTAAGAAGATTTCTTGGTTTCGTCGGCTATTATCGGAGATTCATAAAGAACTTCAGCCAGATTAGTCGACCCTTGACAGACTTGATGCCAATTCCAACATGTAAGAAATGCAAGGGGAAACCAAAGAAACAGAAAGAATGGAACTGGGGAGAAGAACAAGATAAAGCTTTCACCACCTTGAAGAAGCTATTAACATCAGCTCCAATACTTGGATATGCGGATCCCACTCTTCCATTTGAGCTCCATACTGAACTTCTGGAACTGGATTAGGGGCAGTTCTTTACCAAGAACAGAACAACGAGACGCGAGTGATCAGCTATGCAAGTAGGGGAATAACCAAGGCCGAAAAGAATTACGCACCACATAAACTTGAATTCCTAGCCTTGAAGTGGGCCATCACCGATAAATTCAAGGACTAATTGTACGGCCAACAGTTCACGGTATGGACGGACAACTGTATTAACGACAGCAAAGCTTGATGCCACAGGTCATCGATGGCTAGCAGACTTAGCCAGTTGAAACTTCAGCATTAAGTATCGTCCTGGGAAAAGCAACGCCGACGCAGACGGACTTAGCCGATTGCGAGTCCCTGAAGAGGTAACTGACATAAGTATAGATTCAATTCGAGCTATCTGTAATGCTGTCATAGATACTTCACCATATGCAGAGTGCCTAGGAATTTCAACTGATGTTATCAATGATGACGATTGTGACATACCGTACATCAGTATTAAATGCAGTAGATTGGATCAAAGCGCAAGAGAAGGATGAAATGATTAAGAGATGGAGAGAAACCGTTCGGAATAATTTAAAACCAGGAAAAGGGGGTAGAATTTTAAAGAGACAATATTAGCATTTGAAGATGATTGAAGGAATTTTGTATCGGGAAGTATTAACAGAAGATGAACTAAGCAACAACTGATTTTACCGCAAGAACTTGTGACAACTGTACTGGCAGCTTTACACAACGACCTAGGACATTTCGGCAAAGATCGTACTCTATCCTGTTACGAGACAGATTTTATTGGCCAAGTATGGCAAAGAATGTTGAGGAATGGATTTCAAAATGCGGAAGATGTCTTAGGAGGAAAACCTTACCGAACCACAGAGCACCCCTGGTAAGTATAGAGACAACATCACCTCTACAACTGGTAAGTATGGATTTTCTTACACTCGAACCATCAAAAGGAGGACAGCAACACATTCTTATACTTGTGGACCACTTTACAAGATATGCTCAGGCTATACCCACTAGGAACCAGACGGCAAGAACAACAGCCGAAGCGATATTTAACAACTTTATCGTACATTATGGCATACCAGAAAGACTTCATTCGGACAGGGGGCAAATTTTGAATCGAAAGTAATAAAGGAATTATGTAACTTGACAGGAATTAAAAAGTCTCGTACCACCAGCTACCACCCACAAGGAAACGGTATGTGTGAGAGGTTCAACCGAACTCTGTTAGACATGTTAGGAACATTGGTAGACAAGAAGAAAAACTGGAAAGTTTATGTGGCACCGCTTGTCCACGCGTACAACTGTACGAAGCATGAGTCGATCGGTTTTTCACCTCACTTCCTCATGTTTGGAAGGAATCCAAGACTACCTGTTGATGTAACCTTAGGACTGAAGAAAGAAATCACTGAGTCAAACTACATCAAGGATCTTACAGAGCGGTTAGATTACACCCACAAGTTAGCAGTTGAAGCCTCCAAGAAAGCGCAGCAACGTCAAAAACATCATTATGATAAAAGATTAAAGGAGCTACCATCAGGAAAGGAGACTTGGTACTTGTGAAGATTGTGGCGTTCGATGGTAAACATAAACTTTCAGACAGATGGGAGGATGATCCGTATGTTGTACTCGATCAACCCAATCCAAAGATCACAGTCTTCACAGTACGGAAAGAAAATGGAGAAGGTCGTAAGAGGAATTTACACCGAAACTTGTTATTACCAGCTGGCCATGTGATTAAGCCAGAGAGACCAGTACCCAAACCACGACATCGTGTTAAAAATGAACCACCAAAACCAGCACCAAGAACAGTAAACAGACCGACAGATGCAGAATATTATTCAGAATCATCAGAGGATGAGGTTGTATTGTTAGCAGTATCAGGTGATGATATCAGTGACTCAACCATCACTGCAGATACATCACGTCTTGATATACCGGCAACCCGGATAGAAGATGATGAAGTATCTGAGTTTGCAGGGGACGCCCGCTCTCAGGATGCCGACATAGAGGAAGCTACCGAGACGGACACAGATACGAGAGATGTAAATAGAAGGCCTTCGACAAGGGATAGGAACAGTAATATACAGGAAAACCTTTCTGACGATGCATCACTGTCGCCACCTGTAGCATTACGTCGATCTGTACGAAACAGGAAACCGCCAAATTGGATGACTTCTGGAAAGTTTGAAATTTCTAAGTTTTCAGGTACACCTAGTGGTGAATGGTACCAGAAGGTTCAATGTCTTACATCTTTATCTAACACACAACTTTTTCAGGGTATGCAGACAGAAACAGCACAAGCTATTTTAGACATCATGAAGTCTACCTCTAGTTTTAAATGACGGGACGTCATTTCACAGCTGGGGGGAGTATGCGGTAGCCAGTAGAATTTACAAAATTATAATAAAGTTGAATTTTTAAATTTATATCGTTTGGTTTTTATTTAAATATTAAACAATAAAAATGTTATACAAATAAATTCTAGTATTTGTGTTGTACATTAATTGTAGATTTTAGTTTATAAGTTTGCATTGACTTGACACTGACTATTTTTGACATGGTTAGTTATTAGTTATGATATCTGTTCACTTTGGCAGCTTCAAATGCTATTGGTTTTACGGGTGATTGAGTTGGGTGAATCTTTTCCGATTGGTCAGATTTCTTTTGGCGGTCTTTTATTATTGTCCTATTACTTCAATTGTATATTATTTTTCCTACTGGAAAGACGCATATTTTGGCTATCTGTATATTCTCTTTGACTGATTTCACTAGTTTTCATCTTACTTACTTTGAGAGAAAGACTACAATGGTTGAGGTTTGTTTTCTATTTAGGTTTGAAATACTAAGTAGCGTACTCTTAATTTGCATGTATTTGTCTTTACGCACGAGCTACCCGTTCATTATTTTTTTGACATCGGAGTGAGAATGTGTATTGAGCATATGATATTTAAACTTTTAAGTGGTAAATTTAGCATTTACGTTATAAATGGTTAATTAGCTGAATTAAGACGAATTTGATGAATTTTTAATTAAAACGTAGCGAATGGTGAATGTTAGAATAGAAAAAATTTGGGACTGAAAGTGTAATTAAAAGTTATTAATAATTTATTTAATAACGACTGTTCTATGACAATTTTCTTTGAAATGCATTATCATCTTATTTAGCAAGATGATTGTATTATACAATTTGTTGTACAGGTATTCATGGCTTAGCGGAACAGACAGTAAAAGTATTTTTGAGGCAAACCTTTACACCTCATGTGAGGTAAGGAATGAGTTTCGCTTAGCCGCTTTTATTTTAATATTTGTTCTTTTCGCTTTATAAGCTTTATTTGCGTTCCATTGATAGTTACGCTTAGCTGCTTTATATTTTGCTTTCAGTAATTGCTTATTGCTAGTTTTGCTTCATTTTAACATTTTCTAATAAGTATGTTGTTAAAGAAATGAAACGCGAGATTTTCATTTGCATTTGTCAACTGATTTGATATGTTGTTTAATATTACCGATTTAGTGTAAATAGTGTAATGAGTTATTATTTTTAACATGAATTACTTGAATAATTTTCAGTCAATACACTTTTTGATAAATTTAGAACTATAAAGTATTTTCATGGTTAAGGGTGTATATTTATGAAAATATAGATTTGTTAACAAAGTTAGCAGATCGAATAGTTGTATTATTGTAATGTATTTATTCTTGTTATTTATTGTTGATATTTTATTACAGGGTTTCTTCGTCTTATTATTCGTCATTGCTTCATAAAATAAACTATCCAGAACCCTAGAAAGGAATTGTTGGGTTTTTTTTCCACTCCATATAGTGCGATTACATGTATATAAGCAGGATAGCATTGAAGATAAACAGAACAAGAATACATGCAGTTTAAAACATTTAAATATTTAAAATAGATTCATTTAAGAAAGCTGAGCACAAATTTAAACATTTAATAATAATACAAAGCACTAAAGGCAGCATAAGATACATTTACTTTAAAGCATATATTTTTAATGCATTCGTTAACCAGAAACCAAAACACAAATAAAAGGACAACATTCACATTGAATATATAAAAGTTTGATAAGCATGATGAAAATAAAAATACATGCACTAAATCATATATTCAAATAGACTAAATTACAAGCTGAGCACAGAAACAAACCACAGATTTTAAAAAGGCATATAAAGCACTGTAATAAAGCTAAATATTAAGCAAGATTAGTAGAATCAACCAAATAAATAAACTAATAAACTATTTAGCAAAGCTAACATGAAATAACTCGTACTGGTGTGAAGTCACACAGACTGTGATTTACATGCAGTACAAAAACATGTTTCCCCCACACCAGCTGGCACTATAATTTTTGAACTGCTTAAATGAGGTCATAGTTCGTGCCTCATTTAGAAGTGTATTCCACAGTCTGCCAGCCTCATACCTGAACGAGTTCTTCCCATACCCAGTTATTCTGGGTCTTGGAACTTTTTATACACAATTGTACATGTAATATCGCAGTCCAAATATATCATACATACATTTAAACACCAATGAAAGTAAAAACATTGGATTTATTGTGATCATTTTTACAGGGCCGAAACATTAAATAACGGTGTTTTATTTTTTTTAAATCAATAGAAGCAATAATAAAGTTAATATCAAACGTCTATACATTTAAAAACTATATGTGACCTTATTCATTAGTTTAAGTATTCATTCAACTATTAAACAAACTGAAAACAATTATAATATGAATGAAGCCCAACTGTTTCAGCAAGGCAAACGATTCAATTGTACTTGTACTAATTGTCTATCAGTGTACAGTTTTGTATACTTTTACTAAATGTCTATCAGTGTACAGGTATCTATACTTGTACCTATTGTCTCTCAGTGTACAGGTGTCTATACTTGTAACAATTTGTCTCTCAGTGTACAGGTGTGTATACATGTACTAGTTGTCTTTCATTGTATAGGTATATATACTTGTACTGATTGTCTAACAGTGGACATGTATATATACCAACACTAATTGACAAGAAATGCACAATTGTTTTATACTTGTACTGATTGTCTGCCAGTGTACAGGTGTGTATACTTGTACTAATTGTCTATTAGTGTACAGGTATGCAAACATATAGTCATTGTCTACCAGTGTACATGTATATACTGTATAAAACTGACCACGAATCAATTTAAATTTTTACTTGTTTAGTTTGAGTACAGCTTTGGACAAATAATGTCTATTTTGAAGTATCTGTCGAGGGATTCACTGCCCACCCCTAAGAAAATGACGACCATACGATTCATAATTGGAAAGTTTGCTGCGGAAAACGGCACACCTAGAACATTGAAAACTTTTTGTGATTATGGAAAAGTTGTCTGAAACTACAGTACGACCATTAATTTTATTTTAATTAGTATTTGAATTTACCTGTTTACATCTACCTGAATAATACACTCAAAACGTTGTCATTACATTCATTGATTGTTACAAACTAACTATAATTAAGGAAGTTTGTATTGAATTGATTACCTGAAAAGGTTTTCAAACACAATGTATGAATTTCTTTTCACATATAAATATGCAAGTCTTATCAATTGTTAATTAGCCCGCTGTTATCGATCATAAAATTAACACCTTCATGATCATTAAATCAACATGTACTACTTGAGGGCATAAAGGATTAAAACAGCAATATATAAAATATTTTTATTTAAATATCTTTTTTTGCTACAAATATGAACATATTGAAAATAAAATACCGTTTCTTGTTCTTATATTGGTGGTAAAATTTGAAAAACACCAAAATAAAAAACGCTAAAATAAAACCTGCTAAAAAAACAGGAAAACCACCAAAATTTCCAACCGCCAAAATAACCCGATATACGGTATACTTGTACCAATTGTCTACCAATGTACAGGTATCTATACTGTACTAATTGTCTATCAGTGCACAGGTATATATACTTGTGCTTATTGTCTACCAGTGTACAGGTATATTGATGTACTAATTGTCTATCCAGTGTAAAGGTATGTAGAATTGTACGAATTGTCTACCGGTGTACAGGTATATACATGTACTAATTGTCTATCCGTGTATAGGTATGTATACTTGTACTAATTTTCTACCAGTGTAAAGGTATGTAGAATTGTACGAATTATCTACCGGTGTACAAGTCTGTATACATCTACTAATTGTCTACCATTTTACTAGTATTCATATTTGTACCTATTGTCTAGCAGTATAGAGGTATGTGTACTTGTACTACTTATCTATCAGTGTACAGGTATGTATATATGTACTTTCACTAATCGTCTATCAGTGTAAAGTTAAGCATACTAGTACTACTTTTCTACTTGTGAACTAATTGTTTATAAGTGTACATGTATGTATACTTGTACTAATCATCTACCAGTGTACAGGTGTGTATACTTGTACAAATCATCTACAGGTATAAATACTTTTTTAAATTGTCTGACAGCGTGATGCCACATAAACTGGTACTCATTGTCTGACAGTGTACATGTATGTGTACTTGTACTAGTTGTCTACAATTGTACAGGTGTGTATACTGGTAATAATTGTCTGACAGTGTACAAGTATGTATACTTGTACTAATTGTCTGACAGAGTACAGTTTGTATAAAACTTGCCATTAATGCTTAATAACTTAATTTTTATCCTTTTGTATACTGTTTTAAAGGCATTTCAAAATTACACAACAAAAGCTAATAACTCTTTTACCTTTAACAATGTATATGTATTGTGTACAGATGGATTGCTTTTGGCTTAGATTTTTACAAAAGACCTTTACGTTTAGGCCAATATTTTAAATATGAGCTATCACAGATACTCTTTACATTTTTTAATGTTTACAGGTTTTAAACACTGGAACTGAAATGACAGCATCACAGCAGACTGAAGAAGACAATTATATCAAACTGTTTAAACTGGTTACTGGTGTAGGTACTGATGCACTCCGAGAAACCTTTGATCGCTTTTTTTCGCCATCGACTCTAGTTTCAGATTTAAAGACTAATGAACCAAGCTTAAGGAAACTTAACCTCGAAGGACGTTTGACTGGAAAGCAAATGTCGATTTTATTTCCTGCAACAGGTTAATATCATTTTGACCTAGTTGATAACAGGTCTACGTGTATTCTCTCATTTCTCATTTGCCAAGTAGAACATGTATTAGTACTAGTACATCGACTCTAGTTTCAGATTTAAAGACTAATGAACCAAGCTTAAGGAAACTTAACCTCGAAGGACGTTTGACTGGAAAGCAAATGTCGATTTTATTTCCTGCAACAGGTTAATATCATTTTGACCTAGTTGATAACAGGTCTACGTGTATTCTCTCATTTCTCATTTGCCAAGTAGAATATGTATTAGTACTAGTAGTAGTCGTAGTAAACTTTATTTAAAGTCGGCAAGACAAGTAACAGAAAACATAAGCTTTGCAGAGCTTTTAAACCGACATATACATACATTTTATGAAAAAATAACATAAAAACACGAACGGAATTTAAAGCAAAGCATGCAAGACACAATTATTTAACAATATAGACTCTTAAGAACAAGCACCTTAACTTAAAAGCAAGACATACAAATTAAACATTAGACAAGTTTATATGGAAGCACAACAATTAAAGCATAGACATTTAAAACAAGACATACAAATCAAACATTAAAGAAGCATATTAGGAAGCACAAACATAATTCATTAAAAATTAAAGTAATACATAAAAATCAAAACACTAGACACGCACATATAGATGCACAGTTGTAAAAGCAAAAAGAAGCATAAAAATGTGAAATGCACTAATCATGCATTGATATTCCAAGCAGTTGCAAATCATGCCACTCCAAAAGGAGTTCTGGTTCCGAAATAAGTTAAAACATGAAACTTCTCGAAATCATCTGGTAGAGAGTTCCACAGTATAGGGACCGCATACCTGAAGGAGTTTTTTCCATACTTTGTTGTATTTTCATGTGGTGCCTGTAATAAATTAAAATATCTTAAACTATTTGTATATTTTTGCTGTTAAATCAGATCTGATAATACAGAAAAAGATAATTCAATCAATATTTTTAAAGTTTCTATTGCTATATGTCTAGCCCTTCTAATATGCATATTATATTTGCTTTTTCAAGTTAATCATCATACGAGGAATCATTATCAAAATATACAAATCTCAAAGCCTTTCTTGGTTTTTTTCTATTTTTATTATTTTTTTTTTGTTTTGGTATTGGCTTGTGAGCAGAAGTGCCATGATAATAGACATGAGTTAAAATTAGATCGTAATTTTTATAATGATAAGACAAGTTATTGTCATCCGCATAATTATATAACGAACCTATGTCGATAGAGTAAAACATATCATTTATGACAATGTTAAACAAAATTGGTCCCAGTATAATACCTTGCAAGACACCTATTTCAGCTCGTTTGCTAACTATATTGCCAACTTTATTCTGCTGCTTTCTTCCTGTTAAATATGATTTTAGTAATTTTGAGGCCTCGTATGACACTATATACCGCAAGTTTGGAAAGTAAAATTTCATGGGGCAAACGCTCAAATGCTTTTGACAGGTCCATTAGAATGGCTGCTATGTATTTCATTTTTATCTATGGCTTGCTTCCAGTCTTCAATGAGCATCTGGAGTGTGATATGGCAGTCATGTCCTTTGCGAAAAGCACAGTGATATCTATCAAAAATACCTTTAAAATGCACAGGCAACAGTTCTGTCAAAACTTTTTCAAATATTTTTATGGAATTGGCAATTTACTTGCGGGTCTGTAGTTGGGTTTCAAAAAAGGATCACTCTTTTTTATGAATTAGGGTCACTAGCGCTTCCTTTAATCTGTTAGAAAAATAGATGTCGTGATTGAAAAATTAGTCATATTTGTAATTTTTGGTACGAACATTTTGGCCAAGCTTTAAACCTTGTTGACACTTGTTGCCTTTTTAACGTTAAATTGAGAATGATCTTAGATACAACAATTAATTTGTAGGTTTAAAAGCAAAACTACATTTATCAAAATTCATTTCCTTAGTTTTAATTAAATTAGGGTGTTTTTTTATCAAAATTATAATCTTTTTTCAACTTCGTTTGCAACATTAACAAAATACTGATTTAAAACATCTTCAACATGTTCATCTTTCGTTACAATTTCATTTTTCTCATACAAGTTTACTCTGGTTATTAGAGCCTTACTAGAAAAAAAAGGTTTTATAGTATACTCCAAAAGTCCGTAGACTTATAGCCACATTTCTTAAAATTATGGATTCTGAGACGTGTTTTTAAGCTTAGTTACCATATTTCCTCTTTATCTATATTCTTCACAAGTTTATGAACTTTTGTTTTTTAAGTATTTTGTATAATGCAAAATTTTCGTGTCAAAAATTGACTTACGTAATTCTCTATTTCTATAAGTAAGATGATTATTTATTTTGTACATTTCTTTCATAGGGACGTATTTATCAAAAACACTACAGACGTCTGTTTCAAAATTATCAATAGTTAAATTTTCACATCTACTTTTGATAATATCTATCATACCAAGATCATTAGTTAGGGCTTCTGCATCTAGATTAAAGCTTCTGCACCTTATCTTTTGTTTTTACGGTATTTTTATTATTTATAACCGTACCAACCATGTCACTAATCTCTGTTGCAAAGTTAACAGGTTTTTACAAAGATGTTTAGAATATTCATATGATAAATGGTTTTTTTTAAATAATAATTTGTAAATAAAAAGCCTCAAGTATCTAAGTTTTAGTAACGTAAAGTGCGGAGTAAATGAAAGCTGTCGGTATGTGATGCACTGTATCACAAAAAAGCTAAGTATTTTATCTTTCTTGTAAAGGGACCAGACAGACATGACCTTTTGTGGTTTATATCTTTTATATTATAGGAGATGTACAATATTCTCACTCAAAAAAACGAAACATCGAATAAATTTGTTCAAAGCATTTTTTGCGGACAAATAACATATATATATTCAAATATATATACACAACATCATAATTACACCTTAATTAAAGGTGTCCAGGCGAAAGCATTTAAGTTCATCCACCCGCGAACGACTTTGGTCGAAATCTGGAACAAACTATGAATTAGGCATTGCTAAAACAGGGTCAACTTTCGTGTGCATTTTCCAGACAATCGTTATAAAACCCCACAATTCTTTTCTTGACTGCATTAGTAAAATAAAATTCTGATAAGGTGACGCTATGCCAAGGTTAGATGCTGCTACCCGGAATATCGCTATCGGCCGAATCGAGACCGGGGAATCACAGAATGTTGTTGCAAGAACGTACAGTGTTCATCGGTGCACAATTTCACGCATTTGGAGATGCTACCAGCAACTACGACATACCGATTACGTTCAGGGCGTCCGCGTGTTACAACTCTGGCGCAGGATCGTTACATTAGAATTTTCCATCTACGGAACAGGATTATTGATGCAACAGAAACAGCTGTAAACGACCCTTGGTTGCGCCGTATATCATCACAGACAGTACGCAATCGGTTATGCTCTCATGGATTGCATGAATTTACGTCGGAGCAACACTGAGACGCCAACACCGCCGAGCAAGGGTTAGATGGTGTTCTACTGTTAGTGTATGGAATTTACAGAAATGGAGAAGAGTTTGGTTCAGCGACCAGTCACGTTTCAGCTTGAAAAGCGATATGGCCGCATATGAGTGTACAGGCGCCGAAATGAACGTTTTGCACAAAACTGTGTTGTAGAAAGAGACAATTTTGACGGAGGCAGTGTTATGATGTAAGCCGATATCTAGGAACACACAGTTGATACATATCCACACATATCTTAACGCTGTTAGGTATAGAGACGAAATTATACGGCCGCATTTAGTGCCCGTAATTGACATTCAAAGAGAAATTTTTCAAAACGACAATGCCCAACCACATACATCACGAGTAACAGTAGATTTGTTAGAGCAACAGAATGTCAATGTGATCCGTTGGCCATCACTATCTCCGGATCATAACCCAATTGAATATCTGTGGGATGAACTGAATCGGCGCGTGCGCCAAATACAAGCTCTGCTGCAAAATTTGCACTTCAGTATGAGTGGCAAAGGATACCTCGTGTTCGTACTCAACGTTTAATTGAATCCATGCCAAGAAGAGTAAAGGATGTGTTACAAGCAAATGGTCGGCACGACAGATACTGACATTTTTGCGTGATTTATTGACAATATGCTACAAAATGTTATATTCCATGGTAAAATAACTCATGTACAATGTCCCCCAAATACAGCATCAAAAACCCTTAAAAATAGCAATATCTCGAAACATGTATCAATTATTTAATACAATTCTTTGAAAAACTAGTCATTTTGAAATCATTAATTTCAAGATCTCCTACATCACGTAACTTTGATGTGACATTAATGATATGCTTGATTAGAAACCTGACGTCCATTATGCCTCCTGCTAATGGATTTGACAAACTACCCATGCAAGCAGAGACAAGTGTTGGAGCGAACATAGCCAGAATTAAATATTATAGGAACATGCTTGCTCACGCTGATACTAACAGAATATCTGAACTAGACTTCCAAGGCTACTGGAATGACTTGACAGACGTAAGTACCAGTAACAGTTATTGTTATATCTCACCAATACCAGACTTCTAATTCTACTGGAAGGACTTCCCAGAAGTAAGTACCAGTAATAGTTAATGTTATACCTCACCAATACCAGACTTTCAAAGCTACTTAAGTAATTAAATACATATTGTAGATGAAAATCTATATTAGCTAGGCTGTTATATATCCCTAATATGATTCAATGTCAGAATTAAGCAGAATTATCTATGGAGATGAAGAACAATTTGACGTATGAAATATGTTTGTATTACCGCCATATTTCTTTATTCGATGATGAAATGCATGTTACTTCAAAATACAAGTTTCAATTAAGGTTTATATTGTTCTAACAATGGTAGTTCGAATTTTAATATTGACTAATTGTCAAAAAAGATTAAGTTATTACAAAATATAAGAAGAGAAGATAGACTAAACAAACAAACAAAACAACGCACGGACACAAAATCCACTACCCAATGCAAGATCAATTAAACTGCCATTTGTTCTGAGGACAAATGAGAAGGTCTCGCCCACTCTCCCTCTGAAGTCAGAAAATATACGTGAGGCTTTGGGCTTTTGTGTCTCTTGCTAAGCATAAAATGTCACATCCAGTAATAAAAATGTGTTATTTGATCAAAGAAAGTGGTCCCGAGTCAAAAATATATGATTGTTAAGGACTTTTATGCCCGTTGCTAGGGACAGATTGACATTTCCGGTCATGAAATGACATATTTCAGTAAAGTACATCATTCTGTTCTAAAAAATATATGGTTGCTAACAGTGACCTTGTTGCTATGGTATGACCTTGAACTATTTACTTTGACTTTGGCTCAAAATTGAAGCTCTTTTCCTACTGATCACTTTAAACCTATATGTTTCGTATATTATCTCTAACAGTTTTCAAGTTGTAAGCAAAAACCGATCAACCGAAATGAGTCAGGGGCTGTAACTCGGTTTATAAGATATAATGATAACAAGACCAATCGTGACCTTTGACCTTGACATTTTTAAAAGTAATATTTGTCACTTGGGGTCAATGGTCGTGGTCCCAAGTCTCTAGAACTGACGGTTTTCGAGAAAAAATTTTATGGGTTGCGACCCTTTTTAAGCGTAAACAGGAAGGAGTTTATATGCTAACAATGGTTTCTGTGTTCAGATAGATAACTCTGTTATTAAAAATAGATCGGCTAAAAAGCGTAAGCCACGTCATCTCCGGATATGACCGATTAATGGTACCAAATATCGAAATTATATGTCGAGACACTTTTAGAAAAACCTTCGGGAAAGAAGAAGAATAATAATCATATGAAATACAAGAAGTAGGAACGACCTTAATAAAAGGATATCTTGGCCATTGATTAAGAAACTTTAAGATAGGAGGGAAAACGCCAGTTAATGGTTTTTGTCTCGCCTGCAACGATAGTCGCTTGAGGCGAGACATATGTATGGAAATCCGGTGGCGGCGGCGAAAACACTTGGACATCTTGCTTCATATCTTTGTAAGCCTAAGCCCAATGTCCATCAAATTTTGTCCAGTGGAAGCTTATTATGAGTACTTGCCAGTCAGTCATTTGTCACCTAACCTTGACCTCAATTTCACGGTTCAGCGACTACGTTAAAGTTTTTGTATTAGGGAAGTTCCTCTGTAACTATGCATGGTAGGGTGACAATATTTGGTATACAGGTTGCTGCTGAAAATTACATGACTGTCTGGCAGGTGTCAGCTAACCTTGACCTTAATTTCACGGTCCATCGACTATGTTAAAGTTTTTGGATTATGGCAGTTCCCTCTGTAACAATGCATGGTAGGATGACAGTATTTAGTATTTAGGTTGCTTATGATTAGTGCATGAGTGTCGCGTAGGTTTCAACTGACCGCGACCTCAATTTCACGATCTAGTGACTACGTTGAAGTTTTTGGACAATTTAATGATATTAACGTAATGCTTATGACGTAATTTTGTTCGTTACTGATGCGGAATGCAGTCGAGACATTTTTCTATGTCCCCACTTGTATATAAGATTATCAACCACAAACCCCAGAATATTTAAGAAACCTAGTTCCGTCCAACCTGACATTCGAAATTCTACGTCTACGTATATTTTAAAAAACAATTGAAAAAATCAACATAATAAGGCAACTAAAAAATATTATTATGCTGGCTCTTGACAAGGTCAAATAATCCACTCTAGATTACGCATGAACTGTTCTTCTCTAAACGAACACCCTAGTCGACTCACCCAACTGTGTATGTGGACACACTGCGTCAACTGCATATTTCTGACTATATTGCCAAAAACATTTAAGACAATACCATTTTTCTATTAACTGCAATGTGCCTGTTGATGTAAACCTCATATTATTTGGGCCAGATAGCCTAACGCTTGAACAAAATACAGATATATTTATCAAAACTCAAACTTCATCAAAACTAGCTAATGATTTTAAGCAATATCATATTTTTTCTTGCATTTCATCAATACTTCAGTTTTTTCACATTTTTGTTGTTTCTTTCATACCTTAGTTATATATTGTCAAATATGGTTAAATTAAATAAACATATTTCCTTTATGAAGCATGTTTGTACACATTTTGATAAAGTAGTACTCTTTCAACGATGAGGCAATAGTACAGTAAGTGTTAACGTTTAAGTTCTTTGTAATTAACTGAATAGATAAATAATTGTATATAAATCAAAGTTTGCATTTTGGCAAAATCATATATCGGATTTAGAAATAATATGCATAAAAGCATAAAACAGCACACACAATAGTCAAACAAGCACTAGTAAAAGCATTAGTAAAATATAAAGCAGCTAAATATAACTACTAAAACTACCAGAATAAGTAAAGGTTACTAAAAGTATGTAAAAGCTAAAAGCTGGATTGTAATTTGCTGGAGCTACATTTGCATTAGTCACCATTCCAATTATTCATTAAGCTTTTAATAATTGTTATTGGCTTCTGTACTGATTTGATTTTGTTGCTCTTCTAGAGTTTAGCTCCTGCATATCTAAATGAGTGTAATCCATATTTGGTATTTCTTATCTGACGAACTTTTAATATATTATTTTTCCTAACATTGTAAGTAGAATTTGTTTAAATAAACAGAACCTGCAGACACATCGGACTTCGTCCATGTAAACTTTTAAACACCTGAATTGACATATATTTAAGTCCCATTATTTTGAAAGTTTTCTAATAGTTATTCATATGTGAAGGTATAGTTATCATAAATAACCCGAAGTGCCATTTCTTGGATTTTTCCCCCATTTTCTGTGTTATATTCACCACAGGAATGCCAGACTATTGGACAATAGTTAAAAGCATTTATTATAAAAGAAAAATTGACAAATCATTAGCATTTACCTTCATTTGAAAAATTCTGACACTGTAACGCCTAACAGAACATCAATATGACATAAATATTTGTTTATTTAAATCAAGTTCCAAGCAGAAAAACCTGTCTTTAATCTCGATTCCACACATTTTTGTTGACACAGGCAATCTGACCTTTTAATGCATAAGAGAGAACTAAAGCTAGGAGTCAAATGGTCTTATAGGAAGTCTCGGGGTTTTACTACAATAACAAGAATGAGACTCAAATATTATCTATATTTTCTATAAACATGACACTTTTTACTGACATTACAAAAATGTATTGCACTTTATTTATCATAGATGTGAGTAAACTGCAACTGGACCATACTACTATAGTTCGAAATTTCACGGCGGACTTTAGAAACTAAGCGACAAACCCGTGTCTTACAACCAAGCTTTGTTTACTAAGTCAAAAGAGTTTAGAGAAATGCAAAATTAAGGTTACTTGCCGTAACATGTGAAAACAATGTAATTATTTTCGGCTTATTACATTAATATAAAAAATAGAGTTTTGGAGAAAAAATATAGGGCGGTTAAAACTAAAAAAGAAACCACTTGAAATGATCCCAAAATATACTAAATATGAAACAATTGCAATAACATTCTATTTGGTCATAAATCTTACAGTTAGAATAATAATACTTCCTTTCTGTGTCTGGGCTTACCATGGTCGAAATCACAAGAAGACAAGATGGTGTAAAAATGCAGTCAAAATCTTTGTCAAATCACAATACTTAAGTTCTTCCTACTCAGTAATGACCTGAAAAGGTAGTGATCTTCACATTGGCTGACCACTTCTTTAACGATTTTCAAGAAAAAATATTTGTGTGATTCAAGGTATGCATTCATCCGCATATAAGTAGTGTAACACTATGGAAGTCGATACAATTTTAAAATAAAATTTCACTATTAAATTCATTGACTATTTTTATATTTTAACTATTTTAACATAATTTATCTGTAATTGTATGAAGTTTATTTGAAGTTCACTGCGTAAAAAGTTTCTACTTTAAAATAGTCAGGTTTGATAGTATTTTGAACAAATTGGCTAAATAGAGCTTTGTTGACAAGATTCTATGTAGTATAAATAACGTCAACGTGGTAGGTCGGTAAGGTTCGATCAGTGCTGTAACCATATTTGGTGAGGGTGTTTACACAGTGATCCCATTGATTGACAAGTAATGTCACTTGGGTAAAATATGTTAGTGTTTATGATTTCTTTTTATCACATTTTTTTGTTTTATCCTTCAAAGAGTTAGTTGCTTTTGTTGTATCCGAGACTGCACCAGAGCCAGGCATTGTGTCTCTGTGACTGTAACCTCCTACGACGAGGCTGCAAATGATGGAAATTGCGTCGTATTTTACTGGATCTATATAAGCAGTGCTGCTCCCAACCCTTTTCAGCCTGCTTTTAAACCCTGTTTCGAAAGCTTCTGAAATTCTACTTGGGATTTTGACAATACTTTATTGTTAAATTAACTAAATTTTTTCTGTAATGACGCTTTGCTTTTTTTGTTTGTTTGAATGGTGTTTTAACGCCACTTCCAACAATTTTTCAGCTTCATCATGGCGTCCAGTTTTATTAGGGGAGGAAGCCAAGGTACCCGGAGAGAACCTTCGACCTGCGGTAGGAAAACTGACAATCCTTGTCAATTAAGATAGTAGTAGAGTACTCACTGCCTGCGGTGATATCGAAACCACAATCTTGGTGTTGACAGACCACACAGATCAATAGAAGACTAACTACCTTAACCACTCGGCCACCGAGGCCCCCTTTTACGCTTTGCTGACAGTTACTTGTGCCTACATCCATAAGACGTTTTGCTAACAGTTACGTGTGTCTACATCCATAAGAAACACACAACGCTAAGTCTTTAGAAGGCTAGCCCTGTCCTGTACCATAGGTCTTCACGTGATTCGTTTTTGGTGTCGTGATCTGGATTGACCCCGGGTCAGTATCGACCAAAGAGCTTGAGAAGTTTCCAGATCGTTAAACCAAAGACAAAGGTGGTACGAGTTTCGTTTTCCTTTAGTACTGCTCAATATGGCTATCTATGATGAAAATATTTGCTTTTCAACAGCAAATTGCAGAACGACATTTAAGGAAATTAATGAAAAGTATTGCAAAATTAACTAATTTAAATGATAAAGATGTTACCAGGGTTGCGCATTGGTGAGGGTGTTTATACAATTATCCCATTTGGAAACGTTTTTTCTCTACAACCAGCAAACGGGCCACAAAAGCCTAATAAAATTATAATCTGAAAACGTCTATTAGTCTGTTAGAGATGAAACATTGCTATTTTGCTATAAATCTAAAAGGACAGGTCATTGGGGAAATATCCTCCCAAAACCGATAAAAGGCAGAAAGTGTGTGTTGGGAGTGAAGTGAAAAGGGTCCCTGCAAAAATGAATGTCCCATTCGTGAATCAGTCAAGTCTGATATCTGGCAGGAAAAAATAAGAAACTCTCTCCGAAATAAAGCCGTCGGGCAGAGAAATAGTTATTAATTTAATCTAAAAAGCTAAAATTTATTTGGCATGTAAACCAAATTCTTGTATTTTACACATTTGCAAACAACGTTTCTGGACATTGGTTGATATAGTAGCAGAAATATTTTTAATTCATAGAAAAATATTTGACAAACTGAAAGATATAAAGTGACACGTTTGCGTCCTTTAATTCATGGTGTTTCAGGAAAAACATTATCAGTACTAGATTGTGCTGTCATTATAATAAATCATACCCACAAATGTTTTAGATTAAAGTGAGGTACAGTTATCGAACAAGGTGAGAAGTTGAAACGTCATGATGTTAACAGTGTAAATTAAAATTACATTAGAAGATAAACACGAGTTTTTATCAGATCCCAGTGTGCATGAAGAATATAAGGCGGACATAGATAGGTTATTAAGTACAAATCAGGATTTGTTTGCTAAGAAAGTTCTGAATTTGTTCATACTGATACTGTTAAACTTACAATAGACACGGGTGATCGTCCCTCAATGAAAATAAGGCCATATAGAATTCCTTCAAATAAAAGTAGAATTGTAGATGATGCAATAAATGAAATGTTAGCATCAAAAATTATTGAAAGGTCGTGTACATGTAGTCCCTAAAGAACAAAATAATAAACCAATTTCTTTCTCGCGTCTTTTGATTGTTTGATTGATAATATTTTATCCTTGTTGAAATTTAAAATTCTTTGGAAAAATCGACCTAAAGTTCGGTTATTGACATGTCTTAATTGCTGATTGATGAGAATGATAAGAAAAAGATTATGTTCGCCTGTCACAAGGGATTGTTCCACTTGAACTTTACGCCATTCGGAATAAGTATTGCACCAAGTATTATTCAGGAACCTACAAATATTGTTTTAGAAGGGTATACCTTTGCAACAGCTTATCTTGATGATATTATAATTTGTTCAAAAACTTAGAAATCACATTCAAGAAGAAGTTTTTGACAGACTTAGGCAACCATGGACTAAAAGCGAAATTAAAGAAATGTAGTCTCTTTCAAAGTGAGACTGAATATATTGTAATTGTTTTTCACCAAAACGGAATTAAACCAGATCATAAGAAAGTATAGAAGCAATTAAGACATTATCAAGTCCAAAAATTTATCCCTAACTTTTCAAAATAGCGAAGCTTGTTTAACCCAGAGAGTTTAAACAGAAAAAAACATTTATTTTCTATCTCGTAAGTTGCGTAAATCGTTCATCAAATGATCAACGATTGAAAAAAGGCTTTTGCAATACATTATGCACTTCAAAAATTACTTGTTCAATGCAGAGTTTGTTATTAAAACTGATCATAAATCAGAAATATATTTTATACGCTCCGATGCAAAATAAGAAAATCCACTTATGGGCCTACGGAATTGCAAATTATAACTGCAAGTTCGATTACCTTAAAGAGACAGCAAACTCCTGTGCAGACTTATTGTCTAAAATCCCGAATGTGGAAAGTAATAAGGAGTTGGAAGAAGGGACCTCTGACGAAAACGTTGACATAGATAAATGGACCTTTGAAATAAGCACGTACGCGTTGAACTCAAATTGATTTAATCCCAGAAAATTTGTAAGTTGCGATATTGACACGTACGATGACTTTTGTAAACCCAAGTTGAATTTTCCTGAAGAAATAAATCTAAGTAAAGAACAAGACGAAGATAATGCTTAGCATGAACTAAAGCTAAGATTAAAAGGGGGAACCTCAACAAAAACCGAGAATTAGACATTCATTATTCTTGATGACTTTAAGTACCTGAAACGCTTAAAACAGTCGTGATCAAACAATATCATGACCACCTAGGTCACATGGCGCTTGACAAAACATATTACCTTTGACCTTGAAAATGGACACTTGGTCAATGGCCAATGTCACGTTCTAAATTTTGACCTTTGCTTGTTACCGCAACTACTTTGAAACGGTTAAAGATAGATAAACACATATAAAGAGAAAAGTGTTCGCCTTACCAAGATGCAACTTTGTCACATTTGGATGGAAGTAATTAGACTTAGTTTTATAGGAGTTATCTCCCATTAAGACACTTGATTAGTAGTTTTTTACACTTTATTGATAGTATAGGCATTGGTCTTCACAATAGACCATCATGGCCTTTGACCTTGAAAATGGACAAGGTCAAAGATTAAGATCACATTCTAGATGTTAAAATCTGCTTGATATTGTTAGTTCTTTCAGGGCATAAATAGAAGCTTAAATCAAGTTAAATGTTGGTTTTTAAAAAAGTAACAGAATGCCAATCTGTAGGAATTAATACAAAAATATTTAAAAAATATTTTTCGCAAAACTAATACCTGTCAACTTGTAATGACGACCACCAAAAAACATGGTATGTCCTAATTTTGACATTTTGTTAATTATTAGGATATTGAAATGACTCTTTGAAAGATGGTTTATATGTATTTCAGATTAAATTTAGACATGTCGCAACAAGTTTTAATTATTTTTAATTACATTACTTAATACAAAATTTTAGTTAATGTGGAAATACCGTTAAATATTCAACATAACAGTTGATCTTTAATTAATATTATTATTGTTATTATTATTAGATCTTTCCAACTTTCAATGGAAAGACCTATAGTTATTGTTCTGATTATTATTATTATTTTCTTTTCTTCCGATAACTTTCTTTGGTGTCTGTTTTTTTTTACTTTGATATTTTATATACCTTGATAGTTACCCATTACGCTTTCGCAGTTCACCCTGACTAAAGCACCCTTTTTTCCTTATGGAGTTATCTCCCCTTTTACTGAAATTTTTTTTTGCTTCTACTACTTCTGAACCAATACAGATAGCTACACCAAACCTTTACCAATATGTGCCCTATATGCCTGCGCAACTTTAGGACGGATAGGATTCGTCTCACCTTATATAAAAGTTATATGTGACATTTAAACATATCTCAAGAACTAAAAGTGATAGAGGTCGTGGGTATTCATCATAAACTCTCGTCACCTTTGACCTTAAAAATGAACACAAGGTTAAAGGTCAAGGTCAAGTTCTAAATTTTGATATTTGCTGGTGCCCGCTACTAATTTGAAATGTTAAAAAAATAGAAAACACTTATTACGGTGAAAATATTCGCCTTAGTAAGGTTCAACTTTGTCACATTTAGAGGTAAGTGATTTTACTTCATTTTATTGGAGCTATCTCGCATTAATACAATTAATTATGCGTTTTTTATATTTAACTTATTATCTATCAATAGTAGAAGCATGGGGTCTCAACCATTAACCCTCGTGACCTTTGTTCTTGAAAATGGACACAAGGTCAAAAGCAAAGGTCACGTTATAGATGTTGAAATTTGCTTGTTATTGTTAGTTCATTCAAACTGTAAGATTTAAATAGAAACTGATAACAATGAAAATGTTGGCCTTGTAAAGATGTAATTTGTTACATCTAGAGGGAAAGGATTTGCCTTAATGTTATACGAGTTGTCTTCCATTTAATCAAGTAAAGATAAGTTTTACATACATTTACTATTGCCAGTAGATTCATGGGGGTCTGCACCGAAGGCCCTAATGACAGTTTACCTTGTAAATGTGCACAAGGTCAAGGTCTCGTACTAGTTTTTTACCTTTTCTATTTTCATAGATATTAAAATGATTTTTCTTCCTAAAATGTGCTATTAATAATCACACGTAATTAGTCATTTTGTGCAAAGTTTCATCAATATTCTATAGGAGTTATCTCATTTAGAATGTTTATCTTTAGCAAATAACACAAAATAAAAAAATTTTTTTATTGCAAAGTTATATCCTGTCAACTTTTAATGTTTATTATGTTTGAATTCCCTACAACAACAAAAACTTGTATGTCCTAATTTGTGACCTTTTGTTAATTATAGATATTTAAATGACTTTTCTTTGTAAGTTGTTTTACATCTAATTAGGAAAAAAATTTGACATGTCGCAAAATGTTTGATTATTTTGAATGTCATCACGTAATGCAAAATATAAATTAATGTGTAAAGACCCTCCAATTTTTAACAGAACAGTTGATCTTTCTTGGTTTTTTTACTTCGCAACATCTCGCTTGGATATTTTATATCTGATATTGATTACTCATTGCCCTTGCGCAGTTCACCTTGAATACGCCGTTTTCAAGATAGGTAGTTAGATGTATCTTATCATGTGATTTATGGGATCACGTGATTTTATTTAGGGCACTTTCCTTTACGCAACGTCTTTTAACATCGTGTGAACGGCATAAACGGAATAAAGCTTGACTACATTTCCATAAATTTATTTTTATTGTTGGCTTTGCACCCCGGCACAACACAGCACATGTTTCGTTTTGCATCGTCTTTCTTACGCCGTCCCATTTCGTAACAAATGTTGCCGTTTTAAACTAAAAGTGCCCTAAATTTTTTATGACGTCACGTGATCAGCATTACAATTTCCACCTCCTTTAACGAGAGCGATTATATCTTGAAAACGACGTATAACCGTATCCTTTTTCCTTTTGGAGTTACCTCCCTTTTTACTAAAAAAGTTGTTAAGGCCACTCTTTCTAAACTAATAACAAGAAAAGATATCGGTTACACCCATATCCAGAGATGTTCGATTTATATGTTATAGGTGTATCCGATTTGGTTTAATAGTTTTTTTTTCAATTTGTTTTATTTAAAATTTTATCACATGCTGTAGAGGGTTGAAAAATATAGACGATTGTGGAAGGCAAGAAATAATCATCTTGATTATAATATCTCAACTTTCAAAAGAATACTATAATAAAAAAGCAAAGTTTTGGAAAGACAAATGTTTACCAATAAAAATACATTGACCTTTTCGAAATCACATTGTCACTTGGTTCTGTGGGGTGAGGGGGATGGGGATGCAAGATCGGCAGTTATCGCGTCCTTCCGTCGAGCATCGTCGGAAGATCAAAGAAAAAATACCGACAAGTTAAAATTCCTATTTATTTAATTTTAGTTTAATTTAAAATGTTTCAAAAGATTTCAATTAAATGTATTTCAAATATCAAACTAGCAATCATGTGCATAAACATTGAACTTTATAAAATTGTCAGAATTCAAAATAACAACTATTTATGAAATTATTAACTTCTATAATTATTTTCAACTATTTAAACTGTTGATGACCTTTATTCCAACGTTACTAAATAGATTTTCTATTGTATTAATATATACATTTTTCAAAATTTCATTTAGCTTTTAAAATTTGAGTTAGTTTAAAGGACTTCATATACCATCATAGAAATATGTTTAATAAAATCTAATTCTATAAATATCTAAATATAACTTGTTTCTTTAAAATAGTTTAACATCAAAATTTTTAAATCTTGAATTAAATAATAATCCATATCGTTTGTGCTTTTTGTTATTATAAGGAAATTTCTTTTCCCTACTAATTTCTAAGACATTTTTCACTGATTCAGGCATCAATTTTTTTTAAATAATATGCCTGTTTTAAAATCTAATTTTCGTATTAAAATCATAATATAAATTAGCATTTTCGCTGCTTATTATGTGAGTCTAATTGGTCTTTCATTTTAACCTTTCATCAAAGTTAAGTGTCAGATGAATAAATAGGCAATTAGCAAATAAACCCCCTCCCCCCCCACCAAACCACCCCCAACCACCACCACCACACACATGAATCGTTCGCGAGAGTTTGGGATTTCGAAATCGTCAATAACCAAAACCCAGGGAAATTAAATGTTCAAGCTTGACTAATTATCTACGTTAAGGTTACATTTTCTACCCTATAAGAAAGTAGCAAAGAAAACCGACCGAACAACAAGAGCCAAAAACCAAGGGACAGTTACTAATCCGGGTATATACAAACACAACACAAAAATCAAAAACATAAAACACAGAAAGAGAGTAACCCGAACCCAATAAAAATCATGGGTGCACTCAGGTGCTCCGGACGAGTAAGCTATGCCTGCCTCTAATTAGACACCCGTCGAGTTACTCATTGTCTTGTCTAGGGAAAAGTCAAATCCAGGAATAGGAAACACTACCTATGACTCAGCGAAAATGTCAGACCGTATTTGAGACACTGATTTCCCGTAACGATCAATTAAGTCGTGGTGCCGACCATAGAACTTCTGGAGAGATAACATCAACCTAGGTACAACAAACCCTTGTTTGAGTAGTTTAGCAGTCAACAGCAGTGATCGGTCTAGAAAATCTGAAAAAAGATCTCAGGATCTAGAATAACGTATAAGTTGTGAAATGTACACACAATACGCTGGAGCTGCTGGAATGTTGAAGTCGATG
Organism: Limnoperna fortunei; assembly: GCA_944474755.1. Classification (NCBI taxonomy): domain Eukaryota; kingdom Metazoa; phylum Mollusca; class Bivalvia; order Mytilida; family Modiolidae; genus Limnoperna; species Limnoperna fortunei. Next base: position 17,581,098 of record OX104111.1, on the reverse strand, counting down.
AACGGGAAGTTGACAATTGGAAAGTTGAAGTCATCACGCTTGTCGTAGAGCCTAGTTTGTAGTTTTCCTGAGTCTATTTCTAGAAGTAGGTCTAAGTAAGAGGCTGATCTTAGTGTATTGGTGGTGTCTTTAATTTCAATTTTATAAATTATGAAATAATCCAGAAATAATACTGAAACTTATCGATTAAGGCTTTCTGGATGAATGGTCACAAGCGCGTTAAAAATACTTATGATGATGATGCAAGAGGGGAATATCATGCATTACGTAACACTACAAAATTTTAAAATGTATTATTATTATCAAATCATCGTATGAATTCCTAAAAAAATTATATATATATACACTCTCTATTACGTATGTGAAGATTAGAAACTGCATACGAAATACAATACTTAACTACCCTATAAATTGTGACACAACCCAAGTAATAAAATTGAAAATTATCGATCAAGTTAAATGTATAATCATCGACATTGTTTATGTAAAGATACGAATGCAAAAAAAGATATGAAGCTTGCCCTATTGATCGTGAAATAATCCAAACAAAACTAAATATTAAATGATAAAATTGAACCGAACAAGTCTTTATAACCATATATATTACGTAATATAACGTATCAAAATCTAAAAGGGCCTTTTTATTATCAAATTATCTAACTAATTTATAAAAGAAACACAAATATATACATTTTATTGTGTGAAGATAAGAATGCATTAAAAACATATGCATACCCTATAAATCATGAACTAATTAAGGAAATAAAATCGAAGTGATCAATTCTTTCTGATCCCATATGAGAGGTCAAGAGCGTATTAATATACAATTTTGTACATCTTTACTATTCCTTATTAGACCGGGACAAAAAATATATTTTAAAACTTGAAGGGTTAAACAAATACGAAAAACTGTAAATGAAATATTTTCTTTAATATTTTATGAGCCATTATATCACTTGCAACGTGATTTATATTGTAGAGTATGTTTTTTTACATGAAAAACGATAAATGGTCAATCGTAGCCGAAAACAATCATGTATCATTAAGAGATAATAAGAAGAGATCGAACATATGTAAATAGCAATACCAAACCTTTACAAACATGTGTCCTATATCATTGACCAACTCTAGGACAAATTGATTGAAGGAATCTGACGACATCTTATAGGACTTGTCTCCCTGTAAAGAAAAGTACTATGTGAAATTCAAACAAATCTTAAGAACCAAATGAGATAGATGCCTGGTGTCTTCACCATAGACCTCTTTACCTTTGACCTTGAAAAGGTCAAATGTCAAGGTTATCTCTCCATTTACTAAAACGTTTGTTACTGATACTTCTTCTAAACCAATTAAGATAGCAACACCTAAACTTTACCAACATGTGTTTTTGTTTGTTTGTTTGATGGTGTTTAACGCCACTTTCAGCAATTTTTCAGCTATATCATGGCGTCCAGTTTTTATTGGGGGAGGAAGCCGGAGTACCCCGAGAAAACCCCCGACCTGCGGCAGGAAAACTGGCAATCCTTGTCAATTAAGATTGGAGTCGAGTACACCCTGCCTGCAGTGAGAATCGAACCCGCAATCTCAGTGTTGACAGACCACATGATCAATAGTAGACGAACTACCTTGACCACTCGGCCACCGAGGCCCCTAGCAACATGTGTCTTATATCCTTCCCCAACATGGGACAGATTGACGGGATCAGACGACATCTTATAGGAGTCTCCTTTTATATGAAAGTTATTATTGACATTCAACAAATCTTAAGAACCAAAAGTGATAGCCTAGGGTCTTCACCGTTGACACTCTTAACTTTGACCGTAAAAATGGACACAAAATCAAAGGTCAAGGTCACGTTCTTAATTTTGTCCTTTTTTGGTACCGCTATTCCTTGGAAAGGTAAAAGATAGATAAACACTTTTAAGGGGAAAATGTTCGCTTTATCAACACGCAACTTTGTCACATTTTGATCGAAGTAATTTGACTTCATTTTATGGGAGTTATTTCCCATTAAGACACTTTATTATTATTATTTCGAACATAACTTATTAATTATTGATAGTAAATGTATAGGGTCTTTACCATAGACCCTTTTGACCTTTGACCTTGAAAATGGGCACAGTTAAAAGTCAAAGTCACGTTCTAGATTTTGAAATTTGCTTGTTATTGTTAGTTCTTAAAACCGTAAAGAGATGAATGGAAACTTTAATCAAGAAAAAATGTTTGCCTTGTAAAGGCGTTACACTTAGAGGAAAAGGATTTGACTTAATGTTATATGAGTTATCTCCCATTAAATGAAGTAACTAATAGTTTTATATATATAACTCATTAAATATTTGATACCAAAAATGGTTTATTAATAAAACGAGTAAATTAAGACATGTCGTGATAAATTTCATCACAATTTTATAAGATTAACCTCTCAGAAGCTTTAGGAATTAATACAAAAATTATTTTAAAATATCGCAAAGTTACCCTGTCAACTTGTAATGTTAATAATGTTTGAATTCCCTAAATACCATAAACCGTTTCATGTCCTAATTTTTTACCTTTTGTTAATTAAGATATTAAAATGACTTTTCTTTAGAAGATGGTTTTTTCGATTGAAATAGACATGTCGCAACAAGTTTAAATTACATCACGTAATTAAAAATTCACATTAATGTGGAAAGACCATCAAACAGAACAGTTGATCTTTAATTATTATTATTTTCTCTTTTCTTCTGCCAACTTTCTTCGCTGTTTGTTTTTTATCACGTCGCGACATGTCGCATTGATATTTGATATCTGATATCGGTTACCCAATGCACTTTCGCCCTGACTGACCGCAACCTTTTCCCTTATGAAGTTATCTCCTCTTTCAATAAAAATGTTGTTACTGCTACTCCTTCTAAACCAAAAAAGGTAGTACACCAGACCTTTACCAACATGTGTCCTATACCTTTGCGAATATTTGGGACAGATTGATTGAGAGGATCTGACGACATCTTACAGAAAGGTATTAAGTGATATTCAAACAAATCTCAAGAGCTATTAAATTACGATTAAATTTAGACATGTCGCAACAAGGTTAAATTATTTTTCATCATCATGTGGTAGAAACTGTAAATAAATGCGGAAAGACCCTCAAATGTTCAATAAAACAGTTGACCTTTCATTGTGTTTGTACTAATAAAATATTTGTATTTTTAATTTAATACATGCTTATTTTTCAATATATTCAATTTAATTAAAATTAAATATTACGCATGCTCATCATTTTTGTTATTGTCACAGTGACAATAACAAAGTGGGTAAGGAAGTGAAATATAAAAAAAATCTGGTTAACTATTTTCCTGTTAAAATTTAAATTGAGAAATAGTAGAAAGGATTTGGTCGAAAACACTAATTGATTGACTTTCTTATACTATAGGAATGAAAGTCAAATTTTATTAATTTATTGAGATTACAGTAGTGGGGTGGGTGATGTTTTAGTCAACCCAAAAACCCAAGGCGTTCAGGCGTTCCCAAAAATGGGCATGCCCCGCCCCTTTTTATATACCGGAAGTACGTGAGTCATAAAAAATTCCACCATCGCCCAAAACCTTCTACGTTTCTCATGACGTCACCGGAAGTACATAAGTCATCGGAGATTCCATCATCGCGCAAACCTTTTTTGGTCAACTGATTCCAATAAGTCGTCGTGTCGACGTCTGCTAATAAGGCCCATTAAGACGTCCATGACGCGAGATATCATGAGTCATCGCGCGACGTATAATTGTCATTCCATATATATATTTTTCAATTAATGAAAACGAATAATGTTAAGGAATTAATTCTCATTCGCTTAATTAAACGATGTCTAAAACAGTTTATTGGTACAATAAATAGTTCAAACATAGCGCCGATTATCGATCCGGTCATAACACGTCAGTGAACCTATTTATAGCCTATACGATTAATCTCTCAATTTCGATTAAATCCACATGTGGAGCTTGTCTTCAAATCTGTTTTCATGTAGTTCCCATGTTTACTTGTCTATTTACAATATTCATTATATGCATAAACAGAAAAAAATTATTTTCGGCATTGGTATTTCTGTTAATAATTATTATCATTATTATATCTAAACCATTAATTTATTCATGAAACAAATATTTCAAACATAGCGCCGAATTCAATTACCATACACACAAGTCATAACACGTTTATGAACCTATTTATAGCTTATATGATTAATCTTTCACGTTCGATTAAATCATCATTTGAAACTTATCTTCAAATTTGTAGTTCTCATATTTTTTTTCTATGAGAATCCCTTCGTTTATCTGTATCCTCAAATTACCCTTTCATACACTGATAACAATCAACAAGATTGTCTCAAGTAACCTTTACACCGACACGTGCCAGACATCTGTTTGATTTAATCATCACTATACTTGTGGTATACAAACAGATAAAATTTTAAGCGGTGGTATATCTGTTAAAAATTATTTATATAGGAATTAATTACCATTTGGTTTTTGTTTAAACCGGTATCATTATTTATTGGTTAAAAAATATTTTTAAAATGGCGAAACCAATCGACACGATGATAGAGATGACTTTTATTGACATATATTTAATACACGAATATATACAACGATAGAGTCATTGGTACAGGTCTTTTAGTCTGTTCTCTATATATTATAACCAGAGAGTTCGTTAACTATGTCCTCCATGCTAAAGTTCTTGTATCTGTATTTGACGAAATGAACGCAGTACAGGCCACAACCATCTCCATCCTCGGGTTGCACTGGCACCCTGCTAAACTTATATTGGGGTCCGTTGACGATCAGAACGTTTCTGAAGCGTGAATAATACGTTTCCGGCGCTCTTCCAAACGAATCGAAAAATTTGGATGGACCATTGAGAGGTCAGTGTTGACGATAAAACTCTGTGGTCTGTCTTTGACTTCAGAAGGAAGTTCGTCTGCACAATGTACCGTGACAGGTAAGTCTTTTAGAAAACACCCCGATTCGTATCCATAGGTACCTTCGTCAGTTTCAGTACAGCGTTTACTCGGCGGTTCGTCGTTCGAACATCTTTGGGCTTGATGCATATCGAGTCCACGCGCATAGTGCAAACACCAGTCCATATTCTCGACAGGCCATCAGGTCGGGTTCGCTGGGGTCTTAAGAGTAGCTTTCGTCTTCGTCTATCTCCAGTTCATCGTCTTCGTCCCTCTTTATGAGTTCGCTACGTATAGTCCCAGGGTGTTTCGGCCTTCAGATCTACGTCCCTCTCCATGACATCGTCTTCGTCCCTCTTAATGTCATAGCTATGCAGTCTCAGGTGCTCGGGTGTTTCGGCCTTTAGGTCTACGAGTAGGTATCCGTGCGGCTTTCTCGTCACCTCTTCGAAGGTTTTCAAGGTTGAACAAGAAATCTTTCTTTCTCGGGTACATCTGTCTACCGAACGTGGCTATGGGCTGACGATCCACGGGATTGTTGATGAGAACCAGGTATTGATAATTTCTCCTCTGAGTCGGGTCATTTCAAACTATAAATTCTGATTCACGGCAATCACCGATGCGATCCCTCGGTGAACAAGTCGTTGATGCGCGCGTCTTTGGTCGAGACGGACATCAAGCCATCGAGGATCACCACGTTTCTGGTCCCCGCATCGAAGTAGTGGTCGGCGTCCAGGTCCGACGGTATCCCGCGTACGAATTTCACTGCAGGCACGACCGTGTTTTGAATCACGTCGTAGAGGTGTTGCCATCGTTTGTACAGCCAGACGATCCTCTCGGGCGGCGGGACGATCGTGCTCTGGGCTCGGCGCAGCATTCCTTCAAGAAGTACGTCTTTCCGCAGGAAGTGGGGCCAGACACGATCATGGTAAACGGATGTCGGACACGAAAACTGTGTGACAGCGTCTGTGGTGGTGGTGGCATTGGTGGTGGTGGTGGCGACTGTAGTGGTTGTGGTGGAGTTGGCATTCCCGTTCCGTGTTTATTTCGGTGATGCCTCAACATGGCATTTCTTCGGGAAAAAGGGTGTTGACAAGTTGGACACTGCATCCTTACTGCGTAGGTGATTTCCTTCCTCTCATAACTCTTCGAAAATGAAGCAAACAGAACACGTGGTCATCCTTGCACCGACATACTTGTAATCGGCCGTCTCTTATGGTGATTTCCAGTCTCTTCATGTTACCGCTTTTGACCGGCATATAAATTGCTCTCTCAAAAATCGCCTCCGTCATCTCTTCCTCGCGTACTGCCACGGACAGAAACGTGCCCTGGAGGTAAAACCATTCCCCTAGCACATCACAGCAGACGTAGAGCCTTTTAGACGGTCTTTCGAATGCTGGAACGAACGTCATCTCCAGTAAGGCACATTCCCACTCCCCGTCCATCGAGTAAGTCTTGGGCAGATCTATTCTAAATTGTCCACCCTTGTTTTTAGGGAACAGATTCAAAGAATCGTAGCTATTGACGAATAAGTAAACTCGTCCATGGTGGATGAAATGAATATCAGCCACCCTCCTCTTATAAACTTTTATTCCCGGGGACTATAAATTCCAAATTCTGGTGGTGGTGGCATTAGTGGTAGTGTCGATGGTAGTGGTGGTGGTGGTAGTGGCGGCGGCGGCGGTGGTGGTGGTGGCAGTCGTGGTGGTGGTGGTGGTGGCAGTGTTGGCAGTGGTGGTGGTGTTTGTGGTGGCAGTGGTAGTGGTGGTGGTGGAGGTGGGAGTGGTTGGTGGAGGCGGCGTTTCATTTCCCATTCAATGGTCCATCCGAATTTTTTTATTCGTTTGGAAGAGCGCCAGAAACGTATCATCCACGCTTCAAAAACGTTCTGATCGTCAACGGACCCCAATACAAGTTTAGCAGGGTGCCAGTGCAAGCCGAGGATGGATATGGTTGTGTACTGCGTTCATTTCGTCAAATACAGATACAAGAACTTTAGCATGGAGGACATAGTGAACGATTTTTGTGGTGGAGATCTGCTGATCTGCTGATTATAGAGAACACACTGAAAGACCTGTACTAATGACTAATGACTCTATCGTTGTATATATTCGTGTATTAAATATATGTCAATAAAAGTCATCTCTATCACTGTGTCGATATAATGGTAATAAATTCCTATATAAATAATTATTAACAGAAATACCACCGCTTACAATTTTATCTGTTTGTATACCACAAGCATAGTGTTGATTAAATCAAACAGATGTCTGACATGTGTCGGTGTAAAGGTTACTTGAGACAATGTTGTTGATAGTTATCAGTGTATGAAAGGGTAATTTAAGGATATAGATAAACGAAGGGATGCTCGTAGAAAAGAAAATATGAGAACTACAAATTTGAAGATAAGTTTCACATGATGATTTAATCGAACGTGAAAGATTAATCGTATAGGCTATAAATAGGTTCAGTAACGTGTTATGACTTGTTTGTATGGTAATTGAATTCGGCGCTATGTTTTAATATTTGTTTCATCAATAAATTAATGGTTTAGATATAATAAATTATAATAATTATTGACAGAAATACCAATGCTGAAAATAATTTTTTTCTGTTTATGTACAGAATAAATATTGTAAATAGACAAGTAAATATGGGAACTACATCAACAGATTTGAATACAAGCTCCACATGTGTTTTTAATCGAAAGTGAGAGATTAATCGTATAGGCTATACATAGGTTCACTGACGTGTTATGACCGGATCGATAATCGGCGCTATGTTTGAAATAATTTTTCGTACCAATAAAATGTTTTAGATATCGTTTAATTAAGCGAATGAGAATTAATTCCTTAACATTATTCGTTTTCATTAATTGAAAAATATATATGGAATGACAATTATACACCGCGCGATGACTCATGCTATCTCGCGTCATGGACGTCTTAAGGGGCCTTATTAGCAGACGTCGACACGGTGACTCATTGGAATCGGTTGACCGAAAAAGGATTTCGCGATGATAGAATCTCCGATGACTTATGTACTTCCGGTTACGTCATGAGAAACGTAGAAGGTTTTGCGCGATGGTGGAATTTTTTATGACTCACGTACTTCCGGTATATAGAAAGGGGCGGGGCATGCCCATATTTAGGAACGCCTGAACGCCTTGGGTTTTTGAGTGACTTAAACATCCCCCACCCTACTACTGATTCCTATCAAAATCTTCATCTATATCTGATTCTTAAAATGCAGCGATTTAAAAATACTTTAAAAAGACTTTATAACAGAATTTTTCTACGTATTGTATTGCTTTTTTGAAAATTTCGGTAAAACACAATTATGTTCGGTCAGGCAGGGGGACTTGTGTGGGCTGACCAAATGTCAGGTACATTATTTACAACTTTCTTGAAGACTGGTTGTCATAACTGAAAAAAAGAAACTTATTCTTCATTCTGTAAAGTACAATGTATGTATCGAAGTCCAACGTTTGCAAATTTTTTGTTTATGGGATTAAAAAAGTCAACTTATTAATTTTACATTATGACTTTTTTCTTTAGTCATTATTTTCAGTGACTTTTTACCTACACTACTTATACTAGTCCTAGATTTACAAGCAGTATTCCACTCTACGCTTTGCTAATAAACAAATGTTTACTTTTATTATGATATTGTCTTAATTATTATTTTGTCGTCTGTACATTTTTACATTTCAGATTTTTCTCTGAATCTATAGCAACACTTTTATTTTATCCAATGATAAATTAATATGGTGGTAACGTTATTAGTCTTTCTTAATTATTTTAAAATTCATTGAAATTTAGAGTAATAAAAAAAGAAATGAAACATATTAACCATAAATGTTATTTCTATTCTATTATGTTCAGAAAAAATGCTGGATAGCATCCTGCTTCTGCCTAAATTTGTATTTGTTCAAATGTTATTTTTCAGCTATTGGTCAGCTATATCGTGGTGTCCAGATTTTAATGGTGATAAAAGCCGTACAGGTGAAGACTTTCGGTAGAAAAACTGGCAATCCTTGGCAATTAAGACTGAAGTCGAGCACACCCTGCCCGAAGTGAGACTCTAACCTGCAACCTCAATTTTGAAAGGCATATCATCAACAGTAGATGACTATGACTAGGTGCCTTAACCACTCGCCCACTTAATCCCGATAAAATTATGTAGAGACACTTAAAAAGGTAGTGGTTAGCTTTATTGGAATTCCTAAATTAGTTTTAATAGTCACTAAAGAATTGATTCAATAGTTGTTTTACTGTCTATATGTAATACATTTTATTGTATAACCTTGTTTATGTCTAGGCAGTTGTTTGTCTAGGAGGCCAACACTACCAGGCATTGTGTGTTGAAATAAAAGATCTAACCCTTGTTGGCAGAATCTCTAAGCACATTCAAGGTAAAAACTATTCTTGTGCATTTATAACAGTTTGTATCCAATCTTGACATTGTCCTTGAGCATTCATACAAAATTACAATTTACTTTACAAATATCGATTGTTTTATGATTTTATCGTCATCGGAGGAAGTAGACAAGGATATATTTAGACAATTGCAATTCTTTTCACAAATGATTTGAACAATTAAAAAAGATTTATTGAGATTTTTAAAATTATTCTCAAAAGCATAACTATACAGAATATCGCAGATGCCTATGCATCATGATATATCTGTAAAATGTAATCAAAATATAGCTGCTTATTATATACACCTTGAAGAAAGTTAAGCACCCTTAGTTTTTTTTAAAGTCATACATATCATAACACCTTTGGACTAATATTGCACGGCCATTCGTTTTTTATTTGTATAGCAAACAAAAATATGCATTGTTGGGCATAATGAAACATTGTTTTAACAAACAAATCCCATTATTTTATTTACATATCACTTAATCAAAATATGGACGGTCTTTGCTCTTTCGCGTAGTCTTTAAAATGTATTGTCACCGAAAGCTTCGAACTGTTTTGATATCGTCCAATCACACTTAAAAACGTCAATCATAAACACCAAATTGATAATTAGCCGTCGAAAGGTCAATATCGGGTATATACACCGTTAGCATGAATGACTGCTGCAACACTGAGTCGCATACTGCCAGTAAAGCGTTTAATTTCGTGAAGCGTTATCTGCCGCCATTCCCTGTGTAACTGAGCTTCTAAATTTTGTAAGTTCTGTGGATGATGTTCCAGAGCTTGTAATTGCCTACCCTATTGATCACAAAAATGCTCTATTGGGTTGAGATCTGGACTTCTTGCAGGCCACTGAAGAGTGGTCACAGTTTCTTTCTCAAGATATGCCCTTACTGCCCTGGAACGATGAGGTATAGAGTTGTCGTCCATGAAAACAGGTCTCGACTCTAACGTTTGGTTTTCAAAATGAGGCAAAACTACAGGTGTAAGCACGCCATAGGTGTACTTTTCGCCATTAAGGTTGCCATTAATTGTTGCCAGATCCAGTTTGCAATTAAGTGAGATACAGCCCCACACCATATCTGATCCTCACCTCCAAACACAGAACGCCCATCAGTTACATGGAGTAAAACTTAGCTCTCATCTGACCAGTGTATTCGTCGCCAGGTTCTAAGGTTCCAATTTTGTCTTGCTTAGTCTGCACCAGCCCAACCTGTCCCTGCTATGACGACCATCGAGCGTTGGGCGTTTAATGACTCTTCTTGGCCTCAATCCTGCAAATTTTAAGACGATTTTGTACTGTTCTGAATGTCAGACTACGACCAGGTAACCATTATTGCTTGAGACAGGTGCTTGCTGCAAACTGATTTCGCCTAACCAATCTACCAAAGCTCCTATCTTCACATCGGGTTGTCACTGATTGTCAACCATATCTTAAACTGTGTTTGACATCTTGCGTGGCAGCGTGTTTTCTGACCAAACAACTAACGACTGTATAATGACAGCCAAGCTGATGTTCTATTGCCTTTTAAGACATACCAGTGGAATGCATGCCGATGATGCCATCTCTGAGCTTCTGATATCCGTCTCCTTGCCATGCTTACTTTAAATGATTTGGCAATAAGAAGTTTGGGATTTGAATACCGATATGTTGCACGAAAAAATAGTGTACTTTAGACGCGATGAAGGGAGCAAACTTCAGTGGACAGAAAACCACGTTTGAATAAAATTTCACACCTGAACGCTCACATTTTTTAAATTATACATTAACATTAAGGAATTACTAGTAATACTGTCCAAAATCATCAAAAATAAACTTTATTTACAATAAATGAAAAACAAAAATATTCGGGGTGCTTAGCCGTTTTCCAGGTGTATATATTGGCTCCATGCATAAATTAAGATGTAGGGGATTAACAGTAAGATATATTGTGTCAAGTTGAACTAATGGGTTTCCACACATATAGACACACTTATTTAGAGGTTAAGTTGGTTTATTTTGCTTTAATAATATAGAGAGAAAGACATGTATACGAAAAATTTTGATCCTAATATTACCTTTGAAGGTATTGTTATGTATACCACACATAAACTGAGCCTGTCATGTTACATTTGATTAAACATATTGAATGACGCATTTAAATACTTGTAACGAAAACAGATGTCTGCACATGTAAGCTATGTGAAGTCTGTCTAGCTCGCACGTGGTATGGAGGTCCAGGCTTGATATGTTTTTTACCCCGTGTGTACTTGTTACACTCGGGTCCAGCCTGTCTTTACTTGTTACCTGGGTACAGATTGTCTGTCCTTGGTACCCATGTCCATGCTGTCTGTCCTTGTTACTCAGGTCCAGGCTGTCTTTACATATTATCTGGGTCTAGGTTGTCTGTCCTTGTTGCACATTTTTACGCTGTTTGTCATTGTTTCAAAGGTCCAGACTATTTTACTTTGTACACAGTTCCAGGATTTCTGTCCGTGTCGCCCAGGTCCAGACTTGTTTTTGTTATCCACATCAAGCTTTGGCTGTCCTTGTTACAGATGTCTAGGCTGTCTGTTCTTGATTCCCAGGTGCAGGCTGTCGTTGCTACCCAGTCTTTGTTACAAAAGTCCAGGCTGTCTGTCTTTGTTACAAAAGCCCAGGCTGTCTGTACTTGTTACATAGGTCCAGACTGTCTGTTCTTGTTACACAGGTCCAGACTGTCTGTCATTATTACCCAGACGAATTCTGATTGTTCTTGTTGCCCAGATCCAAGCTGTCTGTCCTTGTTATCCAGGTCCAGAATGTCTGTCCTTGATATCCAGATCTCTAGACTGTTCTCGATATCCAGGTCTAGACTCTGGATTTGTTACAAAGGTACATGCTGTCTGCCTTTACTACAAAGGTCAAGACTGTCTGTTTTTGTTACAAAAGCCCAGGCTGTCTGTCTATTTAAAAAAGATCCAAGCTGTCTACCCTCGTTATACAGTTCCAGTCTGTCTGTCCTTTTTTGCAGCTTCAGACTCTCTACCTGTCATTGTAACGCAGGTCGGGGCTTTTTGTCCTCGTTAAACAGGTAAAGTCTACATGTCCTTGTTATCATAGTCCAGGCTGTCTGTCCTGGTTGACCATGGCCAGCCTGTCTGTCATCGCTACTGAGGGTCTAGACTGTTCTTGGAAGCCAGGTCCGTCCGTCGTTGTTTCCCAGGTGCAGACTGTTTGTTCTTGCTTCCAGGTCCAGGTACTCTGTACTTGTTATGCAGGTCATGGCTGTATACCTCATTACCTAGGTCTATAATGTTCTTGTCAGTTAGGTCTAGGCTGTCTGTCTTTGCTACACAGGCCCATGCTGTAAGTCCTTGTTACCCAGGCCTAGGCTGCCTGTCTATGTGACTCAGGTTCAGTTCTGTCCTTGTTAAACATGTCGAGTTGTCTGTACTTGTTACCCAGGTCATGCAGTCTATCCTTGTTACCCAGATCCATGCTTTCTATCCCAGATAACCAGTTGCGGGCGTCTGTCCACGTTACTCAGGTCTAGGCTGTCCTTGTTACCGATGTCCATGCTGTCGATCTTCGGTAACCACGTCCAGGATGTCTGTCCATGTTACAATAGCCTGGGTGGTCAGTTCACATTACCCAGATCAAGGCTATCATTTCTTGTTACCCAGGTCTAGGCTTTCTGTCCACTTTACCAAGATTTAGCCTTGGCTGTACCAACTGTATGTTTGACACTACAAATGCAAAATAAATCTTAGATTGTGGATCTGCTATTCTAGCCAATCTAAAAAGGACATAACCACCAGCTATATTGCTGATATATATGTTATGTGTTTCAGATCATATCGAGGTTCAGTTAAAACAATGGCAGGAGGAGGATGAGAATATGTTTGTATCAACAACAGCTGCTGACCATGTATTGAAGTGTCTGACAGAGAAGAACTGTGTTATAGTAACAGGCAATCCTGGTGTTGGTAAAACATTTACTGTACGACATGTAGCTTTATTGATGAGACAACAGGGTTATACTATAGTACCCACTAAAATACCTAAGGATATTAGAGACTTTACAAGGCCGGGCACGAAAGTTTTGTTTGTCATTGATGATCTGTGCGGACATTATAGTCTCAATCAGCACTATCTTGATGACTGGATGAATCTGCAAGATTGTATTCAGAGTTATATAGACAACAATTATTGTAAAATTATTGCTACTTGTAGGACACAAGTGTTCAAAGATGACAAATTTAAAAGTCTGTCTATTTTTACTTCTGAATGCAATCTTTCTAAAGAGCTTAATCTAACTTCCGAAGAGAAAACAAGTTTAGCAAATAAATATTTTGAGGAATGTGCTGATGACGTCATTAGGTTATCAGACCAATGCGATTTTTTCCCCTTTTTATGTCGCTTTGGCAAGAAAACAAACGCTGCAAATCTCGGTGGTTTTTTTGCAATCCTTTTACATTCTACGAGAAGGAACTCGACAATTTCTTGTTAGGAGATGATGGCAGTAAGTACAAGTATTGTGTTCTGGCTCTGTGTGTTGTCTTTAATAACAAGCTGAAGGAGGAATACCTTACGGACAGCGCAGACAGTAAGATACAAAAGATCATTGAAGACGTACTGTCGGTATGCCGACTGAACAAAGGAACCTCACCTTTCTGTTTATATGACTCCCTCCAGACATTGGAGGACACATATGTAGTGAAGGACAATCATTGCGTTAAATGTGTACATGATAAATTATTTGACTTTCTTTCATTTTATATGGGACGAAAGATGATGAAAGTTTTATTTAAACATGCTGAAAGTACTTTTATAAGCGAACGTTTCAGATGGAGACCCATACAGAATGAAGATTTACAGTTCAGTATTAGTATACCAGATGACAGCTTATATATTTATATCAACAGAATGATATCTGACTGGGAACGAGGAAATGTGTACGATTTCTTTGGCAATAGAAATCTGAAATCACTCGAGTTCACCTACATCGTCATCGACAGGTTGAACCAACATGACTCAGACTATAAATCTAGACTTGTCAATATGACAGTCAACAATAAATATAAAGACACCACTTTGTTACAGTGCTGTTTTGTTGGAGACGTCAATCTGACACAATGGATATTAGATCATTCTAATATAAATTGTTTATCCCGTCATGCTTCATCTACATTCCTGCATCGGTTATCAAGCTGCTTCTGTTTTACACAAAATGACAATTACTCCAGTAATAGTAATGGTGATCATTTAAATGTGATAAATCATTGCAGAGAGGATGGTACATCACCTATCTACATAGCATGCCAAGAAGGCCATTTACCCATCTTAAATAAGCTGATACAATGTAATGGTGATATAAACAAGTGTAAAAAGAATGGTGCATCACCTATATACATAGCATGCCAAGAAGGCCATTTATCTATCTTAAATAGGCTGATAGAATGTAATGGTGATACAAACAAGTGTACAGTAAATGGTGCATCACCTATCTACATAGCATGCTACAATGGCCATTTACCAATCTTAAATAGGCTGATAGAATGTAATGGTGATATAAACAAGTGTACAGTAAATGGTGCATCGCCTATCTACATAGCATGCTACAATGGCCATTTACCAATCTTAAATAGGCTGATAGAATGTAATGGTGATATAAACAAGTGTACAGTGAATGGTACATCACCTATCTACATAGCATGCTACAATGGCCATTTACCGATCTTAAATAGGCTGATAGAATGTAATGGTGATATAAACAAGTGTACAGAGAATGGTGATTCACCTATCTACATAGCATGCTATAATGACCATTTACCAATCTTAAATAGGCTGATAGAATGTAATGGTGATATAAACAAGTGTACAGAGAATGGTACATCACCTATCTACATAGCATGCCAAGAAGGTCATTTATCTATCTTAAATAGGCTGATAGAATGTAATTGTGATATAAACAAGTGTACAGTGAATGGTGCAACACCTATCTACATAGCATGCCAAGAAGGTCATTTACCCATCTTAAATAGGCTGATAGAATGTAATGGTGATATAAACAAGTGTACAGTGAATGGTGTATCACCTATCTACATAGCATGCAACAATGGTCATTTACCCATCTTAAATAGGCTCATAGAATGTAATGCTGATATAAACAAGTGTACAGAGAATGACGAATCGCCTATCTACATAGCATCCTACAATGGCCATTTACCCATCTTAAGTAGGCTGATAGAATGTAATGGTGATATAAACAAGTGTACAGAGAATGGTGCATCCCCTATCTACATAGCATGCCAAGAAGGTCATTTACCCATCTTAAATCGGCTGATAGAATGTAATGGTGATATAAACAAGTGTACAGAGAATGGTGCATCACCTATCTACATAGCATGCCAAGAAGGCCATTTACCCATCTTAAATAGACTGATTGAATGTAATGGTGATATAAACAAGTGTGCAGTGAATGGTGCATCACCTATCTACATAGCATGCTACAATGGCCATTTACCCATCTTAAATAGGCTGATAGAAAGTAATAGTGATACAAACAAGTGTACAGAGAATGGTGAATCACCTATCTACATAGCATCCTACAATGGCCAGTTATCCATCTTAAATAGGCTGATAGAATGTAATGGTGATATAAACAAGTGTACAGGGAATGGTGCTTCACCTATCTACATAGCATGCCAAGAAGGTCATTTACCCATCTTAAATAGGCTGATAGAATGTAATGGTGATATAAACAAGTGTACAGAGAATGATGAATCGCCTATCTACATAGCATCATACAATGGCTATTTACCTATCTTAAATAGGCTGATAGAATGTAATGGTGATATAAACAAGTGTACAGAGAATGGTGAATCACCAATCTACATAGCATGCCAGAAAGGCCATTTACAAATCTTAAATAGGCTGATAGAATGTAATGGTGATATAAACAAGTGTACAGAGAATGGTGCATCCCCTATCTACATAGCATCCTACAATGGCCATTTACACATCTTAAAAAGGTTGATAGAATGTAATGGTGATATAAACAAGTGTACAGAGAGTGGTACATCACCTATCTACATAGCATGCTACAAAGGTCATTTACCTATCTTAAATAGGCTGATACAATGTAATTGCGATATAAACAAGTGTAAAAAGGATGGTACATCACCTATCTACATAGCATGCCAAGAGGGCTATTTACACATTTTAATTAGGCTGATAGAATGTAATGGTGATATAAACAAGTGTAGAGAGAATGGCGCATCACCTCTTATCAGTGCATGTTACAAAGGTCATTTTGATATTGTTGCAAAGTTACTGAAGAATAAAGATTTAAAGATAAATTTATGTGACAGTAAGGGTAGGTCTCCATTGTATTGGGCTCGTTATAAAAGATTTGATTCCATTGTCAAATTACTGTTAGACCACGGCTCAGACCTTTAGTCCTTTATTATTGTGACAAAAGTGGCTGATACCATTTAATAAGCTGAACATACTGGTCAAATAAATGTTGCCTAGTTCTCTACAAAAATGTAATAAGATACTACTTAAACAAAATTTTCATTCACAAAATCACAAATCACAAATATGACTATTCTTTGTTTTAAATTTCTCAGAAATTAGATTTTATCACCAAAACATAATTACAATGAAAACCTACTTATTAAAGTCTTAATTTGAAAAAATGAATTAATTTAATTTTTCTAATTAATTTAATGTACATCAACGAATTACATCTTCCGCTTTAATGGTTCAATTTTTTTTCCCACCATTTGTTAATTCGTATTGCAATAAAATTATACACATTTGTGTGTATTTATTTCTCTGTTTTATATTGTACATGTGTTTAGATGTCTAGATCTACATTGTAATTTACATTTGTCAATTATTGAATACATGTGTTTAGATATCTGTATTGCTGGATAAATGTGTTAAGATGTATGTATTATTAAATAGATGTGTTTAGGTGTCTTTGTAATTGAATTCTTGTGTTTAGGTGTCGGTATTATTGAATAAATGTGTTTAGGTGTCTGCATTATTGATTACGTGTTCAGATGTATGTATTATTGGGTACGTGTTGTGATAGGGTTGATATTTTTATATGTCACCATTAAATACAATATCTAATGTGTATTAGTATTATATCAATTCACTAATTGATAATCACAGGTGTATAAATGTTTTAATCCTTACAAATGACCTCCAGCTAATTTGTATATGATATTGATTTTTAGTATTACAGGTATAGATGACCAGGTGTTAAGAAAGTAGCAAAGAAAACCGACCGAACAACAAGAGCCAAAAACCAAGGGACAGTTACAAATCCGAATATAGACAAACACAACACAAAAATCAAAAACATAAAACACAGAAAGAGAGTAACCCGAACCCTATAAAAACCATGGGTGCACTCAGGTGCTCCGGACGAGTAAGCAGGTGTTAAATCATGTGACTTGTTATGGTCATCCACTGTATGATGTATTTTTAAAGTGAGGTGTAATGTAATGTTTGTATTATGTAAGTCTAAGAGAATGATTTGATTGGCTGGATTGTATGTATGAATGATGTCAGAGTGATTCTTTATGTCTGATGTAGTGTTGTCCGAGAGATGTGATTGGTTGTTGGTCATGAGGTACGAAACAGAGTACTCTATTGGCAATTAGTGTTGGAGGGAAATTATGTTTAATTTTTCACTTTCACTCATTGTGTAAAGAAGTAGATTTGTTTGATATTTTGTGGAACATTCCTGCATAATTTATATTTCGGAAGTTTAAAGATATTTTGGAATACTCCTGTGTTCCACATCATAAAGGTATTTATATTTTTATGTGTTATATACTTTATTTTTCATGTCTTTGTAGAGTAATCAGCTAGATTGCTTTTTTCAATGTAACAAAGACGCAAATTGTGAGATTGTTTTTCTTTAATTATTTTTATATTTGTCTAAGCTGGAGTCACTAGTTAAATGTTATTATAAATGTTTACATGACAAGTGTAAGCTATATATTTTTAATAGATTTTTCCCACAGATTATTTACATGTTTTGGTCACATAGGTGTAGTTAATGCATAGCATACTTAGCTTTCATTCATATTATTTCAGATGTAGATCCTGTATATTTGTCCTTGAGTTTAGGACTGTGTCTAAGTTGTTTCTTGCAACCTAAGTCCCATAGACAAGTATTCAATAGTTTTATATTAATTTATTTATAACATCAACGAGTAGATTAATTGTCTTACATTGTATCATACATTTTTATATACATTTCAAGATAATCCGTTTTGCATAATAGGCATTTCACATATTTATTTCATTTCATATTTTGACTTTGAATGTTTACTGAATGTATTGAAATTTATTTTCATATAGATCTAAAATACTAATGTGACATGTTTTATTTGCATAATGTGATATAATTGTTGAACTATTTGAAATTTTAATTTTTTTGTTATTGTTTTGTTCTATTATAATAAACAACTACTGGATCTCAGCTGTGTTTGTTTTGAACACCCGAACCACCCCCGGTTACATTTGGCATCCTCGGCGTCGACTGGAACAGCAGGAATTCCTAGGAAGAAATTCTACTGCAGGAGGGGAGAGAATCGACAGTAAAGTGACAGTGAGAATTGACATTTGTGTTGCTCTGTGTCAACCGATACAAAATGAACTTTTTATAATTTGTGTGACTTTATGATATTCTTGGACACTTTGTGTGGTATTTTAAGCGTTGAGGTAATACAGGACTGATTTATGTATGTATATTTTTTTTTCTTTTTGTTACATGTTAATAATCTTGTCTTTTGTTTGTATATAGAGACAATAGAGTATTATACACTATTGATACATATATATTTGGTATATATACAAATCATATTCAGCTACTTCACCACACATATTTGAGAACACAGAGCAGAGTAATATAACTACAGACAATATTTATTAGTAAAACAATTTTGATTGTGTTCAAGACACATTTATTGACCCCTCATGTATTTTTATTTGTTTGTATTATATTTTAATTGTGTTTTATATATTACCCTTGTATTATTTTGAATACCGCACCACTCCTCCTTGTAATATTTTTTACACTATACATTTAACAAAGTAAGCGTGTTATTACTTATATACCAATTCTTTTGGTATCGTTTTGTCATACTATATTGGTAAGTATCTTCTATATTAAGCATATAGTCACACTATACCTATGAGCAATCGTCTTATGAAGTACATTAATGAACAACCACACCTACCTGATGGTTTCCGATAAAGAGTACAATATTAGTCTCAGACAGCAAAGGGTTTACACTCAGAAACCATTGCCAAGACTACCAATTTCCACTTGAAATTTGGTGTCATCCCGGAGCCAGGACTAAGCAACTTGTTGATATAATAGACTCCAGGATCCAGAAAGCAATTCGCAGACACCACAATATAATTATTAACTTTAGGCTGGTACTTGTGACATCACTCGTAAGGAGGGGAGGTATATATTTCTGCGACACAAATCCCAAAAGGCAGTTAATGAGATACTTGAGCAATATAGGAGAGCCATAACTATAGTAGACAAATACAAGCAGGCTGATATTAAATTTATAGACTGTCCGTTGTTATCTATTGCCAAGTGGAACGCCACTAAGGGACACCCTCAACCAGAAACATTTAAGGAGGCTGATTTAGAAGCTACTAACCAGATAACAAGACTTAATAAGAAGATTTGGGAGTTGAATGCCATTTTAGGAAAGACCTCCATTAAAGTCAGCCGATACTTTATTAAAAGACGGAAGTCAAGATCTAGGACAATCAGGAAGTCAGTTTTACTGTCCATCAAAAACAGAGACGGAGTACATCCTGGTAAATTACTTAGTTTGGCCATCAGTAAACACCTATTACTAGATACCTGCAAGGAATGTTACCACATCACCCAGGAATCCAAACAGCTGCAGATAAGGGTAGAGGAGGAGGAACTTTTGTCTCTCTTTTAGCTGTAGGTGTGTTTATCGTACCATGCTAAAGGGGGTTGACAACAACCGAAACCTACACCTGAAACCTGCATCTCAAGGATTGAGATAAACAACACTCATAAAATGGCCACAAGTGATCCCAGCATTGGACAACAGAAGTCAGGCGAGCTGACTGCTGATGATGAGAAAATACTATTGGAGGCTTTTAAGAAACTTGGATCAAAGCCAAAGATTAAAAACCCACAAGAGCTGAAAGAGTGGATGTTGAATTATTTGGGAAGCACCATAAAAACTGAGCAGGCAGAAACAACACCACAATTGCCAAGTACACCAACATCTAACCAAGGAACACAATCGAATGTTCAAGCATCTAATTCACAATCATCATCACATATTATTCATAGGCCAGACTCAACAACATACTCGCCTTAAATATCAAATTTCTTTGGAGATGGTAAAGGAGAAGCTCCCTATGACTTGTGGAAATATGAGGTCGACACACTTAGAAAGTCCCAGCTAACACCACCGGTTATTGAAATAGCTGTTAGGCGATCATTGAAAGGTGAGGCCGCTCGTGTAGCTATGAGGCTTGGAAGCGAAGCGAGTTTAGATGAACTGCTTAACAAGCTAGAAACAATATATGGTCTATCCATTCAGAATGACAAGCTAATGGAAGAATTTTACAGTTCCATACAGAGACCAGGTGAAGATGTTATTTCCTGGACAAATAGACTTGAAGACCTACTCTATAAAGCTAAGCAAAGACACATGATACAGGAAACTGAGAGTAATTCAAAACTAAAGCCATTTTTTGGAGTGGACTAAATAAAGATTTAAAGAGCATGTCGGGTCATCTTCATTTTATTGTTAAAGACTTCGACATCTTGAAGCAAGAGATGCGACAGATAGAAACCGATATGAAGAGAGAAGAAAAATCTACTACATCCAAGATGGCTTCCACTGGAACGAATGAGTCTAAAGATGAAGATGAATAAAAGGCCACGATACAGAGAATGGCTGCTGACATTGAGGCACTGAAAAAAGATAGAGATAGACAATACAAACCTCAACAATGGCAGATAAATGAGAAAGGTCAATATAAAGGTCAGGGAAATAGACAATTTAATAATCAAGGTAACAACAACAATAGACCAAGGCAGAAACAGAATGACAGGGCAAACAATTTTGATGATAATGAACAACATCAAGAACAACCACGACAAGATGAGCAATATAAAGACGTTATATTTTGGCGTTGTCACCAGAAAGGTCATTTAAAGATTGGTTGTCGTGTAAGATTAGATCATAGCAGAAAGGCTTTAAACGGGAAGAGATCAACATAGTGGGGCATATTTTTGGTCAAAACTATCGAAGCTCCAGCAGCAGACAAAATTATTTAACAAAGTTAATTGGAACATCAAATGAGACCAGTTTACAAGTAAATGCCATAACAACCTCTGGTCTATTAGACACAGGCTCTGCAGTATCAACAATAAGTAGATCCTTTTATAAAGAACATCTGTCAGATATACCCATCCATCCAGTCCAAGATCTGCTTACTATTGAATGTGCTGATGAGAAGGATCTACCATATGATGGTTTTATTGAAGCAGAGATTAGCATGAAGGCAAATGACAATGACAATACCTTAAAGAATTGTCTATTATTAGTTGTTCCAGACAGTAAGTACAATACCAAAGTACCTGTTCTATTGGGAACAAATGTTTTGACATCATTGATCAACACACTTTATAATCAATATGGAGATAGATACCTTCAAGAGGCAAAACTGATTATACCAGTATACATGGCACTCAGGTGTTTGAACCTTCGAGAAAAGTATCTGAAACGACAAAACCATCGTCTAGCAATAGTGAAATCAGCAGAAAAGAATAGAATAATCATAGAACCAAACAAAGAAGTTACAATATCTGCAAACTTTGACAAGAAAGCACCATATCACCCAGTTTGCGCCTTGTTACAGTCGACAGACAAGTCAGTTATTCCAACAGACTTAGATATTACACCATCACTGATACCATACAGCTATGATCGAAACTCTATGGGAATAACAGAAGTAACTATTACTAATCCCAGTACAAGAACAGTAACAATATCTTCACATAGCATTCTTTGTGAACTTCAGCCTATTCACATTGAGACAATACATAAGCAGGATGAAGCAACAGTAGAAGCATGCGCTGAGAAGACCGAAGTAATAGATGGAATCACTATATGTACAGATGGGCTAACTAAAGAACAGATAAGGAAAGGAAAAGAGTTAATTATGAAGTTTTCACACATAATGTCCAAAGATGATCTGGACATAGGACATACCACCATTGTCAAACACAGAATAGAACTTACTGACGATACACCATTCAAACAGAAACATCGTAGAGTACCACAATCAATGTACGATGAAGTACGTGACCACTTGCACTTACTTCTTGCAAGCGGCATCATTCGAAGATCATTTTCACCATGGACATCGAATGTTGTATTATGTAGAAAGAAAGATGGTAAACTTAGAATGTGTGTAGATTACAGGCAGCTTAATGACAGGACCATAAAAGATGCCCATGCTTTACCAAGAATAGAGGAAATACTAGATGGACTAGCAGGCAACAAATACTTCAGCGTAATTGATATGAAGTCTGGTTACCATCAGCTAGAGATTAATGCCGTTTGCATTAGCAAACAGTCCAGCGACTTACCAACGATTAATGGAGACAATATTACTTGGAAGATATGCTTTGTCTACCTTTATGACGTCATAATTTTCTCTGATACGTATGAAGAGCACCTGGAAAGAATTGATCTTGTATTTACTAGATTACGAGAAGCCGGACTAAAACTGTCGCCAAAAAAATGCGCATTCTTTATGAGAAAAGTTAAATATGTTTTCCACATTGTATCTGAGGAAGGCATTGAACCCGACCCAGATAAGATAGAGAAGATAAAGTCTTGGCCTAAACCAACTACACCTGAAGAGGTTAGAAAGTTTTTAGGGTTTGCAGGCTACTATCGCAGATTTGTAAAAGATTTTGCTAAGATAGCTAGACCTCTTACGAATTTAATACCACCAACAGTAAAGAAAAGAGGAAAGAAACCAAAGAAAGATGAACCACAACAAAAATGGACATGGGAGATAACTCAAGATCATTAAAAGCATTAAAATCATGTTTAATGGCACCACCAGTACTTGGTTACCCCCAAGCCATTTGAACTGCATACAGATGCATCAGGACAAGGTTTAAGTGCAGTTTTATATCAAGAACAAGAAGGCCACAAGAGAGTGATTGCTTATGCAAGCAGTGGATTATCTAAAGCTTAACGACATCATCCAGCACATCGACTTGAGTTTCTTGCACTCAAACGGGCTGTCACAGAAAAATTCAGCGACTATCTAATTACATCAAAATTTGTAGTATATACAGACTCTCATCATACAGTTTCGAAATAAAATACAGGCCTGGTTCTACAAACAAAGATGTGGATGCTTTATCACGCTTACCAAATGACAGTATCACAACTACATTGAATCAACAAGCAGTAAAATCCATTTGTCAGTCCATTCATGTGCCCGCTATTGAAACGATCTCCTTTTGAACTGAAATAGTAGACCAATTGCTAGATCCAGTGACTCACAAAAAGATAAATGTATCTGAAGCTAAGCAAAAAGACATTGTTTTCCAGTTCTGGTTATCAAAAGTAACTGTGGGGAAGAAACCACCAAAGAATGATAAGCCAAAAACACCTGAGCACAGAGCTTTCTACAACAACTTTGAAAGGCTAAACGTCAACAATGGCGTTTTACAGCGTAAAGTTACAGATAACATCAGTGGAGAAAAGTACAATCAGATAGTCGTACCATTCATTTACAGGTCATTGATCTTAAGATTCCTGCATGGTGATATGGGTCACCAGGGACGTGACAGAACATTGTCGCTGATTAACGAACGTTTTTACTGGTATGGCCTATCAAGAGACTTTGAAGAATATATAACAGCATGCGGTCGATGCTTACGTAGAAAGAAATCATCCACAGACAACGCTGAGCTTGTAAGCATCGAAACCACACAACCTCTTGAGTTAGTATGTATGGATTTTCTCAGCCTAGAAACATCCAAGGGAGGTTACCAGAACATTCTCGTCATTACTGACCATTACACCAAGTATGCAATAGCAGTACCAACAAAGAACATGACAGCAAAAATAACAGCTGAAGCATTTCTGAACAACTTTGTGGTTCACTACGGTTTTCCATCCCGTATTCACAGTGACCAAGGAACAAACTTCGAAGGCAAATTAATAAAAGAATTATGTGAGATTACTGGGATGAGGAAATCACGTACAACTCCATATCATCCCATGGGAAATGGTGAATGCGAACGTTTCAATCGCACACTGCTAAGAATGTTAGGTAAATTAAACCCAGATCAAAAGAAAAACTGGAAATCTCATGTTTCAACAATGACGCACGCATACAACAGTACTAGGCATGCAAGAACTGGCTTTACGCCACACTATCTCATGTTTGGACGAGAAGCTTAATTAGAAATAGACGTCATCTTTAACACCAAACCTCCTGGAACAGATAAAATCTCAGCCACAAGATATACATGATATATTAGGGAATCGAAAAAAAGAATGAACAAAACATATGAAATAGCCTAAGAAGTTACCAGGAAAGCCCAACAGAAACAAAAGAACACATATAATATGAAGAAACGAGGGTCGATAGTTCAGAAAGGTGACACAGTTTTAGTCAAAGTAGTAGCTTGGGACGGTAAACATAAATTAGCTGATCGCTGGGAAGAAGAAACAGCCAAACTTAGACATACCAGTTTATAAAGTACAACGTAAAGATGGCACTGGAAAGAAAAAGACATTACACAGAAACCTTTTATTACCAGTTGGTAATCTGTGTGATACCGATGCTGAAATGGAAACGATGCAAGACTTTGATGAGAGTGAAGATGACGAAACTATCTATGTTGATGATTTATATACAGATAGAAATAGTACACAACATGCACCAGAGAATGTCTATCCTGTGGACTCAGAAAGTGACAACAGTAAAGTGTTAGCAGATGAACTCTCTGCAAATGACACAGACACCCAGCAAACAATTTTACGTCGTAGAAACGTCGTTAAAATGTATGTTTTTGGTTGCAGTAACGTTACTATATAACGTTATTTTTACGAAAAAATGGATGGTTTTCTTAACGTCGCCTTAACGTTTTTTGCAACCAATTTACGACGTTTAACAGACATTCACCAAACGTTACGAAAAAATTGTGATGTACACCCGACATTTAGACTACGTATGACTTTGACGAAGATGTTCTGTAAACGTTGTCACAACATTAAAAATAATACATAACACGTTCCACAGACGTTTGTCTAACGTAATTGAAACAAGCAATTGTTGCATTATATGAAAAAATGTCTTCCTGAAAATCAGTTCCGTTTTTTTCCTCGAAAGTAATATGGTCATAACCGCATCGTATTTATTAACCACAACATCTCTGATAGTCAACGTAAAACAAATGCAAGAGATACCAAATGGTGAACACTTCAAGAATTCAAGGAACATATAGAAAACTACATATAACTGCCTTTATGTCTCGAAAAGCTCTGCTGCAGGCTCCACAAAATACATAGTAGGGTGAAATACAAAATACGATTTTCAAAGGAAAAACGATGCAAATTACTTGTATATTAATAAAATAGAAAAATAAATTTGTTTCCTATTTTTTATTGTTTAAATATTACGAGACAAAACAGCTAATTAAGCCTCTGACACACAGTTGTACAAGAGGACACACAGAAACAGTAGTTGGTTTAAGACATTAATACGTACAGACACAAATACAACTACATTAATTAAAACACACAAAGGCAATACATATTAAAACATATGTTCAACATTTACTTACAGTCAATACACAAAAATACGTGTTGTAGAGAGAGCTAAAAATAAAAAAGCAGTTATATTCACAACACAGATCTATATGACATCGGGATCTTAGGATTTTGTAATATACAATCAATACATTAACTTTTTAAAAGTTTTTGCAGAGTTACAACTGGTTGCTGTCTGGATTCTGGTACCTAAAAATAAATAAATAAATAAATAAATAAATAAATAAATAAATAAATAAATAAATAAATAACATTTATCTTCTGTTTAAACACTTTGTATTTTGTGTTTGATTGAATTGTTAATTTACTAAATGAATTTTGGTTTTTTTGTATATTTATAAACTCATGATATAACTAATTGTCTGTAAATATAACAACATTGTATGTAATATATTGTCATGAAATCTCCTTTATGGAGGAAATAAAGACATGATTGATTGATTGATTGATTGGTAGCAGTGGTCAAGTTTGAAGTGTGTTTAAAGCTCTACACAAAATGTTTAAAATATATTGTCATTTTATTAATTTGGTCCCAGGATAGAAGTTTTTATATCAGCGTGTCTCTGTACGCTAATATTTTGAAACGAGGGCGTCGGTGGCCGCGTGATTATGATACTAGTAGTTAGTCATCTTCTAATCACCGCGTGAGGTTTGTTCGGGTTTTTTACCGGGTATTCCTCCCGCTAAAAACCTGGACGTAATGATACAGCTAAAAAATTGCTGAAAGTTGCGTCAACCACAATTTAAATAAAAACTAACATAAATCTGAAAATGTTTTGAGACAATCTGTGTTCTGAATACATTATTATTTGGTTTTCCCTAAGTTAGCAATTATTAAACTTACCTTATATCTGGATCCCCTGGCCTATTAGGGGCATGTCTTCGGCATTCCGTTATAATCTCCTCCGCATCCATTTCTGTGGTTGACGGATGATTTTTTCTGTATGCCCCTGAAGAAGAAGAAAATTAACTAGAATTGCCATTGCGAGCAATAGCAGATGTCGCCCCGAAATTTTTTTCTTTCCGTCATGTGAATTCCAAAATCGATGATTCCATGTTGCTCCCCACATCAAAATATCTCTAGAAGTTGATTTTCATGGAATTCCGACAATGTTGTATTTTTTAACGTAACTCGGCAGCCATCTTAAAAATGGCCGCCATTTTGAAATTTTTCGTAATATGAATTTCAAAGATGTAATGGTGACGGTGCTTTGTGTAAAGTTTGATTGGAATCCATCAATGCATAGCAGAGAAATGGAGGCGACAAAAAACCTCCATTTCCCCATAGGCTTCTATGCAAATGTAACGTGGCGGCCATCTTGTAAAATGTGGCCATTTTAGAATTTTTTGATATGTGAATTCCAAGATGTAATGATGACGGTGCTTTGTGTAAAGTTTGATTGGAATCCATCAATGCATAGAAGAGAAATGGAGGTGACAAAAAACCTCCATTTCCCCATAGGCTTCTATGCAGACGTAACGGTTGTCG
This sequence comes from Limnoperna fortunei, assembly GCA_944474755.1. Lineage (NCBI taxonomy): Eukaryota > Metazoa > Mollusca > Bivalvia > Mytilida > Modiolidae > Limnoperna > Limnoperna fortunei. The sequence goes on along the minus strand of OX104111.1, from coordinate 17,553,383 downwards.
CTGCGGCCACACGGTTCGAAATTTTTTTTTCAATCTAACCTGTCTTCTTGAGGTCGATGAGGTCCAACTTCCTATAAAAAAACTTTGGAATATCTCAAACCATGGTGAAGCTATTGTAGAAAAATCATTTTCCCATAGGCCCCATGTTAAATCTATTTTTAGCCATGGCGGCCATCTTGTTTTTCCGTGCCGCCCCAAAATCATCTCAAACCTGTATCTCATTATGGTCTTCCATCATACCAAGTTTGGTCCCTTTGTGCTTCTAGGTTTCCGAAAAATTAAGGAAAATGCCCAAAATCACTCATGCATAACTTTCTGGTTTCCATGGAGATGGTTCCACATATCACCAATTTAAAAGTTGATTGCACAACTTCAGATAGTGGTTCTACTTTATGCCATGTGATGTTCTAATCCAATCAGCCATCTCTGAGTTATCAGCCGGACAAAAAAGTGAGGAAGAATAATAATAATAACTAGAATTGCCATTGCGAGCAATAGCAGATGTCGCCCCGAAATTTTTTTTTCCGTCAAGTGAATTCCAAAATCGATGATTCCATGTTGCTCCCCACATCAAAATATCTCTAGAAGTTGATTTTCATTGAATTCCGACAATGTTGTAATTTTTTAACGTAACTCGGCAGCCATCTTAAAAATGGCCGCCATTTGAAATTTTTCGTAATATGAATTTCAAAGATGTAATGGTGACGGTGCTTTGTGTAAAGTTTGATTGGAATCCATCAATACATAGCAGAGAAATGGAGGCGACAAGAAACCTCCATTTCCCCATAGGCTTCTATGCAAATGTAACGTGGCGGCCATCTTGTAAAAGGTGGCCATTTTAGAATTTTTTGATATGTGAATTCCAAGATGTAATGATGACGGTGCTTTGTGTAAAGTTTGATTGGAATCCATCATTGCATAGCAGAGAAATGGAGGTGACAAAAAACCTCCATTTCCCCATAGGCTTCTATGCAAACGTAACGGTTGTGGCTGCGGCCACACGGCGTGAAATTTTTTTTTCAAACTTTCCTGTCTTCTCGAGGTTGATGAGGTCCAACTTCCTATAAAAAATCTTTGGAATATCTCAAACCATGGTGAAGCTATTGTAGAAAAATCATTTTCCCATAGGCCCCATGTTAAATCTATTTTTAGCCATGGCGGCCATCTTGTTTTTCCGTTCCGCCCCAAAATCATCTCAAACCTGTATCTCATTATGGTCTTCCATCATACCAAGTTTGGTCCCTCTGTGCTTCTAGGTTTCCGAAAAATTAAGGAAAATGCCCAAAATCATTCATGCATAACTTTCTGGTTTCCATGGAGATGGTTCCACATATCACCATTTTTAAAGTTGATGGCACAACTTCAGATAGTGGTTCTACTTTATGCCATTTGATGCTCTAATCCAATCAGCCATCTCTGAGTTATCAGCCGGACAAAAAGTGAGGAAGAATAATAATAATAAATATAGGTTCAATCGTTCTAAAGAACGATTAATAGGCTTTCCACTTCAAAAGAAGACCTTAAATAAATGACCTTGAAACCAAAAAGCTAAGAAACATACGTAATTTGTCTATAGCAATTAATAAGAACAAAAATTATTAAAAAACTATTTAGATATCTTTAAAAATAAGAAAGGTCATTAAATAGGACGTAAGAAAACTTGAATGACCTTGACAACTCATCTTTTAATCTACGTAAATATTACTTATAGGCAATAGCATTAAAAGAATAAGCCATTCAAAATACATAGTACCATGAAAAACATTTATAAAGGACTTTGACCTTGACTTTTACAGCATGACCTTGACCATGCTGAAGGTCAACAGTGATCAACATTGAAGATTTTATGCCAATATCTCTTAAAGTCATTAAGATATGACTACTTATAATATATACAAAAAATTAGAAAATGACCTTGACCTTTGACCTTGTATTTGTTTTCAAGGTCAAGGGTCCTAATGATCCATAGTGAAGACCCCATGCCTCTACTATCAATAGTTGATAAGTAATTAATGAAAAACTAATTATCAATGGTTGTAATGGGGGATAACTCCTATAAGATGAAGCCGGATCCTTTCCCTTTAAATAGAAAAAAGTTGCGCCTTTATGAGACCAATATTTTATCCATTATAACTTATAGCCTATCTTTTACCGTTTCAAAGTAATAGCGATGACAAGACAATGCCAAAATTTCAAACGTGACCTTGACCTTTGACCTTGTGTCCATTTTCAAGGTCAAGGTCAATGATGACCAATGATATAAGGTTTCATATATATATCTGTTATAGTTACTGAGATATAGTGATATAATGCAATTCACAATACATTTTATTGGTCTAGGGGAGATAACTCTTATAAAAATGTCAAAAAAAGTGACGATTCAAGATCTCAATATGATACACATTTTGGTAAAGGTTTCAGTTCTCTATCTATTATAGTAAAGGAGGAGATCTGCACACAACCAAGGGTCAAAAATTAGAACATGACCTTGACCTTTGACCTTGTGACCTTTTTCAAGGTCAAGGTCAATGATGACCAACTGTGAAATATCTAGTCTATATCACCTCTGGTTCATGAGTTACAATGGTACAAATTGTACTTCCAATAAATAAGGGGAAATAACTCCTACAAGGAGTCGTCAAAATACTTTGCGCGATATGTAACAAATTGTCGCAATCCATAGCTGACCATTTTGCAACAACTTTTATTGCGAAATCTTTTACGGTTTCATAGTTTATCTGCACACAAGCTTTTCTGTAACAGGGGAGATAACTCCGTAAAGAACAAGTGTTCGGTGAGCCAGGGTTAACTGCGAAAGCGTAATGTCTCATACATCCATAGTACAAAATGTCTTTACGACATGTCGCGAAACAAAATTTATAATGGGAAAAGAAAACTTGGCGGAAAAAAATAAGAATAATAATAAATATAGGTTCAATCGTTCTAAAGAACGATTAATAGGTTTTCCACTTCAAAAGAAGACCTTAAATAAATTACCTTGAAACCAAAAAGCTAAGAAACATACGTAATTTGTCTATAGCAATTAATAAGAACAAAAATTATTAAAGAACTATTTAGATATCTTTAAAAATAAGAAAGGTCATTAAATAGGACGTAAGAAAACTTGAATCACCTTGACAACTGATCTTTTAATCTACGTAAATATTACTTATAGGCAATAGCATTCAAAATACATAGTACCATGAAAAACATGTATAAAGGACTTTGACCTTGACTTTTACAGCATGACCTTGACCATGCTGAAGGTCAACAGTGATCAACATTGAAGATTTTATGCCAATATCTCTTAAAGTCATTGAGATATGACTACTTATAATATATACCAAAAAATTAGAAAATGACCTTGACCTTTGACCTTGTATTTGTGTTCAAGGTCAAGTGTCCCAATGGTCTATAGTGAAGACCCCATGCCTCTACTATCAATAGTTGCTAAGCAATTAATGAAAAACTATTTATCAATGGTTGTAATGGGGGATAACTCCTATAAGATGAAGCCGGATCCTTTCCTTCTAAATAGAAAAAAGTTGCGCCTTTATGAGGCCAACATTTTTTCCATTTGAACTTATTGCCTATATTTTACCGTTTTAAAGGAATAGCGATGACAAGACAATGCAAAAATTTCAAACGTGACATTGACCTTTGACCTTGAGTCCATTTTCAAGGTCAAGGTAAATGATAACTAATGATATAAGGTTTCATATAAATATCTGTTATAGTTACTGAGATAAAGTGATATAATGCAATTCACAATATATTTCAGTGGTCTAGGGGAAATAACTCTTGTAAAAATGTCAAATAAAAAAAGTGACGATTCAAGATCTTAATATGATACACATTTTGGTACAGGTTTCAGTTCTCTATCTATTATAGTAAAGGAGGAGATCTGTACACAACGCAATATCAAAAATTAGAATGTAACCTTGACCTTTGACCTTGTGACCTTTTTCAAGGTCAAGGTCAATGATGACCAACTGTGAAATATCTAGTCTCTATCATCTCTGGTTCATGAGTTACTATGGTAAAAAATGTACTTGCAATAAATAAGGGGAAATAACTCCTATAAGAAGGTGAAAATTTCTTTAATGCGATATGTTATAAAGTGTCGCAATCCGTCGCTTAACATTTTGGAACAACTTTTATTGCGATATCTTTTACAGTTTCAAAGTTAATCTGCACACAAGCTTTTTTATGACAGGGGAAATAACTCAGTAAAGAATAAGTGTTCGGTCTGCCAGGGTCAACTGCGAAAGCGTAATGTTTCATACATCCATAGTACAAAATATCTTTACGACATGTCGCGAAACAAAATTTATAATGGGAAAAGAAAACTTGGCGGAAAAAAAAGAATAATAATAAACAGACGAATTACAAGAAGGTTTTCCACTGGAAAGTGGAAAACCTTAATAATAATAAGAAACAGAAGAATAACAAGAAGGCTTTCCACTCGGAAAGTGGAAAGCCTTAATAATAATAAGAAACAGAAGAATAACAGTAAGGCTTCCCACTCGGAAGTGGAAAGCCTTAATAATATAGGTTCATTTGTGACTTCGCCACAAATAATCATGGCTTACCACTTCCATCGACATTTTTTACACCGCGGCGTAAAAAAATTTCAGTTTTTTTTTTGTTTTTTCTATATAAAAAACCATAACTGCATAAAATATACGTGAAACGTAGCAGAAAACCATGCAAAAATCATATGTCACATCCTAGGCTCGAACCGACGATGTCAGTCTTGCCAGCCCTCGTTGATACCACTGGACCACGGAAGACGATATGCAGAAAGTCAAATTTTGACGTATATATACCTTCAATGTGTTTTCTACATTTAAAATACAAAGACATTTTGTAATGTTTTCGTGTATTTACCAATGAAATAAATAAGAAAGACAGAAAATTCTATGATTTTTATTTATGAAATACAAATAGAACACATTGATTTGACTGGTCGAGACGTCTGATGTCACGTGACAATGCTACATATTATCGTGGACTTATAAAAAAAAAAAAAAAAATAGAAAACAGGCGTCATACGTACTGTATACATATGATCGCCGTCAACAATGATGCAATTTTGACAGTTTAATATTACTTTCAATTCATTGTAAAAGGAAAAACGGATTTTTCTTCGGTGAAATACAGCAATCGTACGTACCAAACGACACTCGATCGCGCGCATTTTATTGTCATTTCAAAATAAATGCAAGTAGAAAAAATGTTTGTTTCAGCTAGAACAACTCACGAAGACACAATTCAGATGTATATTTCAAGGATTAATCAATGCACAAAAATTCAAGCGATGAAATCTAAGGGGTCCCGATGGGGTCTCGACATTTGATTTTTTCTGCCGATTTTGGAGTTTGTTGACATTTATGCACATCCGAGATACATGGTTGGGGTAAAATCGACATTCTAAATCGATTGGCACCATTTTCGAAAAGCTAGGACTTATGGTTTTTCTGAAAATTGCGATTTTTGCATAAAAAACCTATCTTCAACTTTCATGACCTGGACATTTTTTTATCGTTCGTCAGAACGATTTCTACTGTAGCGACAATTTAGGGACATCAATCCCCGAACGATTTGGCGTCCATTTTGTTTCACCATTCTCTGTGGTCTAGGATGAAATCTGCACACTACATTCTTATGGGGTCCCCTTAGAAACACCCCCCCCTTTATTTTTGCAGGCTGGCGGAATACCCTAAAATTCCCCATGTTTTTGCCCATGCCTGGCACCAAATTTTATTGCGACATGTAGCAAGCTAAGAAAACAAAGCGAATCCAAAGGTACAAAAATTCACATGTCGCTGTACTGAAACCCAGGTGACCTTGACCTTTGACCTTGTGACCTTGGGCAAGGTCAAGGTGAAAGTTGACATTTTACCTATTACAAGTTATTGCCTATCTTTTACCGTTTCAAGGGAATAGCGATGGCGAGACAGTGTCAAAATTTCAAACGTGACCTTGACCTTTGACCTTGTGTCCATTTTCAAGGTCAAGGTCAATGATGACCAATGATATAAGGTTTCATGTATATATCTGTTATAGTTACTGAGATATAGTGATCTAATGTAACTCACAATGCATATTATTGGTCTAAGGGGAGACAACTCTTATAAAATGTCAAATATAAAAAGTGACGATTCAAGATCTTAATATGATACACATTTTGGTAAAGGTTTCAGTTCTCTATCTATTATAGTAAAGGAGAAGATCTGCACACAACCAAGGGTCAGAAATTAGAACATGACCTTGACCTTTGATCTTGTGACCTTTTTCAAGGTCAAGGTCAATGATGACCAACTGTGAAATATCTAGTCTATATCACCTCTGGTTCATGAGTTACAATGGTACAAATTTTACTCCAATAAATAAGGGGAAATAACTCCTACAAGGAGTCGTCAAAATACTTTGCGCGATATGTAACAAATTGTCGCAATCCATAGCTGACCATTTTGCAACAACTTTTATTGCGAAATCTTTTACGGTTTCATAGTTTATCTGCACACAATCTTTTCTGTAACAGGGTAGATAACTCCGTAAAGAACAAGTGTTCGGTGTGACAGGGTCAACTGCGAAAGCATAATGTCTTATACATCCATAGTACAAAATGTCTTTACGACATGTCGCGAAACAAAATTTATAATGGGAAAAGAAAACTTGGCGGAAAAAAATAAGAATAATAATAATAAATATAGGTTCAATCGTTCTAAAGAACGATTAATAGGCTTTCCACTTCAAAAGAAGACCTTAAATAAATGACCTTGAAACCAAAACGCTAAGAAACATACGTAATTTGTCTATAGCAATTAATAAGAACAAAAATTATTAAAAAAACTATTTAGATATCTTTAAAAATAAGAAAGGTCATTAAATAGGACGTAAGAAAACTTGAATGACCTTGACAACTGATCTTTGAATCTACCTAAATATTACTTATAGGCAATAGCATTAAAAGAAGAAGCCATTCAAAATACATAGTACCATGAAAAACATTTATAAAGGACTTTGACCTTGACTTTTACAGCATGACCTTGACCATGCTGAAGGTCAACAGTGATCAACATTGAAGATTTTATGCCAATATCTCTTAAAGTCATTAAGATATGACTACTTATAATATATACAAAAAATTAGAAAATGACCTTGACCTTTGACCTTGTATTTGTTTTCAAGGTCAAGGGTCCTAATGATCCATAGTGAAGACCCCATGCCTCTATTATCAATAGTTGATAAGTAATTAATGAAAAACTAATTATCAATGGTTGTTATGGGGGATAACTCCTATAAGATGAAGCCGGATCCTTTCCCTCTAAATAGAAAAAAGTTGCGCCTTTATGAGACCAACATTTTATCCATTATAACTTATAGCCTATCTTTTACCGTTTCAAAGTAATAGCGATGACAAGACAATGCCAAAATTTCAAACGTGACCTAGACCTTTGACCTTGTGTCCATTTTCAAGGTCAAGGTCAATGATGACCAATGATATAAGGTTTCATATATATATCTGTTATAGTTACTGAGATATAGTGATATAATGCAATTCACAATACATTTTATTGGTCTAGGGGAGATAACTCTTATAAAAATGTCAAATAAAAAAAGTGACGATTCAAGATCTCAATATGATACACATTTTGGTAAAGGTTTCAGTTCTCTATCTATTATAGTAAAGGAGGAGATCTGCACACAACCAAGGGTCAAAAATTAGAACATGACCTTGACCTTTGACCTTGTGACCTTTTTCAAGGTCAAGGTCAATGATGACCAACTGTGAAATATCTAGTCTATATCACCTCTGGTTCATGAGTTACAATGGTACAATTTTTACTTCCAATAAAAAAGGGGAAATAACTCCTACAAGGAGTCGTCAAAATACTTTGCGCGATATGTAACAAATTGTCGCAATCCATAGCTGACCATTTTGCAACAACTTTTATTGCGAAATCTTTTACGGTTTCATAGTTTATCTGCACACAAGCTTTTCTGTAACAGGGGAGATAACTCCGTAAAGAACAAGTGTTCGGTGTGACAGGGTCAACTGCGAAAGCGTAATGTCTTATACAACCATAGTACAAAATGTCTTTACGACATGTCGCGAAACAAAATTTATAATGGGAAAAGAAAACTTGGCGGAAAAAAATAAGAATAATAATAATAATAATAAGAAACAGAAGAATAACAAGAAGGCTTTCCACTCGGAAAGTGGAAAGCCTTAATAAATATAGGTTCAATCGTTCTAACGAACGATTAATAGGCTTTCCACTTAAAAGAAACCTAAAATAAATGACCTTGAAACTAAAAAGCTAAGCAAGATCCGCAATTTGACTATAGCAATTAATAGGTTCAAAAATAATTAAAATAAACCATTTAGATATTTTTTAAAAATAAGAAAGGTCATTAAATAGGACGTTAGAAAACTTGAGTGACCTTGACAACTGATCTTTTAATCTACGTAAATTTTACTTATAGACAATAGCATTTATAAGAATAAGCCATTTAAAATACATAGGACCATGAAAAAAATTAAAAAAGGACTTTGACCTTGACTCTTACACCGTGACCTTGACCATGCTGAAGGTCAACTGTGATCAACATTGAAGATTTTATGCCAATATCTCTTCTAGTTATTGAGATATGACTACTTATAAAATTTACCAATAATTAGCAGATGACCTTGACCTTTGACCTTGTATTTGTCTTCAAGGTCAAGGGTCCTAATGGTCTATAGTGAAGACCCCAAGCCTCTACTATTAATAGTTGATAAGTAATTATTGAAAAACTAATTAACAATGGTTGTAATGGGGGATAACTCCTATAAAATGAAGCCGGATCCTTTACCTCAAAGTAGGAAAAAGTTACGCCTTGATGAGACCAACATTTTATCCATTATAACTTATAGCCTATCTTTTACCGTTTCAATTGAATAGCGATGACAAGACGATGTCAAATTTTCAAACGTGACCTTGACCTTTGACCTTGTGTCCATTTTCAAGGTCAAGGTCAATGATGACCAATGATATAAGGTTTCATATATATATCTGTTATAGTTACTGAGATATAGTGATATAATGCAATTCACAATACATTTTATTGGTCTAGGGGAGATAACTCTTATAAAAATGTAAAATAAAAAAAGTGACGATTCAAGATCTCAATATGATACACATTTTGGTAAAGGTTTCAGTTCTCTATCTATTATAGTAAAGGAGGAGATCTGCACACAACCAAGGGTCAAAAATTAGAACATGACCTTGACCTTTGACCTTGTGACCTTTTTCAAGGTCAAGGTCAATGATGACCAACTGTGAAATATCTAGTCTATATCACCTCTGGTTCATGAGTTACAATGGTACAAATTGTACTTCCAATAAATAAGGGGAAATAACTCCTATAAGAAGGTGAAAAATTCTTTAATGTGATATGTTATAAAGTGTCGCAATCCTTCGCTGAACATTTTGGAACAACTTTCATTGCGAAATCTTTTACGGTTTCATAGTTTATCTGCACACAAGCTTTTTATGACAGGGGAAATAACTCCGTAAAGAAAAAGTGTTCGGTGTCACAGGGTTAACTGCGAAAGCGTAATGTCTCATACATCCACAGTACAAAATATCTTTACGACATGTCGCGAAACAAAATTTATAATGGGATAACAAAACTTGGCGGAAAAAAAATAAGAATAATAAGAAACAGACTAATAACAGTAAGTCTTTCCACTGGAAAGTGGAAAGCCTTAATAATAATAAGAAACAGAAGAATAACAGTAAGGCTTCCCACTCGGAAGTGGAAAGCCTTAATAATATAGGTTCATTTGTGACTTCGCCACAAATAATCATGGCTTACCACTTCCATCGACATTTTTTACACCGCGGCGTAAAAAAATTTCAGTTTTTTTTTGTTTTTTCTATATAAAAAACCATAACTGCATAAAATATACGTGAAACGTAGCAAAAAACCATGCAAAAATGACTTGTCACATCCTAGGCTCGAACCGACGATGTCAGTATTGCCAGCTCATCGTTGTTACCACTGGACCACGGAAGCCTATATACAGAAAGTCAAATTTTGACGTATATATACCTTCTATGTGTTTTCTACATTTAAAATACAAAGATATTTTGTAATTTTTTCGTGTATTTACAAATGAAATAAATAAGAAAGACAGAAAATTCTATGATTTTTATTTATGAAATACAAATAGAACACATTGATTTGACTGGTCGAGACGTCTGATGTCACGTGACAATGCTATATATTATCGTGGACTTATAAAAAAAAAAAAAAAAATAGAAAACAGGCGTCATACGTACTGTATACATATGATCGCCGTCAACAATGATGCAATTTTGACAGTTTAATGTTACTTTCAATTCATTGTAAAAGGAAAAACGGATTTTTCTTCGGTGAAATACAGCAATCGTACGTACCAAACGACACTCGATCGCGCGCACTTTATTGTCATTTCAAAATAAATGCAAGTAGAAAAAATGTTTGTTTCAGCTAGAACAACTCACGAAGACACAATTCAGATGTATATTTCAAGGATTAATCAATGCACAAAAATTCAAGCGATGAAATCTAAGGGGTCCCGATGGGGTCTCGACATTTGATTTTTTCTGCCGATTTTGGAGTTTGTTGACATTTATGCACATCCGAGATACATGGTTGGGGTAAAATCGACATTCTAAATCGATTGGCACCATTTTCGAAAAGCTAGGACTTATGGTTTTTCTGAAAATTGCGATTTTTGCATAAAAAACCTATCTTCAACTTTCATGACCTGGACATTTTTTTATCGTTCGTCAGAACGATTTCTACTGTAGCGACAATTTAGGGACATCAATCCCCGAACGATTTGGCGTCCATTTTGTTTCACCATTCTCTGTGGTCTAGGATGAAATCTGCACACTACATTCTTATGGGGTCCCCTTAGAAACACCCCCCCCCCTTTATTTTTGCAGGCTGGCGGAATACCCGAAAATTCCCCATGTTTTTGCCCATGCCTGGCACCAAATTTTATTGCGACATGTAGCAAGCTAAGAAAACAAAGCGAATCCAAAGGTACAAAAATTCACATGTCGCTGTACTGAAACCCAGGTGACCTTGACCTTTGACCTTGTGACCTTGGGCAAGGTCAAGGTGAAAGTTGACATTTTACCTATTACAAGTTATTGCCTATCTTTTACCGTTTCAAGGGAATAGCGATGGCGAGACAGTGTCAAAATTTCAAACGTGACCTTGACCTTTGACCTTGTGTCCATTTTCAAGGTCAAGGTCAATGATGACCAATGATATAAGGTTTCATGTATATATCTGTTATAGTTACTGAGATATAGTGATCTAATGTAACTCACAATGCATATTATTGGTCTAAGGGGAGACAACTCTTATAAAATGTCAAATATAAAAAGTGACGATTCAAGATCTTAATATGATACACATTTTGGTAAAGGTTTCAGTTCTCTATCTATTATAGTAAAGGAGAAGATCTGCACACAACCAAGGGTCAGAAATTAGAACATGACCTTGACCTTTGATCTTGTGACCTTTTTCAAGGTCAAGGTCAATGATGACCAACTGTGAAATATCTAGTCTATATCACCTCTGGTTCATGAGTTACAATGGTACAAATTTTACTTCCAATAAATAAGGGGAAATAACTCCTACAAGGAGTCGTCAAAATACTTTGCGCGATATGTAACAAATTGTCGCAATCCATAGCTGACCATTTTGCAACAACTTTTATTGCGAAATCTTTTACGGTTTCATAGTTTATCTGCACACAATCTTTTCTGTAACAGGGTAGATAACTCCGTAAAGAACAAGTGTTCGGTGTGACAGGGTCAACTGCGAAAGCATAATGTCTTATACATCCATAGTACAAAATGTCTTTACGACATGTCGCGAAACAAAATTTATAATGGGAAAAGAAAACTTGGCGGAAAAAAATAAGAATAATAATAATAATAAATATAGGTTCAATCGTTCTAACGAACGATTAATAGGCTTTCCACTTAAAAGAAACCTAAAATAAATGACCTTGAAACTAAAAAGCTAAGCAAGATCCGCAATTTGACTATAGCAATTAATAGGTTCAAAAATAATTAAAATAAACCATTTAGATATTTTTTAAAAATAAGAAAGGTCATTAAATAGGACGTTAGAAAACTTGAGTGACCTTGACAACTGATCTTTTAATCTACGTAAATTTTACTTATAGACAATAGCATTTATAAGAATAAGCCATTTAAAATACATAGGACCATGAAAAAAATTAAAAAAGGACTTTGACCTTGACTCTTACACCGTGACCTTGACCATGCTGAAGGTCAACTGTGATCAACATTGAAGATTTTATGCCAATATCTCTTCTAGTTATTGAGATATGACTACTTATAAAATTTACCAATAATTAGCAGATGACCTTGACCTTTGACCTTGTATTTGTCTTCAAGGTCAAGGGTCCTAATGGTCTATAGTGAAGACCCCAAGCCTCTACTATTAATAGTTGATAAGTAATTATTGAAAAACTAATTAACAATGGTTGTAATGGGGGATAACTCCTATAAAATGAAGCCGGATCCTTTACCTCAAAGTAGGAAAAAGTTACGCCTTGATGAGACCAACATTTTATCCATTATAACTTATAGCCTATCTTTTACCGTTTCAATTGAATAGCGATGACAAGACGATGTCAAATTTTCAAACGTGACCTTGACCTTTGACCTTGTGTCCATTTTCAAGGTCAAGGTCAATGATGACCAATGATATAAGGTTTCATATATATATCTGTTATAGTTACTGAGATATAGTGATATAATGCAATTCACAATACATTTTATTGGTCTAGGGGAGATAACTCTTATAAAAATGTAAAATAAAAAAAGTGACGATTCAAGATCTCAATATGATACACATTTTGGTAAAGGTTTCAGTTCTCTATCTATTATAGTAAAGGAGGAGATCTGCACACAACCAAGGGTCAAAAATTAGAACATGACCTTGACCTTTGACCTTGTGACCTTTTTCAAGGTCAAGGTCAATGATGACCAACTGTGAAATATCTAGTCTATATCACCTCTGGTTCATGAGTTACAATGGTACAAATTGTACTTCCAATAAATAAGGGGAAATAACTCCTATAAGAAGGTGAAAAATTCTTTAATGTGATATGTTATAAAGTGTCGCAATCCTTCGCTGAACATTTTGGAACAACTTTCATTGCGAAATCTTTTACGGTTTCATAGTTTATCTGCACACAAGCTTTTTATGACAGGGGAAATAACTCCGTAAAGAAAAAGTGTTCGGTGTCACAGGGTTAACTGCGAAAGCGTAATGTCTCATACATCCACAGTACAAAATATCTTTACGACATGTCGCGAAACAAAATTTATAATGGGATAACAAAACTTGGCGGAAAAAAAATAAGAATAATAAGAAACAGACTAATAACAGTAAGTCTTTCCACTGGAAAGTGGAAAGCCTTAATAATAATAAGAAACAGAAGAATAACAGTAAGGCTTCCCACTCGGAAGTGGAAAGCCTTAATAATATAGGTTCATTTGTGACTTCGCCACAAATAATCATGGCTTACCACTTCCATCGACATTTTTTACACCGCGGCGTAAAAAAATTTCAGTTTTTTTTTGTTTTTTCTATATAAAAAACCATAACTGCATAAAATATACGTGAAACGTAGCAAAAAACCATGCAAAAATGACTTGTCACATCCTAGGCTCGAACCGACGATGTCAGTATTGCCAGCTCATCGTTGTTACCACTGGACCACGGAAGCCTATATACAGAAAGTCAAATTTTGACGTATATATACCTTCTATGTGTTTTCTACATTTAAAATACAAAGATATTTTGTAATGTTTTCGTGTATTTACAAATGAAATAAATAAGAAAGACAGAAAATTCTATGATTTTTATTTATGAAATACAAATAGAACACATTGATTTGACTGGTCGAGACGTCTGATGTCACGTGACAATGCTATATATTATCGTGGACTTATAAAAAAAAAAAAAAAAAATAGAAAACAGGCGTCATACGTACTGTATACATATGATCGCCGTCAACAATGATGCAATTTTGACAGTTTAATGTTACTTTCAATTCATTGTAAAAGGAAAAACGGATTTTTCTTCGGTGAAATACAGCAATCGTACGTACCAAACGACACTCGATCGCGCGCACTTTATTGTCATTTCAAAATAAATGCAAGTAGAAAAAATGTTTGTTTCAGCTAGAACAACTCACGAAGACACAATTCAGATGTATATTTCAAGGATTAATCAATGCACAAAAATTCAAGCGATGAAATCTAAGGGGTCCCGATGGGGTCTCGACATTTGATTTTTTCTGCCGATTTTGGAGTTTGTTGACATTTATGCACATCCGAGATACATGGTTGGGGTAAAATCGACATTCTAAATCGATTGGCACCATTTTCGAAAAGCTAGGACTTATGGTTTTTCTGAAAATTGCGATTTTTGCATAAAAAACCTATCTTCAACTTTCATGACCTGGACATTTTTTTATCGTTCGTCAGAACGATTTCTACTGTAGCGACAATTTAGGGACATCAATCCCCGAACGATTTGGCGTCCATTTTGTTTCACCATTCTCTGTGGTCTAGGATGAAATCTGCACACTACATTCTTATGGGGTCCCCTTAGAAACACCCCCCCCCTTTATTTTTGCAGGCTGGCGGAATACCCTAAAATTCCCCATGTTTTTGCCCATGCCTGGCACCAAATTTTATTGCGACATGTAGCAAGCTAAGAAAACAAAGCGAATCCAAAGGTACAAAAATTCACATGTCGCTGTACTGAAACCCAGGTGACCTTGACCTTTGACCTTGTGACCTTGGGCAAGGTCAAGGTGAAAGTTGACATTTTACCTATTACAAGTTATTGCCTATCTTTTACCGTTTCAAGGGAATAGCGATGGCGAGACAGTGTCAAAATTTCAAACGTGACCTTGACCTTTGACCTTGTGTCCATTTTCAAGGTCAAGGTCAATGATGACCAATGATATAAGGTTTCATGTATATATCTGTTATAGTTACTGAGATATAGTGATCTAATGTAACTCACAATGCATATTATTGGTCTAAGGGGAGACAACTCTTATAAAATGTCAAATATAAAAAGTGACGATTCAAGATCTTAATATGATACACATTTTGGTAAAGGTTTCAGTTCTCTATCTATTATAGTAAAGGAGAAGATCTGCACACAACCAAGGGTCAGAAATTAGAACATGACCTTGACCTTTGATCTTGTGACCTTTTTCAAGGTCAAGGTCAATGATGACCAACTGTGAAATATCTAGTCTATATCACCTCTGGTTCATGAGTTACAATGGTACAAATTTTACTTCCAATAAATAAGGGGAAATAACTCCTACAAGGAGTCGTCAAAATACTTTGCGCGATATGTAACAAATTGTCGCAATCCATAGCTGACCATTTTGCAACAACTTTTATTGCGAAATCTTTTACGGTTTCATAGTTTATCTGCACACAATCTTTTCTGTAACAGGGTAGATAACTCCGTAAAGAACAAGTGTTCGGTGTGACAGGGTCAACTGCGAAAGCATAATGTCTTATACATCCATAGTACAAAATGTCTTTACGACATGTCGCGAAACAAAATTTATAATGGGAAAAGAAAACTTGGCGGAAAAAAATAAGAATAATAATAATAAATATAGGTTCATTTGTGACTTCGCCACAAATAATCATGGCTTACCACTTCCATCGACATTTTTTACACCGCGGCGTAAAAAAATTTCAGTTTTTTTTTGGTTTTTTCTATATAAAAAACCATAACTGCATAAAATATACGTGAAACGTAGCAGAAAACCATGCAAAAATCATATGTCACATCCTAGGCTCGAACCGACGATGTCAGTCTTGCCAGCCCTCGTTGATACCACTGGACCACGGAAGACGATATGCAGAAAGTCAAATTTTGACGTATATATACCTTCAATGTGTTTTCTACATTTAAAATACAAAGACATTTTGTAATGTTTTCGCGTATTTACCAATGAAATAAATAAGAAAGACAGAAAAGTCTTTGATTTTTATTTATAAAATACAAATAAAACGCATTGATTTGACTGGTGGAAACGACTAAAGTCACGTGACAATTTTATATATTATCACGAAGTTGTTTTTTTTTTTTTTTTTTTTTTTTTTTGTTGAAAAGATGACTTTTCAGGAGGTCAACAGTGATGCTATTTTGACAGTTTAATTCAAAGGAATGTTACTTTCGATTCATTGTAATAGGGAAACCGTTTCTTTGTTCGGTAAAATACAGCAGTCGTGCATACCGGACGACACTCGATGGCATTTCAAAATAAATGATCAAGTAGAAAAAATGTTTGTTTCAGCTAGAACAACTCATGAAGACATAATTCAGATGTATATTTTAAGGATTTATCAATGCACAAACATTCAATCGCTGAAATTTAGGGGGTACCGATGGGGCCTCGACATTTGATTTTTTCTGCCGATTTTCGATTTTGTTGACATTTATGCACATCCGAGATACTTGGTTGGGGTAAAATCGACATTCTAAATCGATTGGCGGCATTTTCGAAAGGCTAGGATTTATGGTTTTTCTGAAAATCGCGATTTTTGCATGAAAAACCTATCTTCAACTTTCATGACCTGGAAATTTTTTTATCGTTCGTCAGAATGATTTCTACTGTAGCGACAAGTCAAGGACATCGATCCCCGAACTATTTGGCGTCCATTTTGTTTCACCATTCTCTGTGGTCTAGGATGAAATCTACACACTACATTCTTATGGGGTCCCTTAGAAACACCCCCCCCCCTTTTTATTTTTTGCAAGCTGGCGGAATACCCTCAAATTCCCCATGTTTTTGCCCATGCCTGGCACCAAATTTTATTGCGACATGTAGCAAGCTAAAAAAACAAAGCGAATCCAAAGGTACAAAAATTCACATGTCGCTGTACTGAAACCCAGGTGACCTTGACCTTGTGACCTTGGGCTAGGTCAAGGTGAAAGTTGACATTTTACCTATTACAAGTTATTGCCTATCTTTTACCGTTTCAAGGGAATAGCGATGGCGAGACAATGTCAAAATTTCAAACGTTACCTTGACCTTTGACCTTGTGTCCATTTTCAAGGTCAAGGTCAATGATGACCAATGATATAAGGTTTCATGTATATATCTGTTATAGTTACTGAGATATAGTGATCTAATGTAACTCACAATGCATATTATTGGTCTAAGGGGAGACAACTCTTATAAAATGTCAAATAAAAAAAGTGACGATTCAAGATCTTAATATGATACACATTTTGGTAAAGGTTTCAGTTCTCTATCTATTATAGTAAAGGAGAAGATCTGCACACAACCAAGGGTCAAAAATTAGAACATGACCTTGACCTTTGACCTTGTGACCTTTTTCAAGGTCAAGGTCAATGATGACCAACTGTGAAATATCTAGTCTATATCACCTCTGGTTCATGAGTTACAATGGTACAAATTTTACTTCCAATAAATAAGGGGAAATAACTCCTACAAGGAGTCGTCAAAATACTTTGCGCGATATGTAACAAATTGTCGCAATCCATAGCTGACCATTTTGCAACAACTTTTATTGCGAAATCTTTTACGGTTTCATAGTTTATCTGCACACAAGCTTTTCTGTAACAGGGGAGATAACTCCGTAAAGAACAAGTGTTCGTTGTGACAGGGTCAACTGCGAAAGCGTAATGTCTCATACATCCATAGCACAAAATGTCTTTACGACATGTCGCGAAACAAAATTTATAATGGGAAAAGAAAACTTGGCGGAAAAAAATAAGAATAATAATAAGAAACAGAAGAATAACAGTAAGGCTTCCCACTCGGAAGTGGAAAGCCTTAATAAATATAGGTTCAATCGTTCTAACGAACGATTAATAGGCTTTCCACTTAAAAGAAACCTAAAATAAATGACCTTGAAACTAAAAAGCTAAGCAAGATCCGCAATTTGACTATAGCAATTAATAGGTTCAAAAATAATTAAAATAAACCATTTAGATATTTTTTAAAAATAAGAAAGGTCATTAAATAGGACGTTAGAAAACTTGAGTGACCTTGACAACTGATCTTTTAATCTACGTAAATTTTACTTATAGACAATAGCATTTATAAGAATAAGCCATTTAAAATACATAGGACCATGAAAAAAATTAAAAAAGGACTTTGACCTTGACTCTTACACCGTGACCTTGACCATGCTGAAGGTCAACTGTGATCAACATTGAAGATTTTATGCCAATATCTCTTCTAGTTATTGAGATATGACTACTTATAAAATTTACCAATAATTAGCAGATGACCTTGACCTTTGACCTTGTATTTGTCTTCAAGGTCAAGGGTCCTAATGGTCTATAGTGAAGACCCCAAGCCTCTACTATTAATAGTTGATAAGTAATTATTGAAAAACTAATTAACAATGGTTGTAATGGGGGATAACTCCTATAAAATGAAGCCGGATCCTTTACCTCAAAGTAGGAAAAAGTTACGCCTTGATGAGACCAACATTTTATCCATTATAACTTATAGCCTATCTTTTACCGTTTCAATTGAATAGCGATGACAAGACGATGTCAAATTTTCAAACGTGACCTTGACCTTTGACCTTGTGTCCATTTTCAAGGTCAAGGTCAATGATGACCAATGATATAAGGTTTCATATATATATCTGTTATAGTTACTGAGATATAGTGATATAATGCAATTCACAATACATTTTATTGGTCTAGGGGAGATAACTCTTATAAAAATGTAAAATAAAAAAAGTGACGATTCAAGATCTCAATATGATACACATTTTGGTAAAGGTTTCAGTTCTCTATCTATTATAGTAAAGGAGGAGATCTGCACACAACCAAGGGTCAAAAATTAGAACATGACCTTGACCTTTGACCTTGTGACCTTTTTCAAGGTCAAGGTCAATGATGACCAACTGTGAAATATCTAGTCTATATCACCTCTGGTTCATGAGTTACAATGGTACAAATTGTACTTCCAATAAATAAGGGGAAATAACTCCTATAAGAAGGTGAAAAATTCTTTAATGTGATATGTTATAAAGTGTCGCAATCCTTCGCTGAACATTTTGGAACAACTTTCATTGCGAAATCTTTTACGGTTTCATAGTTTATCTGCACACAAGCTTTTTATGACAGGGGAAATAACTCCGTAAAGAAAAAGTGTTCGGTGTCACAGGGTTAACTGCGAAAGCGTAATGTCTCATACATCCACAGTACAAAATATCTTTACGACATGTCGCGAAACAAAATTTATAATGGGATAACAAAACTTGGCGGAAAAAAAATAAGAATAAATATAGGTTCAATCGTTCTAAAGAACGATTAATAGGCTTTCCACTTCAAAAGAAGACCTTAAATAAATGACCTTGAAACCAAAAAGCTAAGAAACATACGTAATTTGTCTATAGCAATTAATAAGAACAAAAATTATTAAAAAACTATTTAGATATCTTTAAAAATAAGAAATGTCATTAAATAGGACGTAAGAAAACTTGAATGACCTTGACAACTGATCTTTTAATCTACGTAAATATTACTTATAGGCAATAGCATTAAAAGAAGAAGCCATTCAAAATACATAGTACCATGAAAAACATTTATAAAGGACTTTGACCTTGACTTTTACAGCATGACCTTGACCATGCTGAAGGTCAACAGTGATCAACATTGAAGATTTTATGCCAATATCTCTTAAAGTCATTAAGATATGACTACTTATAATATATACAAAAAATTAGAAAATGACCTTGACCTTTGACCTTGTATTTGTTTTCAAGGTCAAGGGTCCTAATGATCCATAGTGAAGACCCCATGCCTCTACTATCAATAGTTGATAAGTAATTAATGAAAAACTAATTATCAATGGTTGTAATGGGGGATAACTCCTATAAGATGAAGCCGGATCCTTTCCCTTTAATAGAAAAAAGTTGCGCCTTTATGAGACCAACATTTTATCCATTATAACTTATAGCCTATCTTTTACCGTTTCAAAGTAATAGCGATGACAAGACAATGCCAAAATTTCAAACGTGACCTTGACCTTTGACCTTGTATCCATTTTCAAGGTCAAGGTCAATGATGACCAATGATATAAGGTTTCATATATATATCTGTTATAGTTACTGAGATATAGTGATATAATGCAATTCACAATACATTTTATTGGTCTAGGGGAGATAACTCTTATAAAAATGTCGAATAAAAAAAGTGACGATTCAAGATCTCAATATGATACACATTTTGGTAAAGGTTTCAGTTCTCTATCTATTATAGTAAAGGAGGAGATCTGCACACAACCAAGGGTCAAAAATTAGAACATGACCTTGACCTTTGACCTTGTGACCTTTTTCAAGGTCAAGGTCAATGATGACCAACTGTGAAATATCTAGTCTATATCACCTCTGGTTCATGAGTTACAATGGTATAAATTGTACTTCCAATAAATAAGGGGAAATAACTCCTACAAGGAGTCGTCAAAATACTTTGCGCGATATGTAACAAATTGTCGCAATCCATAGCTGACCATTTTGCAACAACTTTTATTGCGAAATCTTTTACGGTTTCATAGTTTATCTGCACACAAGCTTTTCTGTAACAGGGGAGATAACTCCGTAAAGAACAAGTGTTCGGTGTGACAGGGTCAACTGCAAAAGCGTAATGTCTTATACATCCATAGTACAAAATGTCTTTACGACATGTCGCGAAACAAAATTTATAATGGGAAAAGAAAACTTGGCGGAAAAAAATAAGAATAATAATAATAAGAAACAGAAGAATAACAAGAAGGCTTTCCACTGGAAAGTGGAAAGCCTTAATAATAAGAAACAGAAGAATAATAGAAAGGCTTCCCACTCGGAAGTGGAAAGCCTTAATAATATAGGTTCATTTGTGACTTCGCCACAAATAATCATGGCTTACCACTTCCATCGACATTTTTTACACCGCGGCGTAAAAAAATTTCAGTTTTTTTTTGGTTTTTTCTATATAAAAAACCATAACTGCATAAAATATACGTGAAACGTAGCAGAAAACCATGCAAAAATCATATGTCACATCCTAGGCTCGAACCGACGATGTCAGTCTTGCCAGCCCTCGTTGATACCACTGGACCACGGAAGACGATATGCAGAAAGTCAAATTTTGACGTATATATACCTTCAATGTGTTTTCTACATTTAAAATACAAAGACATTTTGTAATGTTTTCGTGTATTTACCAATGAAATAAATAAGAAAGACAGAAAATTCTTTGATTTTTATTTATAAAATAAAAATAAAACGCATTGATTTGACTGGTGGAAACGACTAAAGTCACGTGACAATTTTATATATTATCACGAAGTTGTTTTTTTTTTTTTTTTTTTTTTTTTTTTTGTTGAAAAGATGACTTTTCAGGAGGTCAACAGTGATGCTATTTTGACAGTTTAATTCAAAGGAATGTTACTTTCGATTCATTGTAATAGGGAAACCGTTTCTTTGTTCGGTAAAATACAGCAGTCGTGCATACCGGACGACACTCGATGGCATTTCAAAATAAATGCTCAAGTAGAAAAAATGTTTGTTTCAGCTAGAACAACTCATGAAGACATAATTCAGATGTATATTTTAAGGATTTATCAATGCACAAACATTCAACCGCTGAAATTTAGGGGGTACCGATGGGGCCTCGACATTTGATTTTTTCTGCCGATTTTCGATTTTGTTGACATTTATGCACATCCGAGATACTTGGTTGGGGTAAAATCGACATTCTAAATCGATTGGCACCATTTTCGAAAAGCTAGGACTTATGGTTTTTCTGAAAATCGCGATTTTTGCATGAAAAACCTATCTTCAACTTTCATGACCTGGAAATTTTTTTATCGTTCGTCAGAATGATTTCTACTGTAGCGACAAGTCAAGGACATCGATCCCCGAACTATTTGGCGTCCATTTTGTTTCACCATTCTCTGTGGTCTAGGATGAAATCTGCACACTACATTCTTATGGGGTCCCTTAGAAACACCCCCCCCCCCTTTTTATTTTTGCAAGCTGCCGGAATACCCTCAAATTCCCCATGTTTTTTCCCATGCCTGGCACCAAATTTTATTGCGACATGTAGCAAGCTAAAAAAACAAAGCCAATCCAAATTTACAAAAATTCACATGTCGCTGTACTGAAACCCAGGTGACCTTGACCTTTGACCTTGTGACCTTGGGCAAGGTCAAGGTGAAAGTTGACATTTTACCTATTACAAGTTATTGCCTATCTTTTACCGTTTTAAGGGAATAGCGATGGCGAGACAATGTCAAAATTTCAAACGTGACCTTGACCTTTGACCTTGTGTCCATTTTCAAGGTCAAGGTCAATGATGACCAATGATATAAGGTTTCATGTATATATCTGTTATAGTTACTGAGATATAGTGTTCTAATGTAACTCACAATGCATTTTATTGGTCTGAGGGGAGGCAACTCTTATAAAATGTCAAATAAAAAAAGTGACGATTCAAGATCTCAATATGATACACATTTTGGTAAAGGTTTCAGTTCTCTATCTATTATAGTAAAGGAGGAGATCTGCACACAACAAAGGGTCAAAAATTAGAACATGACCTTGACCTTTGACCTTGTGACTTTTTTCAACGTCAAGGTCAATGATGACCAACTGTGAAATATCTAGTCTTTATCACCTCTGGTTCATGAGTTACTCTGGTCAAAAATTTACTTGCAATAAATAAGGGGAAATAACTCCTATAAGAAGGTGAAAAATTCTTTAATGCGATATGTTATAAAGTGTCGCAATCCTTCGCTGAACATTTTGGAACAACTTTTATTGCGATATCTTTTACAGTTTCAAAGTTAATCTGCACACAAGCTTTTTTATGACAGGGGAAATAACTCCGTAAAGAAAAAGTGTTCGGTGTAGCAGGGTCAACTGCGAAAGCGTAATGTCTCATAAACCCATAGTACAAAAGGTCTTTTCGACATGTCGCGAAACAAAATTTATAATGGGAAAAGAAAAGTTGGCGGAAAAAAATAAGAATAATAATAATAATAAGAAACAGAAGAATAATAGAAAGGCTTCCCACTCGGAAGTGGAAAGCCTTAATAAGAAACAGACTAATAACAGTAAGTCTTTCCACTGGAAAGTGGAAAGCCTTAATAATAATAAGAAACAGAAGAATAACAGTAAGGCTTCCCACTCGGAAGTGGAAAGCCTTAATAATATAGGTTCATTTGTGACTTCGCCACAAATAATCATGGCTTACCACTTCCATCGACATTTTTTACACCGCGGCGTAAAAAAATTTCAGTTTTTTTTTGTTTTTTCTATATAAAAAACCATAACTGCATAAAATATACGTGAAACGTAGCAAAAAACCATGCAAAAATGACTTGTCACATCCTAGGCTCGAACCGACGATGTCAGTATTGCCAGCTCATAGTTGTTACCACTGGACCACGGAAGCCTATATACAGAAAGTCAAATTTTGACGTATATATACCTTCTATGTGTTTTCTACATTTAAAATACAAAGATATTTTGTAATGTTTTCGTGTATTTACAAATGAAATAAATAAGAAAGACAGAAAATTCTATGATTTTTATTTATGAAATACAAATAGAACACATTGATTTGACTGGTCGAGACGTCTGATGTCACGTGACAATGCTATATATTATCGTGGACTTATAAAAAAAAAAAAAAAAATAGAAAACAGGCGTCATACGTACTGTATACATATGATCGCCGTCAACAATGATGCAATTTTGACAGTTTAATGTTACTTTCAATTCATTGTAAAAGGAAAAACGGATTTTTCTTCGGTGAAATACAGCAATCGTACGTACCAAACGACACTCGATCGCGCGCACTTTATTGTCATTTCAAAATAAATGCAAGTAGAAAAAATGTTTGTTTCAGCTAGAACAACTCACGAAGACACAATTCAGATGTATATTTCAAGGATTAATCAATGCACAAAAATTCAAGCGATGAAATCTAAGGGGTCCCGATGGGGTCTCGACATTTGATTTTTTCTGCCGATTTTGGAGTTTGTTGACATTTATGCACATCCGAGATACATGGTTGGGGTAAAATCGACATTCTAAATCGATTGGCACCATTTTCGAAAAGCTAGGACTTATGGTTTTTCTGAAAATTGCGATTTTTGCATAAAAAACCTATCTTCAACTTTCATGACCTGGACATTTTTTTATCGTTCGTCAGAACGATTTCTACTGTAGCGACAATTTAGGGACATCAATCCCCGAACGATTTGGCGTCCATTTTGTTTCACCATTCTCTGTGGTCTAGGATGAAATCTGCACACTACATTCTTATGGGGTCCCCTTAGAAACACCCCCCCCCTTTATTTTTGCAGGCTGGCGGAATACCCTAAAATTCCCCATGTTTTTGCCCATGCCTGGCACCAAATTTTATTGCGACATGTAGCAAGCTAAGAAAACAAAGCGAATCCAAAGGTACAAAAATTCACATGTCGCTGTACTGAAACCCAGGTGACCTTGACCTTTGACCTTGTGACCTTGGGCAAGGTCAAGGTGAAAGTTGACATTTTACCTATTACAAGTTATTGCCTATCTTTTACCGTTTCAAGGGAATAGCGATGGCGAGACAGTGTCAAAATTTCAAACGTGACCTTGACCTTTGACCTTGTGTCCATTTTCAAGGTCAAGGTCAATGATGACCAATGATATAAGGTTTCATGTATATATCTGTTATAGTTACTGAGATATAGTGATCTAATGTAACTCACAATGCATATTATTGGTCTAAGGGGAGACAACTCTTATAAAATGTCAAATATAAAAAGTGACGATTCAAGATCTTAATATGATACACATTTTGGTAAAGGTTTCAGTTCTCTATCTATTATAGTAAAGGAGAAGATCTGCACACAACCAAGGGTCAGAAATTAGAACATGACCTTGACCTTTGATCTTGTGACCTTTTTCAAGGTCAAGGTCAATGATGACCAACTGTGAAATATCTAGTCTATATCACCTCTGGTTCATGAGTTACAATGGTACAAATTTTACTTCCAATAAATAAGGGGAAATAACTCCTACAAGGAGTCGTCAAAATACTTTGCGCGATATGTAACAAATTGTCGCAATCCATAGCTGACCATTTTGCAACAACTTTTATTGCGAAATCTTTTACGGTTTCATAGTTTATCTGCACACAATCTTTTCTGTAACAGGGTAGATAACTCCGTAAAGAACAAGTGTTCGGTGTGACAGGGTCAACTGCGAAAGCATAATGTCTTATACATCCATAGTACAAAATGTCTTTACGACATGTCGCGAAACAAAATTTATAATGGGAAAAGAAAACTTGGCGGAAAAAAATAAGAATAATAATAATAATAAATATAGGTTCAATCGTTCTAACGAACGATTAATAGGCTTTCCACTTAAAAGAAACCTAAAATAAATGACCTTGAAACTAAAAAGCTAAGCAAGATCCGCAATTTGACTATAGCAATTAATAGGTTCAAAAATAATTAAAATAAACCATTTAGATATTTTTTAAAAATAAGAAAGGTCATTAAATAGGACGTTAGAAAACTTGAGTGACCTTGACAACTGATCTTTTAATCTACGTAAATTTTACTTATAGACAATAGCATTTATAAGAATAAGCCATTTAAAATACATAGGACCATGAAAAAAATTAAAAAAGGACTTTGACCTTGACTCTTACACCGTGACCTTGACCATGCTGAAGGTCAACTGTGATCAACATTGAAGATTTTATGCCAATATCTCTTCTAGTTATTGAGATATGACTACTTATAAAATTTACCAATAATTAGCAGATGACCTTGACCTTTGACCTTGTATTTGTCTTCAAGGTCAAGGGTCCTAATGGTCTATAGTGAAGACCCCAAGCCTCTACTATTAATAGTTGATAAGTAATTATTGAAAAACTAATTAACAATGGTTGTAATGGGGGATAACTCCTATAAAATGAAGCCGGATCCTTTACCTCAAAGTAGGAAAAAGTTACGCCTTGATGAGACCAACATTTTATCCATTATAACTTATAGCCTATCTTTTACCGTTTCAATTGAATAGCGATGACAAGACGATGTCAAATTTTCAAACGTGACCTTGACCTTTGACCTTGTGTCCATTTTCAAGGTCAAGGTCAATGATGACCAATGATATAAGGTTTCATATATATATCTGTTATAGTTACTGAGATATAGTGATATAATGCAATTCACAATACATTTTATTGGTCTAGGGGAGATAACTCTTATAAAAATGTAAAATAAAAAAAGTGACGATTCAAGATCTCAATATGATACACATTTTGGTAAAGGTTTCAGTTCTCTATCTATTATAGTAAAGGAGGAGATCTGCACACAACCAAGGGTCAAAAATTAGAACATGACCTTGACCTTTGACCTTGTGACCTTTTTCAAGGTCAAGGTCAATGATGACCAACTGTGAAATATCTAGTCTATATCACCTCTGGTTCATGAGTTACAATGGTACAAATTGTACTTCCAATAAATAAGGGGAAATAACTCCTATAAGAAGGTGAAAAATTCTTTAATGTGATATGTTATAAAGTGTCGCAATCCTTCGCTGAACATTTTGGAACAACTTTCATTGCGAAATCTTTTACGGTTTCATAGTTTATCTGCACACAAGCTTTTTATGACAGGGGAAATAACTCCGTAAAGAAAAAGTGTTCGGTGTCACAGGGTTAACTGCGAAAGCGTAATGTCTCATACATCCACAGTACAAAATATCTTTACGACATGTCGCGAAACAAAATTTATAATGGGATAACAAAACTTGGCGGAAAAAAAATAAGAATAATAAGAAACAGACTAATAACAGTAAGTCTTTCCACTGGAAAGTGGAAAGCCTTAATAATAATAAGAAACAGAAGAATAACAGTAAGGCTTCCCACTCGGAAGTGGAAAGCCTTAATAATATAGGTTCATTTGTGACTTCGCCACAAATAATCATGGCTTACCACTTCCATCGACATTTTTTACACCGCGGCGTAAAAAAATTTCAGTTTTTTTTTGTTTTTTCTATATAAAAAACCATAACTGCATAAAATATACGTGAAACGTAGCAAAAAACCATGCAAAAATGACTTGTCACATCCTAGGCTCGAACCGACGATGTCAGTATTGCCAGCTCATCGTTGTTACCACTGGACCACGGAAGCCTATATACAGAAAGTCAAATTTTGACGTATATATACCTTCTATGTGTTTTCTACATTTAAAATACAAAGATATTTTGTAATGTTTTCGTGTATTTACAAATGAAATAAATAAGAAAGACAGAAAATTCTATGATTTTTATTTATGAAATACAAATAGAACACATTGATTTGACTGGTCGAGACGTCTGATGTCACGTGACAATGCTATATATTATCGTGGACTTATAAAAAAAAAAAAAAAAATAGAAAACAGGCGTCATACGTACTGTATACATATGATCGCCGTCAACAATGATGCAATTTTGACAGTTTAATGTTACTTTCAATTCATTGTAAAAGGAAAAACGGATTTTTCTTCGGTGAAATACAGCAATCGTACGTACCAAACGACACTCGATCGCGCGCACTTTATTGTCATTTCAAAATAAATGCAAGTAGAAAAAATGTTTGTTTCAGCTAGAACAACTCACGAAGACACAATTCAGATGTATATTTCAAGGATTAATCAATGCACAAAAATTCAAGCGATGAAATCTAAGGGGTCCCGATGGGGTCTCGACATTTGATTTTTTCTGCCGATTTTGGAGTTTGTTGACATTTATGCACATCCGAGATACATGGTTGGGGTAAAATCGACATTCTAAATCGATTGGCACCATTTTCGAAAAGCTAGGACTTATGGTTTTTCTGAAAATTGCGATTTTTGCATAAAAAACCTATCTTCAACTTTCATGACCTGGACATTTTTTTATCGTTCGTCAGAACGATTTCTACTGTAGCGACAATTTAGGGACATCAATCCCCGAACGATTTGGCGTCCATTTTGTTTCACCATTCTCTGTGGTCTAGGATGAAATCTGCACACTACATTCTTATGGGGTCCCCTTAGAAACACCCCCCCCCTTTATTTTTGCAGGCTGGCGGAATACCCTAAAATTCCCCATGTTTTTGCCCATGCCTGGCACCAAATTTTATTGCGACATGTAGCAAGCTAAGAAAACAAAGCGAATCCAAAGGTACAAAAATTCACATGTCGCTGTACTGAAACCCAGGTGACCTTGACCTTTGACCTTGTGACCTTGGGCAAGGTCAAGGTGAAAGTTGACATTTTACCTATTACAAGTTATTGCCTATCTTTTACCGTTTCAAGGGAATAGCGATGGCGAGACAGTGTCAAAATTTCAAACGTGACCTTGACCTTTGACCTTGTGTCCATTTTCAAGGTCAAGGTCAATGATGACCAATGATATAAGGTTTCATGTATATATCTGTTATAGTTACTGAGATATAGTGATCTAATGTAACTCACAATGCATATTATTGGTCTAAGGGGAGACAACTCTTATAAAATGTCAAATATAAAAAGTGACGATTCAAGATCTTAATATGATACACATTTTGGTAAAGGTTTCAGTTCTCTATCTATTATAGTAAAGGAGAAGATCTGCACACAACCAAGGGTCAGAAATTAGAACATGACCTTGACCTTTGATCTTGTGACCTTTTTCAAGGTCAAGGTCAATGATGACCAACTGTGAAATATCTAGTCTATATCACCTCTGGTTCATGAGTTACAATGGTACAAATTTTACTTCCAATAAATAAGGGGAAATAACTCCTACAAGGAGTCGTCAAAATACTTTGCGCGATATGTAACAAATTGTCGCAATCCATAGCTGACCATTTTGCAACAACTTTTATTGCGAAATCTTTTACGGTTTCATAGTTTATCTGCACACAATCTTTTCTGTAACAGGGTAGATAACTCCGTAAAGAACAAGTGTTCGGTGTGACAGGGTCAACTGCGAAAGCATAATGTCTTATACATCCATAGTACAAAATGTCTTTACGACATGTCGCGAAACAAAATTTATAATGGGAAAAGAAAACTTGGCGGAAAAAAATAAGAATAATAATAATAATAAATATAGGTTCAATCGTTCTAACGAACGATTAATAGGCTTTCCACTTAAAAGAAACCTAAAATAAATGACCTTGAAACTAAAAAGCTAAGCAAGATCCGCAATTTGACTATAGCAATTAATAGGTTCAAAAATAATTAAAATAAACCATTTAGATATTTTTTAAAAATAAGAAAGGTCATTAAATAGGACGTTAGAAAACTTGAGTGACCTTGACAACTGATCTTTTAATCTACGTAAATTTTACTTATAGACAATAGCATTTATAAGAATAAGCCATTTAAAATACATAGGACCATGAAAAAAATTAAAAAAGGACTTTGACCTTGACTCTTACACCGTGACCTTGACCATGCTGAAGGTCAACTGTGATCAACATTGAAGATTTTATGCCAATATCTCTTCTAGTTATTGAGATATGACTACTTATAAAATTTACCAATAATTAGCAGATGACCTTGACCTTTGACCTTGTATTTGTCTTCAAGGTCAAGGGTCCTAATGGTCTATAGTGAAGACCCCAAGCCTCTACTATTAATAGTTGATAAGTAATTATTGAAAAACTAATTAACAATGGTTGTAATGGGGGATAACTCCTATAAAATGAAGCCGGATCCTTTACCTCAAAGTAGGAAAAAGTTACGCCTTGATGAGACCAACATTTTATCCATTATAACTTATAGCCTATCTTTTACCGTTTCAATTGAATAGCGATGACAAGACGATGTCAAATTTTCAAACGTGACCTTGACCTTTGACCTTGTGTCCATTTTCAAGGTCAAGGTCAATGATGACCAATGATATAAGGTTTCATATATATATCTGTTATAGTTACTGAGATATAGTGATATAATGCAATTCACAATACATTTTATTGGTCTAGGGGAGATAACTCTTATAAAAATGTAAAATAAAAAAAGTGACGATTCAAGATCTCAATATGATACACATTTTGGTAAAGGTTTCAGTTCTCTATCTATTATAGTAAAGGAGGAGATCTGCACACAACCAAGGGTCAAAAATTAGAACATGACCTTGACCTTTGACCTTGTGACCTTTTTCAAGGTCAAGGTCAATGATGACCAACTGTGAAATATCTAGTCTATATCACCTCTGGTTCATGAGTTACAATGGTACAAATTGTACTTCCAATAAATAAGGGGAAATAACTCCTATAAGAAGGTGAAAAATTCTTTAATGTGATATGTTATAAAGTGTCGCAATCCTTCGCTGAACATTTTGGAACAACTTTCATTGCGAAATCTTTTACGGTTTCATAGTTTATCTGCACACAAGCTTTTTATGACAGGGGAAATAACTCCGTAAAGAAAAAGTGTTCGGTGTCACAGGGTTAACTGCGAAAGCGTAATGTCTCATACATCCACAGTACAAAATATCTTTACGACATGTCGCGAAACAAAATTTATAATGGGATAACAAAACTTGGCGGAAAAAAAATAAGAATAATAAGAAACAGACTAATAACAGTAAGTCTTTCCACTGGAAAGTGGAAAGCCTTAATAATAATAAGAAACAGAAGAATAACAGTAAGGCTTCCCACTCGGAAGTGGAAAGCCTTAATAATATAGGTTCATTTGTGACTTCGCCACAAATAATCATGGCTTACCACTTCCATCGACATTTTTTACACCGCGGCGTAAAAAAATTTCAGTTTTTTTTTGTTTTTTCTATATAAAAAACCATAACTGCATAAAATATACGTGAAACGTAGCAAAAAACCATGCAAAAATGACTTGTCACATCCTAGGCTCGAACCGACGATGTCAGTATTGCCAGCTCATCGTTGTTACCACTGGACCACGGAAGCCTATATACAGAAAGTCAAATTTTGACGTATATATACCTTCTATGTGTTTTCTACATTTAAAATACAAAGATATTTTGTAATGTTTTCGTGTATTTACAAATGAAATAAATAAGAAAGACAGAAAATTCTATGATTTTTATTTATGAAATACAAATAGAACACATTGATTTGACTGGTCGAGACGTCTGATGTCACGTGACAATGCTATATATTATCGTGGACTTATAAAAAAAAAAAAAAAATAGAAAACAGGCGTCATACGTACTGTATACATATGATCGCCGTCAACAATGATGCAATTTTGACAGTTTAATGTTACTTTCAATTCATTGTAAAAGGAAAAACGGATTTTTCTTCGGTGAAATACAGCAATCGTACGTACCAAACGACACTCGATCGCGCGCACTTTATTGTCATTTCAAAATAAATGCAAGTAGAAAAAATGTTTGTTTCAGCTAGAACAACTCACGAAGACACAATTCAGATGTATATTTCAAGGATTAATCAATGCACAAAAATTCAAGCGATGAAATCTAAGGGGTCCCGATGGGGTCTCGACATTTGATTTTTTCTGCCGATTTTGGAGTTTGTTGACATTTATGCACATCCGAGATACATGGTTGGGGTAAAATCGACATTCTAAATCGATTGGCACCATTTTCGAAAAGCTAGGACTTATGGTTTTTCTGAAAATTGCGATTTTTGCATAAAAAACCTATCTTCAACTTTCATGACCTGGACATTTTTTTATCGTTCGTCAGAACGATTTCTACTGTAGCGACAATTTAGGGACATCAATCCCCGAACGATTTGGCGTCCATTTTGTTTCACCATTCTCTGTGGTCTAGGATGAAATCTGCACACTACATTCTTATGGGGTCCCCTTAGAAACACCCCCCCCCCTTTATTTTTGCAGGCTGGCGGAATACCCTAAAATTCCCCATGTTTTTGCCCATGCCTGGCACCAAATTTTATTGCGACATGTAGCAAGCTAAGAAAACAAAGCGAATCCAAAGGTACAAAAATTCACATGTCGCTGTACTGAAACCCAGGTGACCTTGACCTTTGACCTTGTGACCTTGGGCAAGGTCAAGGTGAAAGTTGACATTTTACCTATTACAAGTTATTGCCTATCTTTTACCGTTTCAAGGGAATAGCGATGGCGAGACAGTGTCAAAATTTCAAACGTGACCTTGACCTTTGACCTTGTGTCCATTTTCAAGGTCAAGGTCAATGATGACCAATGATATAAGGTTTCATGTATATATCTGTTATAGTTACTGAGATATAGTGATCTAATGTAACTCACAATGCATATTATTGGTCTAAGGGGAGACAACTCTTATAAAATGTCAAATATAAAAAGTGACGATTCAAGATCTTAATATGATACACATTTTGGTAAAGGGTTCAGTTCTCTATCTATTATAGTAAAGGAGGAGATCTGCACACAACAAAGGGTCAAAAATTAGAACATGACCTTGACCTTTGACCTTGTGACCTTTTTCAAGGTCAAGGTCAATGATGACCAACTGTGAAATATCTAGTCTTTATCACCTCTGGTTCATGAGTTACTCTGGTCAAAAATTTACTTGCAATAAATAAGGGGAAATAACTCCTATAAGAAGGTGAAAAATTCTTCACTGCGATATGTTATAAAGTGTCGCAATCCTTCGCTGAACATTTTGGAACAACTTTCATTGCGACATCTTTTGCGGTTTCAAAGTTTATCTGCACACAAGCTTTTTTATGACAGGGGAAATAACTCCGTAAAGAAAAAGTGTTCGGTGTAGCAGGGTCAACTGCGAAAGCGTAATGTCTCATAAACCCATAGTACAAAAGGTCTTTTCGACATGTCGCGAAACAAAATTTATAATGGGAAAAGAAAAGTTGGCGGAAAAAAATAAGAATAATAATAAATATAGGTTCAATCGTTCTAAAGAACGATTAATAGGCTTTCCACTTCAAAAGAAGACCTTAAATAAATGACCTTGAAACCAAAAAGCTAAGAAACATACGTAATTTGTCTATAGCAATTAATAAGAACAAAAATTATTAAAAAACTATTTAGATATCTTTAAAAATAAGAAAGGTCATTAAATAGGACGTAAGAAAACTTGAATGACCTTGACAACTGATCTTTTAATCTACGTAAATATTACTTATAGGCAATAGCATTAAAAGAAGAAGCCATTCAAAATACATAGTACCATGAAAAACATTTATAAAGGACTTTGACCTTGACTTTTACAGCATGACCTTGACCATGCTGAAGGTCAACAGTGATCAACATTGAAGATTTTATGCCAATATCTCTTAAAGTCATTAAGATATGACTATTTATAATATATACAAAAAATTAGAAAATGACCTTGACCTTTGACCTTGTATTTGTTTTCAAGGTCAAGGGTCCTAATGATCCATAGTGAAGACCCCATGCCTCTACTATCAATAGTTGATAAGTAATTAATGAAAAACTAATTATCAATGGTTGTAATGGGGGATAACTCCTATAAGATGAAGCCGGATCCTTTCCCTCTAAATAGAAAAAAGTTGCGCCTTTATGAGACCGACATTTTATCCATTATAACTTATAGCCTATCTTTTACCGTTTCAAAGTAATAGCGATGACAAGACAATGCCAAAATTTCAAACGTGACCTTGACCTTTGACCTTGTGTCCATTTTCAAGGTCAAGGTCAATGATGACCAATGATATAAGGTTTCATATATATATCTGTTATAGTTACTGAGATATAGTGATATAATGCAATTCACAATACATTTTATTGGTCTAGGGGAGATAACTCTTATAAAAATGTCAAATAAAAAAGTGACGATTCAAGATCTCAATATGATACACATTTTGGTAAAGGTGTCAGTTCTCTATCTATTATAGTAAAGGAGGAGATCTGCACACAACCAAGGGTCAAAAATTAGAACATGACCTTGACCTTTGACCTTGTGACCTTTTTCAAGGTCAAGGTCAATGATGACCAACTGTGAAATATCTAGTCTATATCACCTCTGGTTCATGAGTTACAATGGTACAAATTTTACTTCCAATAAATAAGGGGAAATAACTCCCATAAGAAGGTGAAAAATTCTTTAATGCGATATGTTATAAAGTGTCGCAATCCTTAGCTGAACATTTTGGAACAACTTTCATTGCGAAATCTTTTACGGTTTCAGAGTTTATCTGCACAGAAGCTTTTTATGACAGGGGAAATAACTCCGTAAAGAAAAATTGTTCGGTGTCACAGGGTTAACTGCGCAAGCGTAATGTCTCATACATCCATAGTACAAAATATCTTTACGACATGTCGCGAAACAAAATTTATAATGGGATAACAAAACTTGGCGGAAAAAAAATAAGAATAATAAGAAACAGACTAATAACAGTAAGTCTTTCCACTGGAAAGTGGAAAGCCTTAATAATAAGAAACAGAAGAATAATAGAAAGGCTTCCCACTCGGAAGTGGAAAGCCTTAATAATATAGGTTCATTTGTGACTTCGCCACAAATAATCATGGCTTACCACTTCCATCAACATTTTTTACACCGCGGCGTAAAAAAATTTCAGTTTTTTTTGGGTTTTTTCTATATAAAAAACCATAACTGCATAAAATATACGTGAAACGTAGCAGAAAACCATGCAAAAATCATATGTCACATCCTAGGCTCGAACCGACGATGTCAGTCTTGCCAGCCCTCGTTGATACCACTGGACCACGGAAGACGATATGCAGAAAGTCAAATTTTGACGTATATATACCTTCAATGTGTTTTCTACATTTAAAATACAAAGACATTTTGTAATGTTTTCGTGTATTTACCAATGAAATAAATAAGAAAGACAGAAAATTGTTTGATTTTTATTTATAAAATACAAATAAAACGCATTGATTTGACTGGTGGAAACGACTGAAGTCACGTGACAATTTTATATATTATCACGAAGTTGTTTTTTTTTTTTTTTTTTTTTTTTTTTTTTGTTGAAAAGGTGACTTTTCAGGAGGTCAACAGTGATGCTATTTTGACAGTTTAATTCACAGGAATGTTACTTTCAATTCATTGTAATAGGGAAACCGTTTCTTTGCTCGGTAAAATACTGCAGTCGTGCATACCGGACGACACTCGATGGCATTTCAAAATAAATGCTCAAGTAGAAAAAATGTTTGTTTCAGCTAGAACAACTCATGAAGACATAATTCAGATGTATATTTTAAGGATTTATCAATGCACAAACATTCAACCGCTGAAATTTAGGGGGTACCGATGGGGCCTTGACATTTGATTTTTTCTGCCGATTTTCGATTTTGTTGACATTTATGCACATCCGAGATACTTGGTTGGGGTAAAATCGACATTCTAAATCGATTGGCGGCATTTTCAAAAGGCTAGGATTTATGGTTTTTCTGAAAATCGCGATTTTTGCATGAAAAACCTATCTTCAACTTTCATGACCTGGAAATTTTTTTATCGTTCGTCAGAATGATTTCTACTGTAGCGACAAGTCAAGGACATCGATCCCCGAACTATTTGGCGTCCATTTTGTTTCACCATTCTCTGTGGTCTAGGATGAAATCTGCACACTACATTCTTATGGGGTCCCTTAGAAACACCCCCCCCCTCCTTTTTATTTTTGCAAGCTGGCGGAATACCCTCAAATTCCCCATGTTTTTGCCCATGCCTGGCACCAAATTTTATTGCGACATGTAGCAAGCTAAAAAAACAAAGCGAATCCAAAGGTACAAAAATTCACATGTCGCTGTACTGAAACCCAGGTGACCTTGACCTTTGACCTTGTGACCTTGGGCAAGGTCAAGGTGAAAGTTGACATTTTACCTATTACAAGTTATTGCCTATCTTTTACCGTTTCAAGGGAATAGCAATGGCGAGACAATGTCAAAATTTCAAACGTGACCTTGACCTTTGACCTTGTGTCCATTTTCAAGGTCAAGGTCAATGATGACCAATGATATAAGGTTTCATGTATATATCTGTTATAGTTACTGAGATATAGTGATCTTATGTAACTCACAATGCATATTATTGGTCTAAGGGGAGACAACTCTTATAAAATGTCAAATAAAAAAAGTGACGTTTCAAGATCTTAATATGATACACATTTTGGTAAAGGTTTCAGTTCTCTATCTATTATAGTAAAGGAGAAGATCTGCACACAACCAAGGGTCAGAAATTAGAACATGACCTTGACCTTTGATCTTGTGACCTTTTTCAAGGTCAAGGTCAATGATGACCAACTGTGAAATATCTAGTCTATATCACCTCTGGTTCATGAGTTACAATGGTACAAATTTTACTTCCAATAAATAAGGGGAAATAACTCCTACAAGGAGTCGTCAAAATACTTTGCGCGATATGTAACAAATTGTCGCAATCCATAGCTGACCATTTTGCAACAACTTTTATTGCGAAATCTTTTACGGTTTCATAGTTTATCTGCACACAATCTTTTCTGTAACAGGGTAGATAACTCCGTAAAGAACAAGTGTTCGGTGTGACAGGGTCAACTGCGAAAGCATAATGTCTTATACATCCATAGTACAAAATGTCTTTACGACATGTCGCGAAACAAAATTTATAATGGGAAAAGAAAACTTGGCGGAAAAAAATAAGAATAATAATAATAATAAATATAGGTTCAATCGTTCTAACGAACGATTAATAGGCTTTCCACTTAAAAGAAACCTAAAATAAATGACCTTGAAACTAAAAAGCTAAGCAAGATCCGCAATTTGACTATAGCAATTAATAGGTTCAAAAATAATTAAAATAAACCATTTAGATATTTTTTAAAAATAAGAAAGGTCATTAAATAGGACGTTAGAAAACTTGAGTGACCTTGACAACTGATCTTTTAATCTACGTAAATTTTACTTATAGACAATAGCATTTATAAGAATAAGCCATTTAAAATACATAGGACCATGAAAAAAATTAAAAAAGGACTTTGACCTTGACTCTTACACCGTGACCTTGACCATGCTGAAGGTCAACTGTGATCAACATTGAAGATTTTATGCCAATATCTCTTCTAGTTATTGAGATATGACTACTTATAAAATTTACCAATAATTAGCAGATGACCTTGACCTTTGACCTTGTATTTGTCTTCAAGGTCAAGGGTCCTAATGGTCTATAGTGAAGACCCCAAGCCTCTACTATTAATAGTTGATAAGTAATTATTGAAAAACTAATTAACAATGGTTGTAATGGGGGATAACTCCTATAAAATGAAGCCGGATCCTTTACCTCAAAGTAGGAAAAAGTTACGCCTTGATGAGACCAACATTTTATCCATTATAACTTATAGCCTATCTTTTACCGTTTCAATTGAATAGCGATGACAAGACGATGTCAAATTTTCAAACGTGACCTTGACCTTTGACCTTGTGTCCATTTTCAAGGTCAAGGTCAATGATGACCAATGATATAAGGTTTCATATATATATCTGTTATAGTTACTGAGATATAGTGATATAATGCAATTCACAATACATTTTATTGGTCTAGGGGAGATAACTCTTATAAAAATGTAAAATAAAAAAAGTGACGATTCAAGATCTCAATATGATACACATTTTGGTAAAGGTTTCAGTTCTCTATCTATTATAGTAAAGGAGGAGATCTGCACACAACCAAGGGTCAAAAATTAGAACATGACCTTGACCTTTGACCTTGTGACCTTTTTCAAGGTCAAGGTCAATGATGACCAACTGTGAAATATCTAGTCTATATCACCTCTGGTTCATGAGTTACAATGGTACAAATTGTACTTCCAATAAATAAGGGGAAATAACTCCTATAAGAAGGTGAAAAATTCTTTAATGTGATATGTTATAAAGTGTCGCAATCCTTCGCTGAACATTTTGGAACAACTTTCATTGCGAAATCTTTTACGGTTTCATAGTTTATCTGCACACAAGCTTTTTATGACAGGGGAAATAACTCCGTAAAGAAAAAGTGTTCGGTGTCACAGGGTTAACTGCGAAAGCGTAATGTCTCATACATCCACAGTACAAAATATCTTTACGACATGTCGCGAAACAAAATTTATAATGGGATAACAAAACTTGGCGGAAAAAAAATAAGAATAATAAGAAACAGACTAATAACAGTAAGTCTTTCCACTGGAAAGTGGAAAGCCTTAATAATAATAAGAAACAGAAGAATAACAGTAAGGCTTCCCACTCGGAAGTGGAAAGCCTTAATAATATAGGTTCATTTGTGACTTCGCCACAAATAATCATGGCTTACCACTTCCATCGACATTTTTTACACCGCGGCGTAAAAAAATTTCAGTTTTTTTTTGTTTTTTCTATATAAAAAACCATAACTGCATAAAATATACGTGAAACGTAGCAAAAAACCATGCAAAAATGACTTGTCACATCCTAGGCTCGAACCGACGATGTCAGTATTGCCAGCTCATCGTTGTTACCACTGGACCACGGAAGCCTATATACAGAAAGTCAAATTTTGACGTATATATACCTTCTATGTGTTTTCTACATTTAAAATGCAAAGATATTTTGTAATGTTTTCGTGTATTTACAAATGAAATAAATAAGAAAGACAGAAAATTCTATGATTTTTATTTATGAAATACAAATAGAACACATTGATTTGACTGGTCGAGACGTCTGATGTCACGTGACAATGCTATATATTATCGTGGACTTATAAAAAAAAAAAAAAAAAATAGAAAACAGGCGTCATACGTACTGTATACATATGATCGCCGTCAACAATGATGCAATTTTGACAGTTTAATGTTACTTTCAATTCATTGTAAAAGGAAAAACGGATTTTTCTTCGGTGAAATACAGCAATCGTACGTACCAAACGACACTCGATCGCGCGCACTTTATTGTCATTTCAAAATAAATGCAAGTAGAAAAAATGTTTGTTTCAGCTAGAACAACTCACGAAGACACAATTCAGATGTATATTTCAAGGATTAATCAATGCACAAAAATTCAAGCGATGAAATCTAAGGGGTCCCGATGGGGTCTCGACATTTGATTTTTTCTGCCGATTTTGGAGTTTGTTGACATTTATGCACATCCGAGATACATGGTTGGGGTAAAATCGACATTCTAAATCGATTGGCACCATTTTCGAAAAGCTAGGACTTATGGTTTTTCTGAAAATTGCGATTTTTGCATAAAAAACCTATCTTCAACTTTCATGACCTGGACATTTTTTTA
This sequence comes from Limnoperna fortunei, assembly GCA_944474755.1. Classification (NCBI taxonomy): domain Eukaryota; kingdom Metazoa; phylum Mollusca; class Bivalvia; order Mytilida; family Modiolidae; genus Limnoperna; species Limnoperna fortunei. The sequence continues at coordinate 17,514,079 of OX104111.1, read as the reverse complement.
TCGTTCGTCAGAACGATTTCTACTGTAGCGACAATTTAGGGACATCAATCCCCGAACGATTTGGCGTCCATTTTGTTTCACCATTCTCTGTGGTCTAGGATGAAATCTGCACACTACATTCTTATGGGGTCCCCTTAGAAACACCCCCCCCCTTTATTTTTGCAGGCTGGCGGAATACCCTAAAATTCCCCATGTTTTTGCCCATGCCTGGCACCAAATTTTATTGCGACATGTAGCAAGCTAAGAAAACAAAGCGAATCCAAAGGTACAAAAATTCACATGTCGCTGTACTGAAACCCAGGTGACCTTGACCTTTGACCTTGTGACCTTGGGCAAGGTCAAGGTGAAAGTTGACATTTTACCTATTACAAGTTATTGCCTATCTTTTACCGTTTCAAGGGAATAGCGATGGCGAGACAGTGTCAAAATTTCAAACGTGACCTTGACCTTTGACCTTGTGTCCATTTTCAAGGTCAAGGTCAATGATGACCAATGATATAAGGTTTCATGTATATATCTGTTATAGTTACTGAGATATAGTGATCTAATGTAACTCACAATGCATATTATTGGTCTAAGGGGAGACAACTCTTATAAAATGTCAAATATAAAAAGTGACGATTCAAGATCTTAATATGATACACATTTTGGTAAAGGGTTCAGTTCTCTATCTATTATAGTAAAGGAGGAGATCTGCACACAACAAAGGGTCAAAAATTAGAACATGACCTTGACCTTTGACCTTGTGACCTTTTTCAAGGTCAAGGTCAATGATGACCAACTGTGAAATATCTAGTCTTTATCACCTCTGGTTCATGAGTTACTCTGGTCAAAAATTTACTTGCAATAAATAAGGGGAAATAACTCCTATAAGAAGGTGAAAAATTCTTCACTGCGATATGTTATAAAGTGTCGCAATCCTTCGCTGAACATTTTGGAACAACTTTCATTGCGACATCTTTTGCGGTTTCAAAGTTTATCTGCACACAAGCTTTTTTATGACAGGGGAAATAACTCCGTAAAGAAAAAGTGTTCGGTGTAGCAGGGTCAACTGCGAAAGCGTAATGTCTCATAAACCCATAGTACAAAAGGTCTTTTCGACATGTCGCGAAACAAAATTTATAATGGGAAAAGAAAAGTTGGCGGAAAAAAATAAGAATAATAATAAATATAGGTTCAATCGTTCTAAAGAACGATTAATAGGCTTTCCACTTCAAAAGAAGACCTTAAATAAATGACCTTGAAACCAAAAAGCTAAGAAACATACGTAATTTGTCTATAGCAATTAATAAGAACAAAAATTATTAAAAAACTATTTAGATATCTTTAAAAATAAGAAAGGTCATTAAATAGGACGTAAGAAAACTTGAATGACCTTGACAACTGATCTTTTAATCTACGTAAATATTACTTATAGGCAATAGCATTAAAAGAAGAAGCCATTCAAAATACATAGTACCATGAAAAACATTTATAAAGGACTTTGACCTTGACTTTTACAGCATGACCTTGACCATGCTGAAGGTCAACAGTGATCAACATTGAAGATTTTATGCCAATATCTCTTAAAGTCATTAAGATATGACTATTTATAATATATACAAAAAATTAGAAAATGACCTTGACCTTTGACCTTGTATTTGTTTTCAAGGTCAAGGGTCCTAATGATCCATAGTGAAGACCCCATGCCTCTACTATCAATAGTTGATAAGTAATTAATGAAAAACTAATTATCAATGGTTGTAATGGGGGATAACTCCTATAAGATGAAGCCGGATCCTTTCCCTCTAAATAGAAAAAAGTTGCGCCTTTATGAGACCGACATTTTATCCATTATAACTTATAGCCTATCTTTTACCGTTTCAAAGTAATAGCGATGACAAGACAATGCCAAAATTTCAAACGTGACCTTGACCTTTGACCTTGTGTCCATTTTCAAGGTCAAGGTCAATGATGACCAATGATATAAGGTTTCATATATATATCTGTTATAGTTACTGAGATATAGTGATATAATGCAATTCACAATACATTTTATTGGTCTAGGGGAGATAACTCTTATAAAAATGTCAAATAAAAAAGTGACGATTCAAGATCTCAATATGATACACATTTTGGTAAAGGTGTCAGTTCTCTATCTATTATAGTAAAGGAGGAGATCTGCACACAACCAAGGGTCAAAAATTAGAACATGACCTTGACCTTTGACCTTGTGACCTTTTTCAAGGTCAAGGTCAATGATGACCAACTGTGAAATATCTAGTCTATATCACCTCTGGTTCATGAGTTACAATGGTACAAATTTTACTTCCAATAAATAAGGGGAAATAACTCCCATAAGAAGGTGAAAAATTCTTTAATGCGATATGTTATAAAGTGTCGCAATCCTTAGCTGAACATTTTGGAACAACTTTCATTGCGAAATCTTTTACGGTTTCAGAGTTTATCTGCACAGAAGCTTTTTATGACAGGGGAAATAACTCCGTAAAGAAAAATTGTTCGGTGTCACAGGGTTAACTGCGCAAGCGTAATGTCTCATACATCCATAGTACAAAATATCTTTACGACATGTCGCGAAACAAAATTTATAATGGGATAACAAAACTTGGCGGAAAAAAAATAAGAATAATAAGAAACAGACTAATAACAGTAAGTCTTTCCACTGGAAAGTGGAAAGCCTTAATAATAAGAAACAGAAGAATAATAGAAAGGCTTCCCACTCGGAAGTGGAAAGCCTTAATAATATAGGTTCATTTGTGACTTCGCCACAAATAATCATGGCTTACCACTTCCATCAACATTTTTTACACCGCGGCGTAAAAAAATTTCAGTTTTTTTTGGGTTTTTTCTATATAAAAAACCATAACTGCATAAAATATACGTGAAACGTAGCAGAAAACCATGCAAAAATCATATGTCACATCCTAGGCTCGAACCGACGATGTCAGTCTTGCCAGCCCTCGTTGATACCACTGGACCACGGAAGACGATATGCAGAAAGTCAAATTTTGACGTATATATACCTTCAATGTGTTTTCTACATTTAAAATACAAAGACATTTTGTAATGTTTTCGTGTATTTACCAATGAAATAAATAAGAAAGACAGAAAATTGTTTGATTTTTATTTATAAAATACAAATAAAACGCATTGATTTGACTGGTGGAAACGACTGAAGTCACGTGACAATTTTATATATTATCACGAAGTTGTTTTTTTTTTTTTTTTTTTTTTTTTTTTTTGTTGAAAAGGTGACTTTTCAGGAGGTCAACAGTGATGCTATTTTGACAGTTTAATTCACAGGAATGTTACTTTCAATTCATTGTAATAGGGAAACCGTTTCTTTGCTCGGTAAAATACTGCAGTCGTGCATACCGGACGACACTCGATGGCATTTCAAAATAAATGCTCAAGTAGAAAAAATGTTTGTTTCAGCTAGAACAACTCATGAAGACATAATTCAGATGTATATTTTAAGGATTTATCAATGCACAAACATTCAACCGCTGAAATTTAGGGGGTACCGATGGGGCCTTGACATTTGATTTTTTCTGCCGATTTTCGATTTTGTTGACATTTATGCACATCCGAGATACTTGGTTGGGGTAAAATCGACATTCTAAATCGATTGGCGGCATTTTCAAAAGGCTAGGATTTATGGTTTTTCTGAAAATCGCGATTTTTGCATGAAAAACCTATCTTCAACTTTCATGACCTGGAAATTTTTTTATCGTTCGTCAGAATGATTTCTACTGTAGCGACAAGTCAAGGACATCGATCCCCGAACTATTTGGCGTCCATTTTGTTTCACCATTCTCTGTGGTCTAGGATGAAATCTGCACACTACATTCTTATGGGGTCCCTTAGAAACACCCCCCCCCTCCTTTTTATTTTTGCAAGCTGGCGGAATACCCTCAAATTCCCCATGTTTTTGCCCATGCCTGGCACCAAATTTTATTGCGACATGTAGCAAGCTAAAAAAACAAAGCGAATCCAAAGGTACAAAAATTCACATGTCGCTGTACTGAAACCCAGGTGACCTTGACCTTTGACCTTGTGACCTTGGGCAAGGTCAAGGTGAAAGTTGACATTTTACCTATTACAAGTTATTGCCTATCTTTTACCGTTTCAAGGGAATAGCAATGGCGAGACAATGTCAAAATTTCAAACGTGACCTTGACCTTTGACCTTGTGTCCATTTTCAAGGTCAAGGTCAATGATGACCAATGATATAAGGTTTCATGTATATATCTGTTATAGTTACTGAGATATAGTGATCTTATGTAACTCACAATGCATATTATTGGTCTAAGGGGAGACAACTCTTATAAAATGTCAAATAAAAAAAGTGACGTTTCAAGATCTTAATATGATACACATTTTGGTAAAGGTTTCAGTTCTCTATCTATTATAGTAAAGGAGAAGATCTGCACACAACCAAGGGTCAGAAATTAGAACATGACCTTGACCTTTGATCTTGTGACCTTTTTCAAGGTCAAGGTCAATGATGACCAACTGTGAAATATCTAGTCTATATCACCTCTGGTTCATGAGTTACAATGGTACAAATTTTACTTCCAATAAATAAGGGGAAATAACTCCTACAAGGAGTCGTCAAAATACTTTGCGCGATATGTAACAAATTGTCGCAATCCATAGCTGACCATTTTGCAACAACTTTTATTGCGAAATCTTTTACGGTTTCATAGTTTATCTGCACACAATCTTTTCTGTAACAGGGTAGATAACTCCGTAAAGAACAAGTGTTCGGTGTGACAGGGTCAACTGCGAAAGCATAATGTCTTATACATCCATAGTACAAAATGTCTTTACGACATGTCGCGAAACAAAATTTATAATGGGAAAAGAAAACTTGGCGGAAAAAAATAAGAATAATAATAATAATAAATATAGGTTCAATCGTTCTAACGAACGATTAATAGGCTTTCCACTTAAAAGAAACCTAAAATAAATGACCTTGAAACTAAAAAGCTAAGCAAGATCCGCAATTTGACTATAGCAATTAATAGGTTCAAAAATAATTAAAATAAACCATTTAGATATTTTTTAAAAATAAGAAAGGTCATTAAATAGGACGTTAGAAAACTTGAGTGACCTTGACAACTGATCTTTTAATCTACGTAAATTTTACTTATAGACAATAGCATTTATAAGAATAAGCCATTTAAAATACATAGGACCATGAAAAAAATTAAAAAAGGACTTTGACCTTGACTCTTACACCGTGACCTTGACCATGCTGAAGGTCAACTGTGATCAACATTGAAGATTTTATGCCAATATCTCTTCTAGTTATTGAGATATGACTACTTATAAAATTTACCAATAATTAGCAGATGACCTTGACCTTTGACCTTGTATTTGTCTTCAAGGTCAAGGGTCCTAATGGTCTATAGTGAAGACCCCAAGCCTCTACTATTAATAGTTGATAAGTAATTATTGAAAAACTAATTAACAATGGTTGTAATGGGGGATAACTCCTATAAAATGAAGCCGGATCCTTTACCTCAAAGTAGGAAAAAGTTACGCCTTGATGAGACCAACATTTTATCCATTATAACTTATAGCCTATCTTTTACCGTTTCAATTGAATAGCGATGACAAGACGATGTCAAATTTTCAAACGTGACCTTGACCTTTGACCTTGTGTCCATTTTCAAGGTCAAGGTCAATGATGACCAATGATATAAGGTTTCATATATATATCTGTTATAGTTACTGAGATATAGTGATATAATGCAATTCACAATACATTTTATTGGTCTAGGGGAGATAACTCTTATAAAAATGTAAAATAAAAAAAGTGACGATTCAAGATCTCAATATGATACACATTTTGGTAAAGGTTTCAGTTCTCTATCTATTATAGTAAAGGAGGAGATCTGCACACAACCAAGGGTCAAAAATTAGAACATGACCTTGACCTTTGACCTTGTGACCTTTTTCAAGGTCAAGGTCAATGATGACCAACTGTGAAATATCTAGTCTATATCACCTCTGGTTCATGAGTTACAATGGTACAAATTGTACTTCCAATAAATAAGGGGAAATAACTCCTATAAGAAGGTGAAAAATTCTTTAATGTGATATGTTATAAAGTGTCGCAATCCTTCGCTGAACATTTTGGAACAACTTTCATTGCGAAATCTTTTACGGTTTCATAGTTTATCTGCACACAAGCTTTTTATGACAGGGGAAATAACTCCGTAAAGAAAAAGTGTTCGGTGTCACAGGGTTAACTGCGAAAGCGTAATGTCTCATACATCCACAGTACAAAATATCTTTACGACATGTCGCGAAACAAAATTTATAATGGGATAACAAAACTTGGCGGAAAAAAAATAAGAATAATAAGAAACAGACTAATAACAGTAAGTCTTTCCACTGGAAAGTGGAAAGCCTTAATAATAATAAGAAACAGAAGAATAACAGTAAGGCTTCCCACTCGGAAGTGGAAAGCCTTAATAATATAGGTTCATTTGTGACTTCGCCACAAATAATCATGGCTTACCACTTCCATCGACATTTTTTACACCGCGGCGTAAAAAAATTTCAGTTTTTTTTTGTTTTTTCTATATAAAAAACCATAACTGCATAAAATATACGTGAAACGTAGCAAAAAACCATGCAAAAATGACTTGTCACATCCTAGGCTCGAACCGACGATGTCAGTATTGCCAGCTCATCGTTGTTACCACTGGACCACGGAAGCCTATATACAGAAAGTCAAATTTTGACGTATATATACCTTCTATGTGTTTTCTACATTTAAAATACAAAGATATTTTGTAATGTTTTCGTGTATTTACAAATGAAATAAATAAGAAAGACAGAAAATTCTATGATTTTTATTTATGAAATACAAATAGAACACATTGATTTGACTGGTCGAGACGTCTGATGTCACGTGACAATGCTATATATTCTCGTGGACTTATAAAAAAAAAAAAAAAAAATAGAAAACAGGCGTCATACGTACTGTATACATATGATCGCCGTCAACAATGATGCAATTTTGACAGTTTAATGTTACTTTCAATTCATTGTAAAAGGAAAAACGGATTTTTCTTCGGTGAAATACAGCAATCGTACGTACCAAACGACACTCGATCGCGCGCACTTTATTGTCATTTCAAAATAAATGCAAGTAGAAAAAATGTTTGTTTCAGCTAGAACAACTCACGAAGACACAATTCAGATGTATATTTCAAGGATTAATCAATGCACAAAAATTCAAGCGATGAAATCTAAGGGGTCCCGATGGGGTCTCGACATTTGATTTTTTCTGCCGATTTTGGAGTTTGTTGACATTTATGCACATCCGAGATACATGGTTGGGGTAAAATCGACATTCTAAATCGATTGGCACCATTTTCGAAAAGCTAGGACTTATGGTTTTTCTGAAAATTGCGATTTTTGCATAAAAAACCTATCTTCAACTTTCATGACCTGGACATTTTTTTATCGTTCGTCAGAACGATTTCTACTGTAGCGACAATTTAGGGACATCAATCCCCGAACGATTTGGCGTCCATTTTGTTTCACCATTCTCTGTGGTCTAGGATGAAATCTGCACACTACATTCTTATGGGGTCCCCTTAGAAAAACCCCCCCCCCTTTATTTTTGCAGGCTGCGGAATACCCTAAAATTCCCCATGTTTTTGCCCATGCCTGGCACCAAATTTTATTGCGACATGTAGCAAGCTAAGAAAACAAAGCGAATCCAAAGGTACAAAAATTCACATGTCGCTGTACTGAAACCCAGGTGACCTTGACCTTTGACCTTGTGACCTTGGGCAAGGTCAAGGTGAAAGTTGACATTTTACCTATTACAAGTTATTGCCTATCTTTTACCGTTTCAAGGGAATAGCGATGGCGAGACAGTGTCAAAATTTCAAACGTGACCTTGACCTTTGACCTTGTGTCCATTTTCAAGGTCAAGGTCAATGATGACCAATGATATAAGGTTTCATGTATATATCTGTTATAGTTACTGAGATATAGTGATCTAATGTAACTCACAATGCATATTATTGGTCTAAGGGATACAACTCTTATAAAATGTCAAATATAAAAAGTGACGATTCAAGATCTTAATATGATACACATTTTGGTAAAGGGTTCAGTTCTCTATCTATTATAGTAAAGGAGGAGATCTGCACACAACAAAGGGTCAAAAATTAGAACATGACCTTGACCTTTGACCTTGTGACCTTTTTCAAGGTCAAGGTCAATGATGACCAACTGTGAAATATCTAGTCTTTATCACCTCTGGTTCATGAGTTACTCTGGTCAAAAATTTACTTGCAATAAATAAGGGGAAATAACTCCTATAAGAAGGTGAAAAATTCTTCACTGCGATATGTTATAAAGTGTCGCAATCCTTCGCTGAACATTTTGGAACAACTTTCATTGCGACATCTTTTGCGGTTTCAAAGTTTATCTGCACACAAGCTTTTTTATGACAGGGGAAATAACTCCGTAAAGAAAAAGTGTTCGGTGTAGCAGGGTCAACTGCGAAAGCGTAATGTCTCATAAACCCATAGTACAAAAGGTCTTTTCGACATGTCGCGAAACAAAATTTATAATGGGAAAAGAAAAGTTGGCGGAAAAAAATAAGAATAATAATAAATATAGGTTCAATCGTTCTAAAGAACGATTAATAGGCTTTCCACTTCAAAAGAAGACCTTAAATAAATGACCTTGAAACCAAAAAGCTAAGAAACATACGT